>BROE01000009.1:9632798-9665608 GCA_036571765.1 Plecoglossus altivelis
GTGTGTGTGTGTGTGTGTGTGTGTGTGTGTGTGTGTGTGTGTGTGTGTATAAGTAGCGCCAGGTTTTCACCCTCTGGACAGGAGCATGGATAATTAGATTATTCTTGCTGAGGGGGCTGGCAGATTGTAGAGGGCCAAACAATAGCAGGCCAGTTTAACAGCCCTCCTCTGTTTACTCAGCTACTTAGCAAAAATCACTAGCACACTGCTGGAATGTTCTGCTGGACAGAGAGAGAGAGAGAGAGAGAGAGAGAGAGAGGAAGAGGGAGGGAGGGAGGGATAGGGAGGGAGGGAAAAGGAGGAAGAGGGAGGGAGGGAGGGAGGGAGGGAGAGGGAGGGACAGGGAGAGGGAGAGAGGGAGAGAGAGAGATGGCTCAGCGCAGCCCAGTACACCATGGATGTGTGCACACTCACCACACCACTAAAGGAGGTCTATTGTGAGCTAGCCTAAAAGTGTGCTAACAGTGTTGCTAATGTGAGCTAGCCTAGCAGTTTGCTAACAGTGCAGCTGATCCACAGGTGGTCGTATGGAGTGCTGCTGTGGGAGATCTTCACCCTGGGGGGGTCTCCCTACCCAGGCATCCCAGTGGAGGAGCTCTTCAAGCTACTAAAGGAGGGGCATCGCATGGACAAACCTGCCAACTGCACCCATGAACTGTACGTAAAAAACATAGTAGAAATATACAGTACAGTACAGTAATATACACAAAGAAATATACAGCATAATTAAGAATAATAGTCACACAACTTGTCATAGTAATAATATACATTTTATTGGTACTTTTACATATTTATAGTAATACTGCATAGTTGTGGCAGTGCTACATAGCACTATAAATGATATACTAGTTGTGATACTGTACAGCACTAGTAATGCTGTATGTCAGTAGTAATGCTGTCTGCCATTCTCAGGTACATGATCATGAGGGAGTGCTGGCACGCTGTCCCCTCCCAGAGACCCACCTTCAGACACCTGGTGGAGGACCAGGACCGGGTGCTCACCATGACCACCACAGACGTGAGCTCTCCTCACCCCTGGACCTCACCCCTATCCTCACCCCTACCCTCACCCTCTCTCTCGCACCTATCCTCAACCCTACCCCTAGGCCTCACCTCCTCCTCACCTCATATCCCAACCTCTCACCCTTACTTTCACCCCTTCATCTTCACCCTGACCATAGGTGAAGCTACCAGGTGTAGCGATAGAGGGTTCTACCAGGTGTACTAACCTCCTCCCCCCCCTCCCCTGCAGGAGTACCTGGATCTGTCTGTGCCGTTTGAGCAGTACTCCCCAGCGTGCCAGGACTCCAGCAGCACCTGCTCCTCCTCAGGGGATGACTCTGTGTTTGCCCCTGACCCCCTCCCGGACCACCCCTGCCTCCCCAAGCAGCACCAGACTAATGGGGTCGTCCGGACTTAAACTCCAGGAGGGGGAGGGGGGGTGGAGGGTGGTCAGGATCTGCTCCCCAACTCCTCTTCGCCACATGGCAGCAATACTCCCCCAGGCTCCTCCTCCTGCCAGCCCTGCCAACTGGGCAGGAGCAGGGTCTGATCATTTGAAGGATGTTTTTTTTTGTTTTTTTTTCTTCATCAAAGATTATATTTTTGTACTTGGCCAGTGTTTTGGTATTGACAGAGTATAGGGAGAAACCATCTGTGCCTAGAGAGAAGCGAGGACCAGACCATGGGCACTGGACAATACTTTCTGTTGCTAACGTGCTATGTACCAGCAGAGCCAGAAACCAAGTTCTTCCGATGACACTCTGATCTCCCCCCCTCCTCAGAGCAGCCGAAGCGTCAGTCTTCCTGGAACAGAGACCAGTGTTTTAGTCAAGGTTGTGGATAAGAGTGACACTTAGCATTGGGGGTTTTTTTTTATATGCATCTAAAATGTTTTTATTTGTAAATATATAAATGCAAATATGTATGATATTGCTGGCAAAACTGCCATGTGCTTAAAATGAAAAAAATGTAAACGTTTTAGGATCAAAGCATTGCAATCTAGAATACACTGTCTTGATAATGTAAACATTTATTCATTTAAATTGATAGAAAGGGTTTATTTGATTGATTAACATGTATATTTGTAAAGATATTTATAGACTTAACATGCGTTTCTAAAGTTTGAGAGACACAGTTTAGAAGTTTTGTAATGTATGCAAAGATTTTTATTTCAATTTTGTAACTTATTTTACAGCAGAACAGCATTATCGTTTTCACATCTGGCTGACATCACTTCTCTGGTTTTTAACCCATATTTTGTTTACAGTCAAGAGAATGTAGGGAACATGCGGACAAGCAAACCCCCAGATTTACATCCTGAAAGTAAAGGATGGGGTCGAGCGTTCACTTTGTTCAAAAACAACAAAAAAAAGTTCATGTTTGCAAAGTAACAAATCATATCTGGCTGGACTTCATAGGCACTAGTGTGCAGCACCCAGGACAGATATACACCTGGAGTCACGCAAGGACGCCATCGCTCGATAAGGATGTTCATTAGATGCTATCGGTGACTACTTAAGGCTTTGCTCTGAAGTTCCTTGCTTCAATAAACGTTCGTATATTAATATAGCTGTATAATGGATCAGACCATGACATAGCTGATGCTAATACAGAACAGCCTGACACTGGCTCTAATGGTAGTTATACCAGTTAGCATGTCCTTTGATAGTGTTGTCCCAGTGACCATGTCCTAGTGTGCTTGTGTTTGTGGTTGTGTGCTCTGTGGCATCGATATGAATGAAGACCCTCAAGGTGGCCCATCCATCACGGAGTAAATCTCTGCTAAAGCAGTAACTGCATCGTGATAATAATGTTCATTGTTTGTCCGACCATCTGTGTGTCTGTCTGCTTGTCTGTCTGTCTGCCTGTCTATCTGTTTGTGTGCCTGTAAGTCATGTGCCAACACAGGGTGAAACAGGATTTTTTGAAACAAAATGTGGAAACGTGCTAAATGATGCTACAGCATAGTTAATCAAGAATGTGCCAAATCAGTCTTCATTGTATTTATGTAGGGATGGTGTTTTGTGAAGCCATCCCGCTGTGTGGCTGAAACAGAGTCATGTGGGGTAGGAGGGCAGGAGCCTTCTAACTGACCCCAGAGAGCCCTATAACTGACCCCAGACAGCCTTCTAACTGACCCCAGACAGCCTTCTAACTGACCCCAGACAGCCCTCTAACTGACCCCAGACAGCCCTCTAACTGACCCCAGAGAGCCCTCTAACTGACCCTAGACAGCCCTTTAACTGACCCCAGAGAGCCCTATAACTGACCCCAGAGAGCCCTCTAACTGACCCCAGACAGCCCTCTAACTGACCCCAGAGAGCCCTCTAACTGACCCCAGACAGCCCTCTAACTGACCCCAGACAGCCCTCTAACTGACCCCAGACAGCCCTCTAACTGACCCCAGACAGCCCTCTTTAACATGGTGAACATCCAGAGACAAAGGCAACATGAAATCCATATGGCTCTGAAGGTGCAGTCATCCAATACTACCTACTGGCTCCTGCTTTTCACAGACCTGTCGTTGTTCCATTCTATAAGTGCCTGGAATCTTTGAGGGGATACATGAATTAGATTCAATCACATTTGAATGTTTGAGTGGACAGAATGCTGGATTTGATGAAGCTGGTGAGCTTGATATTCATTCTCCCCCACTGAGGAAAAGTTGGCCCAGTGGTGAGATAACTTTACTACAATCTTATCTGTTTCTTTTTCTAGAGACCCTGACGTAGTTCTGGAGCATTCCTGTGGAGCTGTCTGTCTATCTGCTCTGGTCTGTTCCTGCCTGTGTGCTGAGGCTAAGCTTCATACCAGGAAGTTACAGTAGTATAACAGGAAGTTACATCAGTGTAACAGGAAGCTCCAGCAGTATCACAAAAAGTTACAGCAGTGTAACAGGAGGTTACAGCAGTATGACAGGAACATTGTGTTCTAATTGGCATCAAGCTGCTTCCACTGCTTAAGTATTGCTGTATTTATCAAGCTGAGCCTAAGGTGAAAGTTTACAAGCTGAGCCTAAGGTAAAAGTTTACAAGCTGAGCCTGAGGTGAAAGTTTACAAGCTGGGCCTAAGGTGAAGGTTTACAAGCTGAGCCTAAGGTGAAAGTTCAAACAGATCCAGGCTGGTCTCCATCAGGTGTCCCTGCGTTGCTCATCAGTATCACTTCCTCCCTCACTTCCTGGCTCCTCCATCTCTGCCCCCCCCCCCCACTGACTCACACCCACAACTGACAACCTCTCAGCAACTCTGCTTTTGCCTGCCGTTTGATGATTGCTGTTGAGTGGTGTTCACTTGCAGTAGTCAAACCTTTTCAGCTCAGTTATGCTTGGTTCACTGCAGGTCTGAGATAGATCCTGGTTTCTGTCTCTGAAACATAAGCTGTGTATGATGTTTTGTAGACAGTGTGGCCTGTTTGCAATGTCAATTCACTCTAGCTGTGACACCATGAGATATTATACCTTAATTTATAATTGTATGTACATGGGGAGAGTTGATATAGCTGTGTGGCCTCCTCTGTCTTAAAGAGCATTAGGAAGGAAAACAGCATTTTCTTACATATGGCTCATATGTGCAACAATGAAATAACAAAATCAAATTCTCAAATAGGTTCATGGAACTAATTACTAGCTACCAAAATAATCGTTTTCTTCTTTTTTTCTGTCTTTAACACAATTATGTAGAAAGGTGGAACTAACTACTGTTTGGTTGAAATGTTTTTTTTTGTCTGTTTTCATAACAGTTCTATACAAGTCACCTCTTTAAAGCCCCCCCCCCACCCCCACCTTCCCCCCTCCCCAGAGATTCTTACTTACTTGCAGATCTGCTCTGACAAACTACAGAATGCTGTCACTGGGTTCCAATAAACATGTTACAGGTTTCCGGTGTCAGTGGATTATTTGTGCTTGTGCTGCAGCACTGGAATAGAGAAGCCTATCGAAGCACTCTGAGTAGATGCATATTAGTATAGAAGTACATAGTACATAGTACATATGTATAGTTGTAGAGATATATATTAGTATAGTAGTAAATATGTATAGTGTATAGGAGTAGATATATATATTAGCATAGAAGTACATATGTAGAGTAGTATATATATATATATATATATATATATTAGTATAGTATTACATATGTATAGTAGTAGAGATATGTATTAGTACAGTATTACATATGTATAGTAGTAGAGATATATAATAGTATAGTAGTAGAGATGTGAACATTCCCCAGCCTGTCACAGCACTCTGATTTGAGGTGAACTCTACACAACAAGATCAAGATCCTGCTGGTTTTGAATGGTGACATCATATCAGCATGCTTCTGCAGACAAATGTGGACCTCTGAACTCTTGAGACATTGGTGACCTCTGACGGTGACCCCGGTACTGACCCCGGTACTGACCCCAGTACTGACCCCAGTGCTGACCAGTGTGCTGTCCCCAATGCTGACTCAGTGCTGACTGATTGTCCCCGCACACACCCTGCAGACTACTTCACTCTGCTCCCCCAACCCCTCACCCTAGCAGCCCACAGCACCCTCCCACACACACACACCCTACCCCCTCATGACCCACCTCCCCACACACACCCTGCCCACTTCCCTCTTGCCCCAGCCTCCACCCACGCACATACTCTGCCCCCTGGCACCAGCATCCCCCACACCCACCCAGCTCTCGGTCCTCCTGTCTGCAGTGCATCCTGGGCCAGCATCCTGCCTTCAGTGGAACTTCCTGTGCTGAAGCGTTCCATTCACTCCCTGAGAGGGGAGCTTGTTCTCTCTCTAAACTGACGTTTCTGTTCGGAAGGTGTTTGCACTTGAGAATACTTTTCATGTCTACCCCCCCTTCTCAAATCTAACTCTCACCTCCCCCTCTCCTACCTTAACTCTCCCCCTCTCATCCCCAGCCCGCATGTTTGGTGATATACAGTCACATACGGTACATTAGGCTATGGTGCTAAACGTTATAGCATATACATGACTGTAGTTAGCAACTGAACATGATTGTACCATGCTGTAGTTAGCTTCTGAATAGGACTACAGTTAGCTTCTGAATAGGACTACAGTTAGCTTCTGAACATGTCTGTAGATAGCTACGTAAAATAAATGTACCATAGAGCAGTTAGCCTCTGTGTACGTGTATCAGAGTGAGCGTGTGTGTTTGTGTGTGTGTATCTGAGTATACATGAATGTGTGTGGGGGGTGTGAGTGTTCCTGCGCGTACTGAGCAGAGGGGTTACGTTCCTGTAAGCGGACCTTGGAATGTTGTCAGAGTAAGTGTGCCGAATCCAGGATTACCGTGTCTGTGCCCAGGACAGGCGTGCCGTGGAGTGATGAGCACAGCAGCTGGGAGGAACAGCAGGCCGCGGGATCTCTGGGGGAGAGGACCTCAGGTGGAGATTTTTTACCACACCAAATACTATACCGCACATGTACATTAATACTCATACTGTAGTGTGTGTACATCAGCAATACTAATACTAGCAGTACTCAAACGGTACGGAGTGTAAATATTAGTACCGATATTGAACATTCCTCCGAAACAGCACGTTAGTGTTTATGACAAAGGCAAACAGTTGCCTGGCAAGGTTTAAAACAACAAGCCAGAATTTTGACCGTGTCAACATTTTAGTCTTAGGGAGATAAGCACAGGTCAGGGTCTACTTCACCTCTAGTTCAGCGCAAAAGTCAAACTGTTTGATGTCGTGGCCTTTGCTGAACAAAGCAGCTTTCTAAAGCGCAGTTGTTGACATTATTTGCCGTGAAATTACAAGTCGTTAGTCGGAGGGAAGTGGTTCCACATGTAAACATCCATTTTCTCTCAAATAAGACTGAAACAAACAGCCCCTGACCTCCTCACTTACTACCACACTTTTACCCCTCTCCATCTCTCTCTCTACCTCTCTCTTTTTCATTTTACTTTTCCACCTCTCTCTGTCTCTCTCATGATATGGTTATCCTGGTATAAGCGTGTTCTTGGCAGCTTTGAGACCATATTCTGTGATTGGGTCTGGGAAACCTAGGACCAGCATCAGAAGCCAGAACATCGCTGGTCTGTCTGGAGATGATGTTGCTGTCATGACAGCTGTTATTGGGTCAGTGGGCCTTCGGCCAGGCCAATCGATGCTCTTCTTCAGCTCCGTCTTCCTGTTGGCTGGAGGAAGAGAAGAGAAGTGGAGGATAGGGAGAAGAGGAGAGTGTGGAGAAAAGGAGAGGAGGATGAGGGGAGGATTACAGAAGAAGAGGAGTATGGGGAGGGGAAGAGGGGAGGAAGGGAGGAGGAAAGAAGGTAAGGAAAGGAGGGAGATACTTAGAGGAAGTATTGAGGAGGATAAGGAGCAGAGGGGCAGAGGAGGAGAGGGAACAGCACTGACATGCCATTACCACAGCTTGTTTGTTCTATGCTTGACAGAAACTGCTGACGCTGTAAATACGCATGCTTCCAGGTTCAAATGAGCTGCCGTTGAATACTTCCATGGCTAATTCCGTTCTCCACGTGTGTCGATCTGGAGGCAGACCCAGCCTGTCTCTCTTGGTCTGCAGTCTGGATCCCCGACTCACCCCCTGCTCCTCTCCCCTCTTTCCTCTTCTCCCTACCCATTCTCCTTCTCCTCTCACGCTCCTCGCTTTCCCACTCTTTCCTTTCTCTCCTCCATACCTCTCCGCTCTCTCCTCTTCACGTATTCTCTGTCCTCTTTACCTCTCCTCTCACCTCCTCTCTCCCTCTCCTCTCTCGTCCTGCTGACACCCCCATGTGCAGTCAAGTCCCATGCTGAAAACACCAGGGTCGTTTCTGCACGTATGCTAAAACAAAACAGATGCAGAATAAAGAGACAGTGAGATGGGGGGGTAGGATGTGGAGCTGTTGCCTAGCAACGGGGAGTGCCTGTCAGGTGTGGTGGTGTGTTGATGTTGAAGCTTGTCTGTCTGGCCGTCGCTGATCCAGACAGGCTGGGTTGAAACTGCTGCTCCTCCCAGGAAGATTCAACACTGTGTGGATTTGCTTTGTCTTGTCTTACCTGTGCTACATGTGGCTAAGGAAGGTGTGCTAATGTAGAGAAGCCCCTGATGTTTTGCTTTGTTTGTTGAATGAGTTTAGTTCAGTGACTGCAGATCAAGTGATCACAGGTTTTAAATGCCCCCCCCCCAGCCCCAGTGTATCGCTTTGGGAAAAAGAATATGTTAGGTCAGCACACTGTTGTTTAAAATGAACAAATGAACGTGTGTTTCTTTCAATTAGCATATCATTTTATTGGGGAGCAGTTTACATCTGACGAGGCTTGGCTTCTCATGCGAACTCGTTAGAAGCAGGTTTGACGCAGAGTCATTAGAAGTCTCTCAAGTCCATTTGCTCAGTACCTTTCATCTCAGATTCCATCAACACAGCCCAGCAGCCAAACACACCACTACTGTGATAAATGGAGTGGGGGAGGGAGGGAGGGGGGGAGGGAGGCGAGGGAGGGAGGGAGGGGGAAGCAGGGGAGGGGGTAGGAGGGAGAGAGGAGAGGTAGGGAGGAGGAGGGAGGTTGGGGAGGAGGAGAGGGAGGGGGAAGAGGGAGGTGTGAGGAGGAGTAATGATTGCAGCTACCTCTCCCCTCATGGAGCTTAGAAAAAGACCAGTAAGGGTCAGGGGGGGGGTATGAACGTTTTTACTTGCTTGAAAAGACGGTTAAAGCGCGGTGGGTCAGGCGGGGCAAAAAGAAGAGGCGAGACCTGTTCTCACAGCTCTGATGAAGGGAGGGCCAGGAAAGGGGTGGAGGATGGGGGAAAGAGGGGAAGGTGGAGCTGGAGGAAGTGAAAGAAAAGAGCAGAGAGGGGGGATATAAGGGAGGCAGGCTGGGAGGAAGAGGAGAAGGGTGGGGAGGGTGACAGAGCATATCAGGTGAACGGGAAAGAGAGGAACAGAGGATAGAGAAGCCTGGAGGTCATCCTGACTGCCATGACTCCTTCTTTCATCTTCAGCTAGCAGCACCCTAGGAGGGTGGGGGGGAGGGGAGGGAGGGAAGGAGGGTAAAGAGAAAGAGTGCAGCTCCTTGAGACGAAAAGAGAGACGATGGAGGAGGAGGAGGAGATGTGGAAAGCAGCGCCGACTGAAAGCAATTAAGTCAAGGAGATTAAAATTGGTGCTGTCAGAACTGCGACAACATTTTGCCTCGCATCCACTCTACTTTTACTGTCAAATATGTGTGTGTGTGTGTGTCAGGGGTGCAGTAATACAGCTGGACAGCTGTTCAGATGAGGATTCAACAGATCCTTTAAGAAGCGGTTCTTACCACACCCTCTTCAAGCACTTGAGCCTGAGAAGAAAACGACTTAATGCATTAACAGGAACTGTCTGCAGAATTTTGCAGATGATCCGATTTTCGATTTGAGCTACGCAATGGCTAGCGTGCCTCAGCTGTGTAGAACGGCTGGGACCTGGAGAGACTCTAGATATGGAACAACTGAGACAGAGAGTAAGTAAGAGTGGAATAAAGAGAGGATCTAATGGGAGAGGAACCAGAGGGAGGTGGAGCAGAGGGAACCAGAGATGTTCATATTATGTAACTCGATATGACCGCAATACAATCACGGCCATTCCACAGATTTAGCATGGATCCATCCAGAAGAAAATGGCCTCTGTTGTTTGGTGTGTTGGCAGCTGTCATCCTGGTCAGCCCTGTGGAGACGGAGACGCTATGAAGCGCCGCTCTTCTGGGAGGAGGGGGGAGGAGAGGAGGGGGGCGGGTTGGAGGGCTGGAGAGAGGGAGGGTAGAGGGAAGGGGTGGGAGGGAGGGAAGGAAGGAGGTAGAGGGTAGAGGGAGGGGCTAAATAAGGGAGGAGGGAGGAGGGAGAAAGGTAGAGGGTCAAGGGAGGAGGGCGGAAGGAGGAAGGGAGAGGGAGGAGGAAGAAGGGAGAAGGGAGGAGGGAGGGGAGGTAGCAGAGTTCAATAGAAGAGAATTTGGCTGCAAAACTTGAGGTCACAGGTTCACACCTTCCCTCTGTGCCACTCTGGATAAAAGCTTCTGCTAAATGAAACATGTTACAATACATGACGTCATATTCATGATTTTGACCTGACTTTGTTTTAATTTTATAATGTACAGGATGTTACTTTCATGTACATTTTACATGTATACATTATATCAGATTGTACTTGGTATTATCATGCAATTATTTATTGATTTACGTGGTATTGCTATGTTATAATTTAATAATGTTGATCAATTCACTATAATGGGATGTTTATATTTGATGTGCTATGTCATATTAATATTTTATGGGATGTTGATATACGTTGTGTTAAACAGTATATGTCATGTAAATATTGTATATATGATTACTAAATGCCATGTTACTATTGTACATGATATTACTGTATGTCATGTTATTATTGTGCAGAACCATGTCATGGTACTTGTGTTCTCTGAGTAAATGAGGCGCTTTTACACTAGCAGTTAGGGTCACCTGACACCCCCCCCCTCATCCATCCCCCCTCCCGGCTAACCCCCTCCTCACACCCCCACTCCCAGCTGCCCCCCCATTATACCCCCCTCCCAGCTGCCCCCCCACACACACACGTGCACACACACACACATGCATGCACGCACACACACACAGCTGTCTGTCTAATGATATAGCTAATGAGATACCAAGGGGTTCGCTCCCACAGTAGGTCAGTATTGACCAGAGGGGAGGAGGGGGGATCAGGCGGAGACAGAGAAGGGAGGGAGGGTCACAGGAGATAGAGGGGTGAAGGGGGAGGGAGGGTCACAGGAGATAGAGGGGAGAAGGGGGAGGGAGGGTCACAGGAGATAGAGGGGTGAGAGGCATATGACCTTTCCCATGATCAACAGGAACACAATCTGAAATTTCATCTCAAGCCTCTCTTCAGATCTTGACCTATTAAATTCAACCGGATGAAATGGTGGTCCTGGGGATCCATGAAGCCAACCAACAGCATTATACTCATTCAAACCTGTTTCACAAATGTCTTCCCAGATGCGACATTGAATCAAGTCAGCCAATCAGCTCCACATCCAGAGCTGTGCACTTTGCAAACACTCAGGAAGATTGTCTTTGTTGTCCCTCAAGCATTGGTTACAGGTCATTGAACAGACACATTCACTCAGTACCTGTCAGAAGCGACTCAATACTGCATATTGTTCTAATTGTTCTTTAAAATTCAATATTTTATATTTTAATATTATTTTATGTTGCACAGCATTGTACATTGTTCATCTGTCTTTTGGTAGGAGTCCTCTGTTCCTGTCTCCAGGTCTGTCTGTTATTCCTGTCTCCAGGTTTGTTGTTCCTGTCTCCAGGTAGTCTGTTGTTCCTGTCTCCAGGTCTGTTATTCCTGTCTCCAGCTCTGTCTGTTGTTCCTGTCTCCAGGTCTGTTGTTCCTGTCTCCAGGTCTGTTGTTCCTGTCTCCAGCTCTGTCTGTTGTTCCTGTCTCCAGCTCTGTCTGTTGTTCCTGTCTCCAGGTCTGTTGTTCCTGTCTCCAGGTCTGTTGTTCCTGTCTCCAGGTCTTTCTGCTGTGATGACTGGGGGAGGGGAGGGATGCCAGCCAACTGCTAAGCTAGTCAGAAACACATGGCTGGGGGGTAGAGACAGGACACAAGAAGTGGGGTAGAGGCAGAGTTTCAAAGATTACTTGTGGAGCTCCACAGCAGAGTACATGGAGGAAGTGGGTTCTGGTTCTGGTCCTAGTTCTGGTTCTTTTCCTAGTCTTGCTGATGGTCAGGTCAATTCCAAGAACACCTAGCACAGTCTATGAACCCACCACACAGAACTGGAAGAACACGCTAAATAACCTAACATGTATGAATGTGTTCCGCAGGGATTTTTTACTGGCCACCACCAGCTGTCATGTTGTTGGCAGGAGCGGAGGGGCAGAACATTCCAGCAGTTTAGCAGGGGAGCAGGTAAATAGGGGGCAAGGGAGGCTGAGGTAGAGAGGGTGGGCAGAGGCAGGAAGAGGCAAGGGGAAGCTGTCTAGGCAGGGGGAGGAAGGAAGAGGCAGGACGAGAGAGGGAAAGGCTGGGGAGGCTGGGGAGGCAGGGGGAGGCAGGAGGACGAGGGAATGTCCTTCAGACATGCTGGGAACTCTAAATGAAAATGTAGTGAGACAGCAGGAGCTCACCTGGCCTGCTGCCATCTATACTCCATGCCAACCTGCAGTAGGGGGGAGGAGAGGGAGGTGGTGGTGGTGGAGGGCGGGGAGGTCTGATTCTGTTATCACCCCCTTGCTGCACGTCACTACTGACCATGTCTATTTTTCCCAGTCCTGTATGGGTACTGGTAGAGGCATGTAAAGAGAGAGGAGAGAGGGTGAGAGTGAGTAAAGAAGAGAGGGGGGAAGCGAGCGAGAGAGAGAGAGAGAGAGAGAGAGAGAGAGAGAGAGAGAGAGAGAGAAAGAGAGAGAGAGAGGAACAGCTCTCCTGGACGACCTGCTGGCACCCTGGCACAGGAACAGAGAGAGACTAGATGAGGAGAGCTGTCTCTCCCAATCCCCCCCCCCATTCCCACTATCATCCCCCTTCCACCTCTCTAGAGGTAGAGAGAAGGGAAGGGTGGATGATGAGAGTAACTGCCTGCCTGCCTGCCTGCCTGCCTGCCCCCCCCCAGGAAACAAAGCTATGACACAGTCATGTGAGTACATATAGAGCCCCCCCTCCCCCCAAAAACAACAACTTTAAGAAGATGATTAGTTACTTCCTTCACAAATAATAATTGTGTGATTTTGAAAATATATCATTTGATATATATCATCCCTGGCATGGCAGCTGTAGAACTCTTCTCTCCTCTCCCAGGTGACCCAGACTGGATCATCTATTATTGTATCATCTTGCCTCTATTACTGGATAATCTCACATGGGACCTCTTGTTGTCTTGTCTACAACAATCATCCCAGCTCATAATCATCTTCCAGCCTGAAGCTCTGGAGAGGCTGGGATTTCTAAAGAGGCTGGGAGCAGAGGGCTCTAGTGAGGACACGAGGCAAGGAAAGACCAGCAGTAGACGAGCATGTGGAAGCAGCTAATGATCTGCTCTGCTGGAGAGACTCCAGTTGGTCAGATGTTTCTTGTCGTGTCGTGTGTGTCCGTTTGCTGCTGTGCTGTGTGGTGTTGTGTGTGCTGTGTGTGTGTGTGTGTGTGTGTGTGTGTGTGATACTTAGTCCCCAATTGTATTTTGGGGTGTGTGTGTGTGTATCTCTGGGTGTGTTGAGGTACTGGATGTGTGTGTGTGGTCCCAGTGAGGCATAATGAATCCCTGAGGAGCCTGGAAGCATCTAAGAAACCACCTTCACCCTCCTCTCCCTCCTTCCCTCTCCTCTCTACCTTCCTCTCCTCCTCACCCCAACACTCCCTCCTCTTCCTTCTGCCTCTCGGTCGTTCACCAGCACCGGCTACATGCACATCCAAAACGACTCCCTAACACATTTACAGTGTTGAGCGTTAGTAATACTGACAGGCTTCAGCCGAAGGAAGAGTCTCCGCCAGTGCTTCTTACAGCCAGGTCCTGACTGCGTATTGATCCAGAGTGCTCCGGTAAGGAGATAAGCTGCCCCGACACACAGGAGCACAAAGCTGTCAAGCGCAGTCAGGGTGGGGTAGGGCTGCTGGGGAAACATTTATCCATTTTCCCGATGAGCCAGAGGCATGTGGACCTGCGCTTCATGAGTTCACAGGTCCTGCAGCTGTCGACCAGGCACGATATCGTAGGCTGAACCCAGAGAGGAGGAGGTGCGGAGGGTAGAACAGGGCCTGGATAGTGGAGGCTGAGAGAGACGGCCATGGAGCCGGCAGCAGCGAGAAGTTCACCCTCTTCGACCGTCTGTTCCAATGTCGCAGGCATCGTGAGGAGAACGTGTTGACTGCAGGGGATACGGCCACAGAGCTGGGAGCTGTTCAAGGATGAGTCTTGCCCACGGGGCTGCATAAGATCAGGGGCTTCAGTTTCAACTGAAGGGATGGCTCCTCTCTCTCCTCAGCATCAGCCAATTACAGTCCGTCTTACTGGAGACACACAGTCATCTCTGTACAGCCTCCATACTATGAAGGATACAGTTCAGTATATCCACCGAACTGTAAGACAACCAGGCAGAGTCTGAAGTCTTCCAGCGCAGAACTAGCCACTTACAGAATTACTTCACTGTCCCTGTAAGTCCCCCTGCTTCCCCAGTAATCCTTTATTTCCGTGGCTTTGCATCATCTGATTATTTGCCCTTACTGCAGTGCCCAATTCGACCAATTCCTTTCAAACATACCAAGTTGACAATTACAGACTTTACCACCTGTGGTTACAGATGATGTGATGAAATAAGGTGCCGCGTGCAAAGAACCAATTGAGCCTGTTGGCGAGGAAGGACGACGGATCTAGTGCGCGTGCTCGCACTTGACAGTCTTCCTTCTATGAGGAGGTTGTGGGGGAACATCTAAATTGCACTCGTCGATCACTCAGCCTGTGTTGCTTCATGTTACAACAAGGAACAAGGACATGACCCGTGCCCACGGTGGCAGTTGCGCCAAAGCACTATCCAAGTATTTCACCTTTGTGCATGAAAGACATCTTTGTTATTACCTTGTGGCCATCTGCATTCGTGTTCATTACTACAACTACTTTGTTGATTTGGGGGGGGGGCTAAATTCAATTTAAAAGCTACATTCCTGGCAACATTGAATGTGCTATGCGCCATATCTGCTTTTATTGAGAAAAGAACCTCTTCATAATTCTGGAGTCCTGAACATCGACTGTTGTCTTAATTCCCCAAGTATTGTTCGTGCTCCGCTTTACCCAAGGGAGAGATCGAATCCTGGTGCTGCGTAAGTAGCAGTGCCACACTGCCCTCTGGTGGGGAAGGAGGAAGCAGACACGTTTTCTGGATCATTTTATTGCGTCTGACACCTGCTATGATTTACAGCATGATTATGACCGATACATAACAATCTATATGTCTTAATGTGTTAATGTCTTTAGTCACTCGTGAAGCAAACGAAGATTCAATCGAAAGCCCGCCGAACAAAGCAGGAAGTCAAAGCGAAACTCTGTCATCAAATGTGTTGACAGGCCCTCATGTAGATGTTATCAGGGGCCCAGTGCGAGGGGTTTTGCACAACAGCAACGATCCAACCAGATCTAATGCTAGTTGCACAATGAAACATTCTGCCACGAGATGTTCGTCAAGTACATTATTGTTGTAAACACACGTCACGCAGTCCAGAGTCAGCGATGAGGGGAGGTGAGAGGTTACAGTCTGACAGGCCAGCTCCTGAACACAGTTCTGTCAAGCGGGCGTGATCGTGTTTCGACTGCGCGAATCCGGCTCAGCCGGTCCTGTTTGATACTGTATTTCACAACAACGTCTGTAAGCCTGGAGCATGACGACACTGGAGTCACACAGCGGCGGCGAAAAACATATACTCTGCGTCACCTTTTACAACAGTCAGGTTTTGAGGATTAAATAGTATTTACAAATCAGCAACACTTTACATGAAGGTTACATATAGGACCTAGTAACTGCATTGCAATAGCATTTCCTATGTAGCTCATATAGGAAGTAATTCAATGGTATTAAGCGTTAGCGGTCAAGGTTAAGTCAACGAAGCGCAGCATGGAGGAGCGGCGTTAGGGGTGAGTGGATGTTGGAAACTGGCAGTTGAATGTTGTTACCAAACAAGATCGATGTTAACATCCACTTACCCTCGCAAAGCTCAACCTCCCCTATACCAAGATGCACCTGTGTCATTACTTGCATCGCTAAACTGTAATTAAGTGATACTACATAGCAGTTCTTAAGTGCCTGCATTCTTGTTACTATAAGTATTGCTTTGCGATTACACGATAGTTCTTGTAACTTCAATGTAAAGTGTTTGTGTAGCTGCATGGTAGTAACTGCAAACGTAATGTAAACTGTTGCCCACAAGTCATTTACATAATAAACAGTGCGTTACCATTCTAAGTCTTCACAGCAAGACAGGCATTTCCGTGGCTGTGGAGATCATATGTTCTAAAGCGTGTGCAGGACAGCTGAGTATACATACTAAATACTACGGTTTGTGTACTACTTCACGTATAAAACTGGCCAGGTTCCTACCAGACTCTCGTAAAGTGAAATGAAAATGGAGCGAAAGTACGCAGGACGGCACAGCGAGGTTAGTATTAAACGTCATGTGTGATCATATCAGGTCTGAATGGGCCTACATCAGAAAGAACTTCAAATTATATTTAAGTACATCAACTCTGTTGGTTGATGTTCCAGACAAGACCCACAAGCTGCTCCTGTATGGTTTGGTATTTCATGTGTTTGTGCAAAATGTGCTTCGATCTCCTGTTTCAGTGACTCCATTTTGACCTGCTGCGTGCAGGGAGAGCGGACAAGAGGGGATTGTCTAGGTGAAGGCGGGAAATGTAATTTATTGTATGAATATATATATATATTTATAACGTTGATATCACTTATGGTTTCACCATAGATGTCATCTCTGGAGGCAGAGACCCCACACTAACATTGTAAGACCCTCCAAAGTGCTTACTAAGGGAGTTCCTCATCCTCTCTGGGGGTTCAGGCTGATCACAGATGCTGATCTGTGGCTCTGTGAAGCCGCTGCGCTCCCGTGCGCTCACGGAGGTCTGCTGGAACATTCTGGCAGCACCCCCTCACGCTCACAAGTGTATCATCACCTCAGTAACACTTTCACATTCAAAACACACATCCATGTCTGGTCCCCCTCACTTTCAACTCAGTTTAAGACACTTTGTATAAATTAGATTTTTAAAATCACTGACCCACTGTATTGAAATCCAATTTACCTCAACCTATTTGATACCCTCCCACACACACACACATTATAAATATCTACCCACATTCAAAAAACGGTTCAAAACTCTAGAAAACTCCCAAGGCTTTTAAAACACTACACAAGTGCAGTGACAATCAGTACCATCATGAGAACATGTTAGGCAAACCTCTAACATTCCAAGTGCTTCTGCGTTGGAGGCTAGACGCCGCCTCACCTCGCTAGGGGGCAGGTCTGAAACCAGGGGGAGTGCGGCCGTCTCTCCACTCCACTGCGACCTGATTTCTCTGGGTCCGTGCTGGGGATGTGGCCAGGCATCCTGGGAAGGCCTGCCCCTGGTTAGCATCTCCAGAGCCACGGTACAGGTGTGGCCGAGTGAAGCGGGGAGGGGGGGCGTGACAATGCGGTGAAGGATCGTGGAGGATCGACACATGCAGCATGACGAAATGAAAACCAAAACAAAATGCTACACAAACACTCAGAGATCAAAACCATTTAATTAAAAACACGGGTGTGCTATTTTTTCGATTAACGTTAATTCCTTACATAAAACGCTTGATTTATGTCCCAATATACTTTTTCTGTGCAGATTTCAAGTAAGCAAAATAAACAGTGTTTACTCAAGTTACTTAATGTCCATAGCTCGTCTTAAAGCTCATCGTTGCAATACTCCTCCATTTAGTTTAAATGCATAAATAACAGAAAATATATTGTACTCTTCTATATATCTGGCAATAGCTGCAGGGTCCTGAGAACACGAATACATTCGGAGCAAATCCATTTGACAGCCACACGTCTTTCAACTCCACACTTCCCCGATACAATCTCACCAAAGTATGGTGTCATCGTCACGGCTGCAGAGAACACTTGCCGACGGACAGGGAGACCTTGGCAGCGCTGGCTTTCAGTTCGGATCTCCCGATGGTGTCCACTTTCTTACACCTCTGACAGATAACGACTCAAACAAAAGCAGCTGTTCCAACGGAAACAGCTTCATCTCTGCCCACAGGGGAAAATACGTCATTGCAAAGTCGTAACGTGTTCTTTTGATATCATATCGTACACAATCAAAATGTGTCGTAAAAGCGCCAAACGTTAAAAGCAATTAGTATAGTTTACTGATTGCTTTAAATATGAAAATATGCCTCTGGACCCGATAGTGCAGAGGACCACAAATCTGCAGACCAGGGGCCCTTACAGCAACCCTAACCCAAGGCTGGACACCAGGGGCCCCTGAGAATGCTGTTGTGAGGAATCTCCTGGTTCTGTTTCCCAGGACACCTCCACATATGCTCCAGGCTATCCTAGATACCCCAGGACACCTCCACATACCCGCCAGGCTGTCCTAGATACCCCAGGACACCTCCAGATACCCTCCAGGCTGCCCTAGATACCCTAGGACACCTCCAGATACCCTCCAGGCTGTCCTAGATACCCCAGGACACCTCCAGATACCCTCCAGGCTATCCTAGATACCCCAGGAGACCTCCACATACCCTCCAGGCTGTCCTAGATACCCTAGGACACCTCTAGATATCCCTGATGTCCACTAGGCTGTTCCAGCTAACTCCGGCCAGCCAGTTCCTGGTCAGTCACACATCCAGCAAGCAGTCCACTGTAGTGCAAATCCAATTTCTTCGCTCTCTCTACCTTACCTCTCCTCAACCTTGCACGCCCATCTTTCCTCCACCAACCTGCATGTTTACGTCCAGCCCTGGTTAGAGCCTAGCACCTACTCAGCACATCCCCCTTCCTAATGTGCAACATTATGTGTGTAATATGTTACATGTGCAATAAATAATACGTTTATCAAAAACACGTTGCTGCAAACCAAACAAAACATCAAAGCATAATGGTACACTGTCCGAGTGGAATGATGGAGGTGACCGTGATTTAGTGTGCAGTCGAGAAGCGCGTCTGGGGAATGGTCGCGTTTGAATTAGCCTAAAAGGCAAGAAAGATCGTATCCAATTTCATCTTGTTTTCGTAACTAATTCACTTTTCCAGCCAGTGAAAGATAGGAGAACAACTGTTTAACTGCAGAAGAAAAAGGAAAAAAACGTCAAATATTTAGATGCCGATTGTAGAATAATTACACCTATTTCTACATTTGTGCGTGTTAAAAGCTAGTCAGCAGCTTTGGGAAACTTGGAACGGAGGATATTTCTTTGTTAGACTCATTTAAGTGGCACCTGCCAATGACGTATGGAGGGTGTAGCTGGTGGAGGGGGTTGGTAACCCTAGTGAGGTAACCATGATGGGGGATGGGGGGGTCAGGACAGAGGGGTGACCCCCCCCCCCAGCCACAGCTCCTGTTATAGCTGCGTAGCTGCCTGCTCCTTCTCTGCCTTGTCTTTGGCCTTCTCCTTCTCCATCAGTCTCTCCTCCTTCTGCAGCAACACCATGATCTCTGCTACCTGGCTGGTGGACACGTCAATGTCCTCCTTGTCTATCAGCTCCACCACCTGCATGGACAACACAGCCGTCACATGGGGAACGCCCAGAGAACCCAGAGAGAGAGAGAGAGAGAGAACCCAGAGCGGGAGAGAGAGAACCCAGAGTGAAAGAGAGAGAAGTGAGAGAGAGAACCCAGAGTGAGAGAGAGAGAAACGAGAGAGAGAACCCAGAGCGAGAGAGAGAACGAGCCCAGAGAGAGAACAGAGAAAGAGAGAGAAACCTGCTACATCTGCCCTGCTCTGCCTACGGTACCTTGATGACATCATCGATGTCCACCTTGCCGTCCTTGTTGTCGTCGAGGGCGACGGCGATGCTCTGCAACTTGTGTTCTGGGATGCTCTGGATCTGCCGCATGACGCTGATGAGCTCACTGATGCTGACCAGGTTCTCCCTGAGGACGAGGAACACACTGATACAGAACATGTCGGTCGGTCTGGCCGCCGCAGCGTGGAGGCGGGGCCTAAGCTGCCACGCCCAGGCTCCAAAGCACGGAAGCACATCAATCACAAGTATTCTCAGCTCAGAAATCACTCACTTCTCAAGCTCTGCATGCTGATATGCAATGAAGCACTATGTATTACTGAGTAGCGTATTATGATCCATGTAAACAATTTTGCATTAAAAAACAACAAAATAAAACAAATCGGGATGCTGTCTGTCAGATGGTAGTGATCAGGAATGCAAATTCAGATCATCCAGAATGGATGAGTTTTAGAAAAACATCCAAAATTCCACTTTGTCAAATCAAGCAGTTTCCCGCCCGACGTTCATTGTTAGCGCTAACATGGTAGGAGCTGTGAGTCCCGGCAGCCCAGAGCGCCCCCAGGAGGACAGACAGGGGAGGACGGGGGTGGGAGGGGCCAAGGGTGTCTTACCTGCAGGGGACACTATATCTCTCAGAGAACAATCTGTGAAACACAGATGTGTTAGGAACTGAGCCGCCTGAAGCCTGAGCGTGATATTCACACCACTAACACGCATCACTGGACACTAGACTGCACACTGTGCAAGTGGGCTGGACACATCCCAGCAGCACCCTCTGGTGGCCATTGTAGATGACTCCCTACAACACTAGGATTCCAAAGGAGGGCATGTTCTATCATTTGCTTTTACTGATGAAACATCTTGGACAACGTTTAGTGTTTTGGTCTTCAGAATTAAGTGCACAAGATTGAACATTTTCTAAAACGTGTTCTGAGATTGGACATGGTCTACAATGTGGTCACGTTAGACAAAGAAGAAGCGTGTTTCTAATGAATGATCATTAGCAGGCTTCCACAGAGCTTGATAACGACCCATTCATTGGAATCAGGTGTGCTTGAGCAGGGAACCATCTAAAACCTTCAGGACAGTGGCCCACCAGAATTGCCCACCCCTGTTCTAGGTGTTGAGCCTTCAGATAGGAGCAGCCACTCTTACCCGACGGGAGGCGTGGTGTCGCGGTCCATCTGTCCGTCCAGCACCACCTTGTCGTGCTCCAGCTCCGTGATGATCTTGCCGATGCGTCCGATCATGTGGTTGACCTTCTTGGAGAGGCGCTTGCTGGCCATGGACTCCTTGACTGCCCTCTGCTGGCCAGACTTGCAGAGCTCCTTCTTCAGGTCCTCCAGATCCTACACATTACAGGAAGGAGATCCCAGACCAGGGTCACTGTGTTGCTGCAAACCTAGTGAGGAGTTGCAGCGTGTGTGCAGATGTTTAAGTGTGTATGCGTATAGATATGTAAGTGTATGTGTGAAAGTGTGTTAGGATTAGGAGCGTTGAAGCTACATTTCCTATCGGCAATCATCACTACTTCAATTAGCGAATTCTGACACATTCTGCAATTTGCAAGTGAAATAAAGGACCATTGTTGGTCCGTGATTCAGACAGATTCCCATAATGCCCTACATCTCAATGCAGAGATGCGTGTACCCAGCACCTCACCTCGCTGTACTCCTGGACATCATCCTTGAGGTCCTCCAGCTCCTCCTTCTCCAGGGTTAGCAGCCTCCTCTGCTCCTTCAGCTTGGTGCACGCGTCACTCAGCATGTCGATCTCCTCCTTGGTGATCTCCTCTCCCTGGGAGGGCAGAGGGGGAGCGTCAACACTGACACACGCAGGCCTGGAGTCTAGTGAGCCTTCTACACTAGGAAGTGACACTCTAGGGAAGTGACACTCTAGGGAAGTGACACTCTAGGGAAGTGACACTCTAGGGAAGTGACACTCTAGGGAAGTGACACTCTAGGCTGTCTACACTAGGCAGGAAAGGGTCAGAGCCTGGCGTCTAACCTGGATAAGGAGGTACTTCTGCCACTCCTCAAACTGGGTGAAACAGGTGAGTCAGAGGTAGATGAGTTAGACACAGGTGAGAGGGCAGTGTGAGATTCAGGGTTGCGTGTGTGTGTGTGTGTGTGTGTATGACCAGGCTGTGCGTGTATGGCAGGCAGTTTGTCTGAATTGTGTGTGCGCATGTGTGTTTGTCTGGGCTGTGTTAGGGCAGTGTGTGTGGCTACCTTAACCCCCTCCAGGACCGGTGCTTTGTCTCGGAGAGTCTCTGCTGTGTCCCCACTGGAGCGAGCGAGCTCAGGGTCAAGCTGCCTCCTCAAGGCCTCCGCATCCATCACAGCTCCGTTCTGCAGGAGGAAGACATGTCCTCATCCTGATCCCACAGTGTGTGTGTGAGTGTGTGTGTAACTGGGTCTGTGTCCTATGTTTGTTACCCTGGCAGCCAGTTCCTTGTCCAGGGTATCAGCCTGTCTCTCCAGCAACCTGTCTTGCTGGTCCTGGCGCAGGGCAGCCTCCTCCTGGAGCCTGGTCTCCAGCCTGGTCCTGTTGTCCACCTGGGACAGCTCCAACTCTGCCACCTGCAACTGGGCCTCTTTGGCCTGTAGACGCAAATAGCCCAAGTGTCACAGATCAGGAGTCACACACACACACAAGGTTTTAGGTCCAAATCCTCTTTGTGAGCAGAATTGGCCCAGCAGACGCACCATGTTGTCGGGCAGGTTCTGCAGCGTGGTCTTCAACTGGTCGGCCGGAGACAGTGTGTCTGGGAGGAACATGGCTCTGGACAGCAGCAGCAGGGACGTGGGGATGTGCTGCTTCAGGTGCAGCTCTAGCCACTACAATACAGAAGGGGGGGAGATGTTACAGCAGGCATGTGCAGGTGTGTATGGGAGGTGTGTGGTGCGTGTGAGCACCTGTCGGAGCTGCTCCTTCAGTCTCTCCTCCGTCACACCCAGAGACCTCATCCCCCGGACTCGACACGCTGCCTGGATCTCCGTCACGCTCAGGCTGTCCACGCCCTCCTCCCAGATCAACTGGAGGCCAGAGCACATAGCTGCTTAGCACACACGCACAGTAAGGATTGAGCACCTGTCTGAATGGGGCAGAGAAGGAGGCAGGCTGACCTTGTCGTCAGCACGGATGGCCCTGAGCTTCATGATGAGTTGGAAGCGCAGGAAGTTGTTGGTGCCTATCGACTGCAGCTCCAGCAGTCGGCACAGAGCCACCAGCTGGGGCCGTGTGAGGTTGTCCAGCGTCAACTCGTCCTCAAACAGCTTGGAGAAGCGGATGATCTGCTCATTGCTGGGACGCTCGCCTGAGTCTCGGATCTACACACACACACACACAACAGAGGACAGCGGCTCCAGAGGCTGGGAGAGACACCGAGAGGAGAGAGCGGTTCCAGAGGCTGGGACGGTACCTTCTGGAAGAAGGTGGAGAATTCTTCGGTCACGTTGCCCTTGGAAGCCTTGTTGCGCAGGGCGATCTCCTCCACGGTGTCCTGAAGGAACTTGGCCATCTCCAGCTTAACCCTGAGCTCTTTCTTCAATCTTTCCTCCTACACACACACACGCACACGCGCGCTTACAAAAGAGGAAATGACACAACCGTACAGGATATACCCTGTCTAAATACTGAGGGAAGGGTTCTACCGGGCCAGAAGTCAAGAGTGAGGGCAGCAGGGGATTACGGGTAGTGACAGTTCCTATGGCAAGGCTTATGATGAGATTAGGGCCACGTGTACGTGAGGCAGCCTCCATTATAGAAGATGACCCTCCACCAGATGAACAAGGGGTCAGAGACAGGCTGAGCATCAAAGGTCAGAGGTACCTTCTTAGACTGCGTCTCAAACGTGGAGGGTAGCATGTTGGGGAAGAGCTTCAGTGCCACAGGAAGCAGGAACTCCATGAAGGGAACAATGATGAAGACCAGGAAGGGGAGGAGCCTGAAGACGTCAGCACAAGTCCTCAGGAACTGGGGGAATATTTGCAATGAAGTATGTCGTAAGATGTTTGGTTCTGCATAATATGCTGTTTATGAGCGATGCCATTAACATTTAAGGTTATATCAACTGGCATGTAACTGCACTGGCATGCACAGTGCCTGTGATGCAGTTGGTGTTTAAGATGTCAGTGACAGAAAGCTCATCCGGAACCATAGTGCAGTGCCTGTGATGCAGAGTTGACAGTTTCTCAATGGCTTTATTACCTACATGCATCAGATCACAGATAACAAGTGAAAGTGCTCAACCTCCACATCTGGACACAAAAGCAGTTTTGAAATAATTCATACATTGAATAAAAGATAGATTGTTACCAGGCTTCTGCTGAGATTCACAAGGACCTATTCATTTGACTGAAGTGTCTTTAAAACATAAAGGGCAGGAGTTTCCTTGAGAACCACTGCCCTGGTGTAAAGTGATGCCATCAGTTGTCGATGCAGCGTATATCCATCCACCAGAGGGCAGCAGTTTTGGGGGAAAATGTTGCCCCCCCAATTTCCCCTCTCTTTGTCCCTCTCAACAATCACCCCACTTCATCCCATAATAGGCCTAGCACTTCTTTAGTCAGCACTTCTTACCTACCGCCTATACATCACCACGGCAACAGTCCTCCCCCCTGTTTCATTGGCTCGTCATTCAATGTGGTACAGTGAGCACGCTTGTAAACCAACATCTGTTCAAAACAAGCCTCAACAGAAAAAAAAACTGTTCCAGGCCGGGGTAGAGGCCAAGGGAGGGGGGGGGTACAGGCCAGGGAGGGGGGGTACAGGCCAGGGAGGGGGGGGTACAGGCCAGGGAGAGACACAGTTAAGTCAGTTAGGCGACACACATCCTTAACTAAGGATGGACACCATTAAGTCTAAAGAATATTATTCACATACCGGGATAAGCAGGAGTTAACCCCTTCAATCCCCCATCTGTCTCTCTGGTCCAGCCCTCCCCTTCACCCCAGCCTTCCCCTCCCCCTCTCCTCTGCAGGGAGGAGGGAGGGGGTTAGGACACCCAGGCTAGGTCACATGATGGCATGAATGTGGCCTCACTCATTGTCACCCCAAGACCACCACTGTGATGTATCCCAGAGGGAATTTCAAATGAAACTTCTGCTGTGGCATGAAAGATAAAGAGGAGAGAACAGAGTGGCGTCGCCTCAAATAACCCCCTGCTCTCTCAGTGAGGACAGAGCTTCGTGTTTCAATGTACTTCGTGCTGCAGTGCAGCCAGGAGCAAAGTGGCACGTTGCTATGGCCAAATACACACAAACACACAGACAGAACAGCTAAGCTAGTGGAAACACTACCTATCCTAGACCAAGCAGCCTTCTAGCCCAGACAAAGCTGCTAGCTAGCTAGCAGTGGTAGCTAACTTAGTATCTGGCCCTGTGCTTGTTAAGTAGTCAGCAGGGAGGTGAGGGGGGGTAATGTTGCTTCCTGGAGAGCTGTAATCCTACAGCAGTACCCACAGGACACACTGACACAGTGGGCTCATTTCCTATAATTGATCCCATCAGGACTGAGAGGGTTTGGATTAAACAAGTCGGAACACTGCGTCTGAAGTCCTGGATCCCTGCTCAGCCACTGCTGATCTCCTGGAAGCACACTGTTCAGGCCTCCAGACTTTTAACCTACATGAGACACTGGCCTCTAGACCTTTAACCCACATGATATACTGGTCTCCAGCCCTAAAACCAAACCCCTTGAAACCCAGATGGGCCCTATCTTCGTTTTACCCATCGGAGTCATAATTATAGATGCAAAAATCCAACAGCTGAAACGCAAACTGCATTCAAATTCAGCCCACTGTCCAAAAACTCCTTGAATAGCACAAACGTCAACAAGCATTTAATGTCTTCAAAACATGTAGAATAGTTTTTAACTCCTCCCTTCCAGATCACTCAACTCCCCCCCCCCCTTCTCCCTCCTAGCATCTTCTAACCACACCCTTCCCAGACGCAAAGCCCAGACTCACCTGCCTCCTCTCCCTGCGCGTCAGCGGCGTCCCGTTCAGCACCCTCCAGAGCATGCGCCCTGCGATGGTGGTGTCTATCCACAGCAGCCTGAACCCATGGTAGTAGTGCTTGACCTCATCCAGCACGCGCTGCCTGATGGTCCTCCTCACGGTCTCCGAGTCCAGGGTGGGGCTGTACACCGGCCCACCCTCCTCCAGCTTCTTGTTTTTGTCCTTCAGGGAGCGCAGGGATTTCTCCACCTTGGAGTTGTCCCAGTGCCGCCCTGAGGAATGAATCCAACGTACCCGTGTGCTCTCTGGCCGGGCTATCGTCCAGCACACCCCTGTGGCCAGGGCGGGGTACGGAGAAGAGGAAGTAGTGTGCTGTGAAGAGGAGCTCGCTGCCAAGACGCAGTAGAGCCTGGGGGGATCAGCATTCAGGAGGCCTTCTGTGATGAGCAGGGGGGGGCAGACAGAGGGGGCTGGGGCCACACTGCCAACCTGCAGAGCATCCCTACAGGAGAAAAAGAGGCTGAAGTTAGAAGGAACAGCTCCAGCTGGGAGACATCCTGACCTGGCTCCTCCCAGCTCCACACGCATGGTCCTAGTGTCCTACGGTCTCAACAGGCTTACCTGTGGATAGACAGCTTGAGTGCAGAACAGCTGAGGCTGGCTCCATCCTGCAGTTTCCCTGGAGAGACAAATGCTTGTTGATGACAATCCCCCACCACAAAATGACTCTCCCACCAAACCAAGCTATATTTACCCTAAGCTGATACATTAAATGTGTCATGATCTTCGCAGTAGCGTTCACATGTGAGGAGTCACAGAATGCTTTCCGCTGTGTCACTGAAGTAAATTCGACCTAACGTCAACAACAGACTGCCTCCACCATGGGGCTGGGCCATGTCAAATATATCAGAAATCAAAGGGTGGATGAATCCATTGCGGTAGATTTCTCTCTGCCGTTATATTCACAGATTTAAAGTCTTGTTTTGGTTCAATAAATGAAAATGTGATCTTTTACGAGTTTGTGTCATTAATATCTGGGCTATTTGACATCCAGTATTTTTGGGGGCTTCTGCAGTCAGTGTTAAAGTAGCATGTCCAGCCGGTAGATGCATCCTGGGATGGATGCATTGGGATTGAACAAGGCCATTATTTTCCTACTGTGACCATCTCTAGCAACATCCTCTAGCAGCAAGCCTCTACCTGCAGGTTGTTTTCTTTTCTAAGCCCCTATTACATCCAGCACAAGCAGGCATGTAGGCTAGCTGCTGCTAGGCAGAGCGTGGCAGACTGTACTGGAATCCAGTCACCTTTCTCGCTGGTAAGAACACAGCTCTGTGTTCTCTTGGAACGCCCTGGAATGAGTTACATAAACCACAGCTATTTACCGGCATAGTAATAGGGTTGCATGAGACAGCCATCTCTTATACAACATCCTGAACACACACTCCCTGAACAGACCAGAAACATGACAACATTCACACAAGATACGTGACGAATCTCAGACGAAAGGCCCATCACAAGATGTGCAGCAAGCGGTATGATATGGACGCAGGTCATTTTGTCACATTGACAATCCCGTGAACAGCAACTTCTGCCCGACAGCGCAACTGTTCTCAGGATTCAAATGCATCCTTCCATCACATCGAATGCTTTCCAGAAGATGTTTGTTTGCTTTCACAACGCCCCAAAACATTGACATGTTTCACGTCTCACCCCGGAGTATTTACAGGCGATATTTGCGGAACATCCCTTGTCCTCTCCCTTATCCTATGCATGGCCTCCTGGATGAGGAAATACCCCAGCACCTCTTCAGCAGGTGATAGGACACTGGACATTGGTCACATCACTAACCCTGACTAATCACTTCTCTGGTTCTTACTCCACAGCTAGACTCCAAGGTACAAGTGCCAGTCTGATTAGTCCATTGCAGCGATGTTGCAATTTCTCACAGACTGACAAGCCTCTCCCCTGTTCTTTCCCTCTGCTGTGCTGCTTTGTGGGGACAGGGGAGCTGCAGTGATGGGAGTGAGGGGGGGTGCCTGCAGTGCTGTCTAAGTTGGGTTCATCTGAGGCCAGATCTGACTTCCCTCACGTGGAAACCCCTGTGTCTGGGCTGAACACCTGGTACAGTCCTCTTCCCAAATCTTTTTATAGCCTTTTGTTGCATTACGAGGAGACCGCTAGACACAGCTCACTGATCACTGCCCCTGTCACATACATAGAAATGCTTGTCACGTCGCTCTGCCTGACTAGATTAGTCACAGGCATGCTACCTCCTGCCTGCATGTTTAGGACCAATTGAATAGGTATATTATATGCTTCTGCACTGTGGTGTGGATGAGCTTGATCCAACCAGTTAGAACAGCTTCCAAAACTTGCATTCGACTCCTGTATTGATAAGATGACACGTAGACACTAAAGCTCTAGGTGCTTATCACTACAAACATGCCTTTAAGATTGTGAATGTTCTTCAGGGCTTGTACAAAAGATCTATCAAGGTCATAAAGACGATCAAAAGAACCCTCTCTTAGCCGTGTAGGCCTGGCTGTTAGTCAGCAGACATTTTGAAACTGAAACTGTTTACCATGCAGGTAAACACCTTGTTTACCATAACACACTATTACAAATATATCAGTCGTCTATCTAGCCTTAAGTTGTTTCTTTTAGGATGGGGTGATTTTTCCTCATAAAATGCTTGTCTGTTCTGGTGTGCGGAGGCTGAAACAGTGCCCTAGCAGACTGCAGCGGTAGAAGGGTGGCAGTGTAGCAGAGGCTGTCCTCAAATAACCCAGCCACGGATGACGTAGATCTACACGCTTCAAGATTTCCATTCGAAGTGCAAAGATAGCTATATATTCCGTTATTCACAATCATATTATAATATTGAATGAATACGTTACATAAATGAACCCGTATGATACAGTATCTATGTGTGAATCGGTAAATATGTCCGGTTAAAAAGGTTTTTTGAAACTGGAGTGCCAGTAGCTCTTATTAACTAGGCTAGCCGACTAGCTAAAGACTACATGAACTTAGACTATATCACCTGCTTACAGGGGTGACAATAGTCGGACACTGCTCGCTGAGGTTCCCAAAAATTATGGATATAACCATCATTAGGGACAGACACACAGTGCCACTCATTCCATCGGAAATCAACCAGCTCGCACCCCATAATAAATCAACCTTCATCTTCCACGTAATTTAAAAAGCCTGTATGTGACGTCTCTGCCGTTAGCTTGTTAGCAAAGCTGGCCTTGTAAACGAGCGGTGACTGACAAGAGTTTAGTCTGTCTAGGAGACAAGCAATGCGTCACCATCCTAAATAAGCAAAGTTTAAGTTCAGGCTGACATGTTTCCATATAATCAAGAATGTTCTTACCTTTACGAAATTCGCTCTTTAACGACCTCGACGTTTTCATCAATGGAACTCGAGACCTCGTAAACAAGATTAACGCCATGCTGATGATTCAATGTTGTCAACTAACGCTAAACTAGCTAACTAGCGTTTGCTAGCGAAACTACCTGCCTGAATGAAAATGAACTGGTATCAACTCAGAGACGAATATGTTAGGGCGTGTCTAAGAAGTTGACTTAATTTAGAACTACATAAACTCTTCGATCCATGACCTTGCTTTTCTTGTAGATGAGCCGGTGAAATGCGCTTGTAACCCATTGGCTTCCGTCTTCACCACCAATTTGATAAGCCTAGCTACCGCTTTACCAGTGAATGGCTCTCTCCTAGGCCATTCTGGTTCAACCTCCGAGGTTTAAAAGCAGCGTGACTCCATTCGTCTGTGCGAAAACACGTTTTATAACCCGGGAAACGGCGATTTTTGACTGTGAGCTGGATAGCACAATACTTCGTTCCTTTAAATACATTTCATAATCAACCCAATCAAACAATGTAGCACCAATATCCATGTATCTGACACATTGCTGAACTTAAAAGCCAAAACGTACATGTAAATAGAGACAAACTGAAATATTAGGACATCTCATCCATAATAAGCTATTTAACTTTTTTTTAACTGCTAATGGACTATCCTCCACCAAGTTTATAACTGTCATTGTAATTTATATTTTCTTCCCTGCCTGTAGACTATTCCAGACAGGTAATTGGTCAGAATACATTTGTATTTGGGTGTTGGGGAACTTCCTCAAGCGCCGGTATTTTTTGTAGGCGAACACTGGTGACCAAAACGATGGCACAGCTGATATGCACGAATTTACCTACTGTAGTTCAACTTTTGAGCGGTCAATGGAGCTGTCAATCAACTTATTCAAAATGTGTAGCACTGAAAGTAGAATAGAATACTCATATAATTTTTAATGTTTCTAAGCATGATAACAGCTGTATATACATTATTACGGCTATGTTTGAACGCATTCATCATATTTCACATGCTCTAATCAACAGGTTACCAACGTTTCCAACCACTGTTAAACTGCCTTTGTAAGATGATCGTAAAACTTCTGTACCTTAAAAATAAAACAGCATCACTCGACATAAATAGCAAACAGCTGCATAATTATATGACCTGGGAAAGCCATAGTTTTATCATTGCCGATGCGGGAAAGAAATGCGAGTACTTTATGTGACGTCAGTGATGCTTAGCTGCGTTCTCGATACAGTAAATTAACCTGTAATAGTTTTTTAATTGATTTTTTAAATATTATAAGAAGATATATACATGAATATGTTGTTCTACAATGGCGTGAAAATATTTTGAATTGTTTTTAAGAGTTGAGATGCCATTAGATACGGTTGGTTTTTGAAAGATCCCGGTTGAACTTCCATCGGCTCCTAACCAATCGCAAGTGACCATTTTTCGCGCTGATTGGGAGGAGAGTTTCCCGCAAGCTTTGATTCGAGTTGAATGAAATCGTCGTTTTCAACATGTTTGAAAAAGCCTACTTCTCCGTTGAATAATTTATCGGGAAATTCAACAGGTAAATAAACAAAATGTTTAGTCCGTGTAATTCGAAACGTAACAGTAGGATAATGTTTTTAAAAGCATGTCTGGATTGCTAAGCAAATTAGCCATGGGCTAACAAGCTAGCATGAAGCAGCTCATACTGTATTCTTATGAATGCTATTGCTACTGTGCTAATGCTGAATTTGGAACGAGTGCTAGTTTGCTGGAAGGGAACGTGTTAGCTAGCCAGCCAACCAACTTGAACTGGCGGTTGTTACCACTTGCTGGATTGTTAGTGACATCACCCAAATTTGTCATTTAAATAGCTCACTGAGTGTATAAAACAATTATTATAACTAACTATTGTACTCGTTGACTATAAACGCTTGTTTTTCTTGTCAGCGAGCCCACGTTAGCTAATAACAGCTAGCAACAATCTTTCGGTGGAACAGTTGGGTGTCCATTCATTTCAACTCAGGCCACCAGTTAGACTTGACCTGTCTTGTCACTCGGTTACGATGGGACATTTGGTTTCGTCTACCAAATGTCTTCAGGCAGCCGACCTACTGTATGCTTTAAATGTGTTTGAATTTATCAGTGCAAATGTTGTCACCGACACGGTAGTTTCGGTAGCAAGTTAGCTAGCTAGTTAGAGTGAAGAAACAAGCTGTGACGGCCACTATTACTAGCGAAGTTAGCCACACAGTTTGGGGCTAGTTCACTATCCATGAAAGAAGTGGTATAGGGGGGCACGTATGTAATGGCGAGTCAACCACCACCATGGATGATTTAAGTTCAACTTAAAATGTTCGATTTTGGAAATTAGTTCCATAACTGACTTCAGAAACGGTTTTTAATGTGTTCATCTGACGTTGCTGGTCGGCCAGATGAGACAATTTCCGCGGCTTTCCAAGGATGCTGCTGTCGTCAGTGCACGCCGTCCACTAGTAATTCAGTGCATGTGGCTGCACCGCTCTGGCCATTCGACAACCCTCTTTTCTCATGGTCGGTTCAGACGGAGAACTTTGTTGGCCTTCGTGTGTCCGTGAGATATTACTGATTTTCTGGATTGAATTTGAATGAGTTAAGTCCCGTTATGTTATAAATAATGGTCTTTATTTATCTGAGGTCTATACGACCGACACAAGTTATCGACCAATACAGCGGCTACTCCGCTGAGATAAACGTTGAGGTTGGTTTGAGAAGACAGGTGCATATCTTTATGCATGTCGTTTTCACCATTTTTCCATGTTATAAATATTTCTTTGTATTGTGAATTGCCGTTTTATGATCTGGCTTTCTAAATGTTATCGTCAGCTGCTTAATGAGTACATTTCATGCCACTCTGCGAAGCCTGTTTTTTCTAATGAAATAAACATTTTACACTTTGAATCTAATCAATAACCTTTTTTTGATTCAGCGAGCCTAGTGTTGGATGGGATGGACAGCAAGGGTGGATCCTTACCTCTGATGCCTGCTCCCCTGAACCCAGTAAGCATGAAGCAGCCAGGCGAGCCCCTGGCAGGGCGCAGGGCCCGGGGAGACCTGGGGGGGGACCCTGCTCTGCTCATGGACAAAGCTGCAGCCCAGCTGGCTGCCACGCTCCAGGACAGCGTCCTGCAGAAGATGGCCACCCACAGCCACAGCCACGAGAGGCTTAAAGACCTTACCTCTCGCGTGTTGAATGGGGACCAGGAGAAGCTTCCCAAACTGTGCCCTCCAGACCCCCCCATCTTGAAAGGGGTCGACACCCCCCCGCCCCACAGCAGCCCCCCCAGGAAAGGTGCCTCTCCCTCCCCCGAGCTCAAGCTGAAGATCACCCAGATGGTAGCCAAAGGCAAGGCGGCACGCTTCGAGCCGTGCTGCGCCGAAGGGCCCAACCTGGCCCCCGAGGGCCTCCTGGGGACGGCCGACGAGTCCAAAGACGGGAGGAAGAGGAGGACAGTAAAGGCCAAACTTGCCACCAAACCCCGGCTCTGTCTCGTCCCTGCTGTGGTGTCTCTCAGACCTCTTCCACGGGAAATATCTGGAGAAGCAGCATCAGCTAAGGTCAGAGGCTTTTAGAATGGAATAGCATACTAATTTCTCTGAGGTACCGGGGGGGGGAATTTGAACCTACAACCTCTTGATCCACAGTCGAACGTGATGAGTGACGTGAGTGAGTGTTGTAACGTGAGTGTGTTATAGGAGTGTGTAGCACATGATGGAAGCAACAGGTGATGAGAGTGATATGCTGTGTTGTAGGTGTCTCCAGAGCAGAAGGCTAAAGTGCTGGTGGTGTTCTCTGTGGGAGACGTGGTGTGGACCAAGGTGCCAGGCTCCCCCTGGTGGCCCTGCATGGTCACCATCGACCCGGAACTCAACAAGCATTTTAAACACAAACAGAAAGGTGCTGAACCCGTTGTCCCGGTGACTGTCCAAAGCAGTCTC
>BROE01000009.1:9666033-9921033 GCA_036571765.1 Plecoglossus altivelis
ATTCATTCATTGTCATTCATTAAGGAACGAGTGGTACTTTAGGGGGTTCATCTAACGGTGTGTGTGTGTGTGTGTGTGTGTGTGTGTGTCTGCAGTGAACTGCAGGGCAGGACTGCTGTACCACGTCCAGTACTTTGGAGATAATCCAGAGCGTGGCTACATGTTGGAGAGGAGCATGGTGTCCTTTAGGGGAGAGGAGCAGTACCAGCAGCTGTGCCGAAGCAACAAGCTGCCCACTGCTGCCGTCTTCCAAAGGGTACTTTAGCTTATAGGCAGCTCAGGCAACCTTCCTTGTTAGCTCATCATTTTACTAACTGTGCTGTGATTCATTGGAGTTCTTATATACCTGGGTTATACACTTAACATTTTCAAAATAGCCAACATTTTTCATCAAATATTGTTTCGAACCAATCAGCATGATTGGTAGACAACCGTTCTACCAGTACATTGTTAGATACACCTAATAACCCAAACCCATGACCTGGTAAGTTTGTCTGATGCAGTGATCTGTTGTGTCCTGCAGCCCCTGGTGCCTCGTAAGTTGCGGGCCCAGTGGAGCCAGGCGGTAGGGCAGGCCCAGAGAGCGGCCGGCCTGCCTCCGGAGGAGCGGCTGGCCTTGTTCAGCTTCATTTACGAGGCTGACGGCCCACGGCTGAACCCCTGGGTGCTGGCGGGGCTGAACCCTAGCCAGGCCTGCCCTGAGATGGGTCCGCCAGCCGCTCCTAGCCCTGCCGCCCCCACCACCCACCCCAAACACAGCACTTCCGTGGGGAAGAGGACACCCCGCCCCAAAAACACAGAGGCCACAGCAACACGAGGGAGACGCAAGCTCACCGCTTCCCCGCTGGTGAAAAAAGCCAAGGCCTCAAACTCTTCCAAAGACGTACCTCAAACACAGTCCCTCTCCCAGGTTAGTTATAGAGTTCATACTCTCACATAACTCTGTTTTTGCCGATAGTTGTATGCGAACAAGTTTTGAAGTTGCAAGGCATGCTATGTTCCTGCAGGATCCATCCACAACAACTGACGCACAATTACTTGAATCTCAGAAGAAACCGAAACAATACAGACTGCAATCCCAGCCGCCTGTGAAGGCGGTGAGGAAGCGATCTAAGCTGGTGTCCTGTGCTGCTAGCATCCCTGGAGCTAACGCCTCGCCTAGGAAGAAGCCCCAGCTCGCTCCCAAGGACCAGGAGGCGGACCCCAGAGGTGAGCCTGGGAGGCCCCCTCCCCCCCATGCTTCTCTGTGAAAAGGCCAGGCTTATCATCCCAGTCCAGATGTTATAGCTGTGTGTGTGTCTATGTGTGTGTAGGTAAGCCAGGTAGAAAGCCCTCGAAGAGAGCACTGGAGGCATCAGCTGACGAGCCACCCAGGAAGAGACACAGAGGAGTCAAAGTGGCTGAAAACCTCAAGGTTGGTTATGTCTGTGGTGTTTGTGCCCTGTGGAACAGATAGGATGTATCTTTTTCTAGAGCTCCAGTGCAAATATGTTTCTAATAGAGTTAGTATGTGCTAATTAAATAAGCGTGCTGGTGGGTATCTCTATAGGAGGCTTGATAGTTTCATGTCTGTTATGGTCTGTATTTCCCCCTCAGATCCCAGACAGCTCTGCCACAGCAAAGCAGAAAAACACTAAGAACGTTAAGAAGGAAATCAGGAAGAAGGGAATCAATAAGACTTCACTGGCTGGTAACTATCCTGTAGTGATCTGTGCTGGTAACTATCCTGTAGTGATCTGTCCTGGTAGCAGTCATCATGCAGTGATCTGTGCTGGTAACTGTCATGTAGTGATCTGTGCTGGTAACTATCATGTAGTGATCTGTGCTGGTAGCAGTCATCATGCAGTGATCTGTGCTCGTAACTGTCATGTAGTGATCTGTGCCGGTAACTATCATGTAGTGATCTGTGCTGGTAGCATTCATCATGCAGTGATCTGTGCTGGTAGCAGTCATCATGCAGTGATCTGTGCTGGTGTCTCAGACCAGCAGCATGGGAGTGCTAACCCCGCTCTGCTCCTCACCTTGGCAGAGGACACCCTCTCTGACAAGCCCAAGCACGTGAGGAAGAAGAGGCAGGAGACAGGCCTCCGACCAGCTTCCACCCAGCCGAAGAGGAGGAGGTCGCCAGCTGTTCCTGACCCAGAGGTGAGCAGGGTTCACCTGGGCGGAGCTAGTGCACTTGGGGGAAGCTGCTTAAACAATTCAGTGGAAGAATGATAGGGAGTGAATGAATACTGGGTGAGCTGAGTGACTTCACCTGGTGGGAGTTGTGAGGGAGATGTGTGTCTTAAAGCAGAGCTGTGTGTGTGTTGTACAGGGTTCAGGCAGCGAGGAGCGTCCTGACTCCCCCAGCGACAGTATCGATGGCACCAAGAAACACACAGGGCCAAAGAAGGAGAGCACCTGCCAGGTAAGGCCCCTGCCCGAGGGACCCTGGGGCCCTGAGTGAGCGTGCTGTAAGGACTCTCAAGGACTGAAGCTAGCATGTGTTGTTACAGGTATGTGAGCTGTCTGGGGAAGATGTGTTCCCCTGTGAGGGTCTGTGTTGTGGGAGCTTCCACCTGCATTGCCTGGGCCCTGCCCTCCAGACCAGCAGCCCTGCCCTCCAGACCACCAGCCCTGCCCTCCAGACCACCAGCCCTGCCCTCCAGACCACCAGCCCTGCCCTCCAGACCAGCAGCCCTGCCCTCCAGACCACCAGCCCTGCCCTCCATATCAGCAGCCCTGCCCTCCAGACCACCAGCATTGCCCTCACTGCCCATGGCAAGCTACTGTGTTCCCAGTGCTCCTCAGGTCAGAACACCACCTATCCAGGATTAGTTACCAGTCCTGACTAGTGCACACTCTGACAGTACCAGTCCTAACTAGTGCACCCTGACTAGACTTTCTTTATTTTCCCTCCCCTCCCTTAGGTCTGCATGTGTGCTTCACCTGTAAGCAGTGGGAGGGAGTGGTGCGCCGCTGCTCTGTGCTGCATTGTGGGAAGTTCTACCACGAGGCCTGTGTGCGTCTGGACGCCCTCACAGTCTTCGACAACAAGGGCTTCCGTTGCCCGCTGCACACCTGCAGGAGCTGCCACTACGCCTGCCGTGCCAAGCCCCGTGCTTCCAAGGGTAGGAACACACCCATACTGCTACTACAGTGTACCTGTGCTAATACCACACCCAGCACTTGTACCAGTACTCATACTAACACAGCAATACAGAACATGTTTAGCTTTATTTTCCTGGAGCAAAAGCAATAGACGGTATCCTGGGAAGACAAAGTCCAGACTTTGCACTAGTAATAATACTATACCACACTTGGTACCAACATTATACCACTGCTAGTGCTAATAATTCCAGGAAGTGTATTTTGAAGCGTGTTGTGATTGGCTGCTGCAGGGAGGATGACGCGCTGCCTGCGCTGCCCTGTGGCCTATCACACAGGGGATCTGTGTGTAGCAGCTGGCAGCCAGGTTCTCAGCCCCAACGCCATCATCTGCACCAACCACTTTGCTGCCAAGAAGGGCTACAGCCACCACTCCCACGTCAATGTCAGCTGGTGCTTCGTCTGTTCTAAAGGTAGCCAGCCAATCCGGTACCTGATACCCCAGGGCTCAGTGTTACACCTCCATTGTGGTTCTAAGCCAGTTAATCTCCACAGAAATCCTAAAAGTGATGTGAAAGCAGTCGATTACTGATTGGTCGGAGGGAATCACGATATGGGATGTTCCGGCACAAATTCTCAATTTTTAAATGTCCAGGCTACTTTATAACAGCTTCTAATAGTGGAAGCACGTCGTGTGTTGCAGGTGGCCGTTTGCTTTGCTGTGAGTCGTGTCCCGCAGCATTCCACCCCGACTGCCTGAACATCGCCATGCCAGACGGGAGCTGGTTCTGCAACGATTGCCGAGCCGGGAAGAAGCCCAAGTATCGTGACATCATCTGGGTCAAGCTAGGCAACTACAGGTCAGCTACCATAGCCTCCTAGAGAACTGGATCATGAATAATGGCCTTCATAGAGACCGGACTGTAACCAATGGCCTTCATAGAGACCGGACTGTAACCAATGGCCTTCATAGAGACCAGACTGTAACCACGGTCACATTAGACATCGTCTCCTACAGCTGTGTGCTGTGCTCCACAGGTGGTGGCCTGCAGAGATCAGGCACCCTCGCTCCATCCCCACCAACATCCAGCACCTGCGCCACCAGATCGGAGAGTTCCCCGTGTTCTTCTTTGGCTCCAGGGACTACTTCTGGACCCACCAGGGCCGCGTCTTCCCTTACATGGAGGGAGACCGCAGCAATAAGCACCAGAAGACCGGCATCGGCAAGGTCTTCAAGAATGGTAAAACCCATCCCCTCGATACCCACCATGTTCCAGCTTCTCCCTCTAGCCTGTGAGGATGCACTTTTGATGTGTGTGTGTGTGTGTGTGCTTGTGCACAGCTCTGCTGGAGGCTGAAACTCGCTTCAAGGAGATGAAGTTGGAGCGTGAGGCCAAGGAGGCCCAAGAGAACAACAGGAAGCCACCACCATATAAGTACATCAAGGTGAGCTTCCTCCCCTCCTAATCTCAACACCCACCCACCTCTCCTCCCTCCTCTCCTTCACTGCCTGCCTCGTCAGGTTGGACGTCTGGACGACAGACTAGCTGACAAGCTCCATGCGTTCCTGCAGGTCAACAAGCCGTTCGGCAAGGTGCAGGTGTACACGGCCGACGTGTCTGAGATCCCCAAGTGCAACTGCAAGCCGAGCGACGACAAGCCGTGCGGCTTCGAGTCCGAGTGCCTGAACCGCATGCTGATGTACGAGTGCCACCCTCAGGTGTGCCCCAGCGCAGAGCGCTGCTGCAACCAGGACTTCACCAAGCGCCTCTACCCCGAAACCAAGATCATCAAGACCGCCGGCAAAGGCTGGGGTCTAGTCTCACTCAGGGACATCAGGAAGGTGAGTTTCTCTCTGAGGAATAGGGGGTCAGTATCAGGTTTGTCCTATCCTGGTCCCTCGGGGGGCTACTGTCGTGAAGGTTTTTGATGTTTCCCTGCTCTGGCGTATCTGGGTTATCATCAGGCTTCCACAGAACCTGATAACGACCCGTTCATTAGAATCAGGTGTGCTAGAGCCTGAACCTTTATCCCTTTGTGACCAGTGGCATCCCTGGTCTTTATAGACTGCAGCGCGTGTCCCACCTGTCACTGCACATGAAGACTGTATCATGCGAGCTCATGTGTCCGTCCCCCAGGGGGAGTTTGTGAACGAGTACGTCGGAGAGCTGATCGACGAGGAGGAGTGTCGAGCCAGGATCCGACATGCCCAGGAGAACGACATCACACACTTCTATATGCTTACCATCTACAAGGTGAGTGGTGCCCACCCTGGTCTGTCTGGGCGCTGCTCCACTAGGAAGTGGGCCTGTCTGCACGTGGCAGAGCCTGGACCTGGGAGCAAAAACAGCTGTGTTGCTTTGGGAGTGTTACGCTCAAGTCATGCGTGACATTATAGAAAACAGCACAACATGTGATTATGTCTACTGCAGCTAACTATCACTGTGGAAGTAGTGGGGATTCCGTAAGCAGAGTATCACAAGAGAGAGGCTATGTGTTCAAAAGGGCAGAGTGCCAAAGATAATCTCATGCCCTCTTGTCCAATCTAAGTACTTGGTTGGAACTAACTGTTGTATACAATGTAATAATACATGTGAGCTAGTAGTTTGGTGTCATGCTTGAAGGATGAAAGTTAACTAAGGATCAGTTTGAAAAACAAAGTTTTGTGTTAGAGGTTTTTGCTGTTTGCCTTTCAGCATTAGTATTGAGACATTGCATCAGTCAACATTTTAGGATTGTAACGACTAAGGGTAGAACAATATATCATGGATCAATAAATTGCCATACAAAAGATTTATCTTAGAATTATCACTATTTTGACACTGACGTGTGTTTGATCCTATTGGGTTAGCTGGTGTGACCTACTATGCACCTGCATCATGTCAGCATTCATGGCATTCACAGAAATAGTTAACTTAATCATATGTACAAAAAAGAACATTTATTGAAAAACGTTCAATGTTTTGGAAATAAATAATATGGTAATTGAATTTCAGTTTCATTTAAAATTTGAATTTTAAAAATTGTGATACGTTTTGTATGGTACACCCAGTTAGGGCAAGGAGATGTATTGAACGTTAGAGATAATATTGTGACAAAATATTGCGTTGAATATTTCAAATTCAAGCATACTTTACCAAAGAACACGCAGAACATCCAATACTATGTCCCCCCTTTTCACATTTTATAGCATTTTTTTTACTACACAATATGGTACTTTGTAACAATAGCTGTTCTTTTTTTAATCTAAATTGGGGTGTTTACACAAATGCAAACATATCGGATATCATAATCATTTTGACAATACCGAGATATAATTGAAACTATATACTGCCCAGCCCTACACCTGTACCGTGATGCGTATTGTAGTGCGAGTGTACGCCTAGTGACACCCCTATGACAGCACTCGTGGTTACTAGCCTGCGCCTGTGTTGTCAGGACCGCATCATTGACGCTGGGCCCAAAGGCAACTATTCGCGCTTCATGAACCACAGCTGCCAGCCGAACTGCGAGACCCAGAAGTGGACCGTGAACGGAGACACCAGGGTGGGGCTGTTTGCTGTGTGTGACATCCCAGCAGGTGGGTGGAGCCTCTCAAACAGCTGCTGCTTAAACACCACAGGGCTTTTGAGATGACATAGTTATTACGTTTATAACACATTTGAAATTGTGTTTTTAATTGCCTGGCTGCTGTCCAGGGACTGAGCTAACCTTCAACTACAACCTGGATTGCCTTGGCAACGAGAAGACAGTTTGCCGCTGTGGGGCGCCCAACTGTAGTGGTTTCCTGGGCGACCGGCCTAAGGTAAGCAAAACCCTGAGGCTGAGGGGGGGCGGGATTTGGAGCCTGTTGGTTGAGGAGACTCCGCCCAGAGGCTAATGGGGGCGTGTCTCCGTAGAGCGGGCAGGTGGAACCTAAAGGAGGGAAGAGGGGGAAGAAGAAGGTGAAGAGGCGGCGGACGAAGAATGAAGGGAGGAAGCAGTCTGAGGACGAGTGTTTCCGCTGTGGAGACGGAGGTCAGCTGGTTCTCTGCGACAAGAAAAGTTGCACCAAGGCCTACCATTTGTCCTGCCTGGACCGTACCAAGAGGCCCTTTGGTAAGAGAGTGGGGGACTGGGAGGACTGGGGTGACTGGGGATATCATGGACGTTAATGATTAGGGACAGTGGGGACAGGAGAGGTTTGGTCAGTGCGAGCAGTGCTTGGGTGTGAGTGCGGTAGTTGGTTTACCATGTGAGCTGTGTGTTCCTGCAGGCCGATGGGATTGCCCTTGGCACCACTGCGACGTCTGCGGGAAGAACTCTGAGGCGTTCTGCCAGCTGTGCCCCAACTCCTTCTGCAGGGCTCATCAGGAGGGGGCCCTGCGGCCCTGGGCCCCCACGGGACAGCTGTGCTGCCTGGAGCACGAGGACCCCGCCCCGTCGCGGTGGTGCAAGAGATCCTGTGAAGAGGCCTAGGGCAGCTCTCCTGAAGCTACAGCAGATCAATCATGTCTGAGAGGAGAATCCGAAGACAGTGGTTGGACCGCAGATCTCGTTCTCGTGCCCTCCGGGATGCTGCTTGGTACTCCTCAATTGATTTCGCATGTCTTTTTTTTTTTTTTTCCTTTTTTAAAGTTGTATTTGAGTTGTTTATAACTCGTCTGCACTGAGGTAACTTCATGCTGTGGTAAAGCACACCCCTGCCAGACTCCAGCCCCCTGCCAGCGGGCAGTCCCTCAGCCCGGCGCCTCTGCCGCAGACTTCCTCAGCCGAACCGCCGCTGCCAGCCTCCCACACCCCAGCCCCCGCCACCTCCTCATGCCCACACCCCTGCCGCTGCCACACCCGCACTCCCCTGCCAGCCTCCACGAGGCCCTTTCCCAGCGCCCCGCGAGCCAAGCCTCCGGCTAGAGGCCCCGAGCTCAGCCTCTTTCCAGTGTGGAAATAGCTGCATGCACCGGCTGCCATTCCTACAGCCGAGCCCCTGTGTGTGCGCATCTGCCTGGAGCCCAGCCCTTGCCTAGCTCGTCATCACTGCTCAGCCCGTCTTGCCAGTGTCCCTGCTCAACCTGTGTGTGTGTGGTTGTAGTGTGTGTGTTTGTGTGTGTGTTGGTGTGTGCTGTCCAGGCTCCTGCGTTGTCCCTCACACAAATCTACCCACATCAACAATCTCAAATAATAGTGGATTATATATCTGTGTGTGTGTGTGCATGTGTGTGTGTGTGCGTGTGCGTGCATGTGTGTGTGTGTGTGTGTGTGTGTGTATATATATGAATATATATATTTATATATACATATGAAAGTCCAAAATTATAAGAACTAGAACGTTATTAGTACTGTAACAGGTTGCTAAACTGATTCTGTATTTTCAATCTCGCATCTTTCAGCAACACTATGGGTAGTAGGGTACGTTTAAGTATAGACAACTACACCATTTTCTGTTTTTAGTTAATTTTCAATAGTTTTTTTGTTTTATCTTTTACTGTTTGCTTTCAGTCAGAGAATGTGGAGCCAGATAAATATTAAGTTAAAAAGGGGGTGATGATGAACATCATTTGAAGAGTTGACTGCTTCAAGTGGGCTGTGACTGTTGAAAAGCCTTTCCCTGGTTTCCATTCTACTGCTGTCCCTCACAATACCTGCTGCCACAGCAGCACACAGCCCAGACACAGTAACACCACACAGCCCAGACTCAGCAACACCACACAGCCCAGACACAGCAACACCACACAGCCCAGACACAGTAACACCACACAGCCACAGCAGCACACAGCCACAGCAGCACACAGCCACAGCAGCACACAGCCCAGACACAGTAACACCACACAGCCACAGCAGCACACAGCAACACCACACAGCCCAGACACAGTAACACCACACAGCCCAGACACAGTAACACCACACAGCCCAGACACAGTAACACCACACAGCCCAGACACAGCAGCACACAGCCACAGCACCACACAGCCCAGACACAGCAGACTCCAGGTGTGGAGGTTGTTTTGTTTTTACATGTTTGAATTTGAGGTTTGGTTCGTTGTTCAGTGTAGTTGGAGCGGGTATCTCTTTTCAGGTGACTGTTTTTGATCAGTGAAACTACCTAATAGATGTGACCCAGTTCAAAGCAAAGCTTCATGAAAACCAGACAAACCCTCAGGGCTTTGCTGTGGCCCCTGGCTCCTTGATCCAGCAGAGACAGAGTTAGCAGGGCTGCCTGCTCACTACCACAGCATCCTCCCTGTCAGCAACTGAGGGGACTACATCCTTTTTTTAGTGTATTTTGATATTGAGGGATGTTTGGTTTCATCTAGTCTGGACTTGACGTTATGAGGGGTGATAATCCAGCATTTGGCTTGTGTTCTCATTTCAGTTGAGTCATATTTACAGACTTTAACCATGAGGAATTCAGTGAAGGCTGTTTAAAATTGCACCTTTTTTATTTTTTTACCTGTAATGAACGTGAGCTCAGATTTCCTGCGGTGCTGGTCTCCTGCACATGCTGTGTTTGGCCCCTTGCAGTGATTATGGGATGAGTGAATGTAGTTTTGTGAGCACTGTAATTAGTAGAGTTTAAGAGTGTGATTAGGGCTATTGTAACTACTGTCATAGTAACCAGAGACTAATATGTACATACTGTATAAGTGGGAATAGTTAAGCATCTATTGTAAATACCATCCAGCTCTTGTATGTTTGCAGTGCTGATGCCCTTTTGTGCAGGCCTTCCTAACTGTTGAATCATGCAATAAAGGTAAACATATCTGCATGAAGTATTTGTGATGTAGTTCCTCTACCTACAGGCTGGAAGTGATGATTCATAACAAAAGGGAGAAATGGCACTGCTTCAAAGGTTTCCATTTTTATTTGTGACAAAACTAAATTACTTTGCATAACAGTACAGCAGCAACAAAATGGATTCAGTGTAAAAAAAAAAGAAAAGTGACAATTCGGCGCCATACTCTTAGTGCAAAGGGCTTCAAATAAAAGCTAGGCACATTATTTCAAACTCCTCCTGCCATTGGAGAGGTTCTGGTCTATAGAGGTCAATGGTGTTTATGTGACTAGGACTGCCTGTATACAAACTATAGGACACAATTAGATTGTGAATTGATCCATCCCAGAATACCTCTGAAATAATTCTCATTAACGCTTGATTCCAGGACACGCATACTGCAAACAATTGACGACTCAGCAATTGTATAATTTAGCTTTGAAAAAATATAATCAGCTTATGTACCCAAGCAATAGTCTTAACTAGCTTGTGAGTGGCATAATCAAGCCTTCTCAACTAGACTTTAATGAAGAAAATATAATCACAATGACAAATGTTACAAAAAATATACATATTGATCTTTGCTAAAACAAAATAAGACACTACCAGCTAGTTCAGCTTTATCCACTACCTCTTACCCAGTCTCACTTTCAAGTGTTCTACCATTTATCCAATCAAGAGGCCAGAACGCCCTGGCGGATGATGTCAGCACAGTAGCGCCGGGCGAGGGAGGAGTCTCCCCGCAGCTGGTGAGAGTGACACCTCCTAACGCACTGCTCCACCCCAGGGAGGCTGCCCTCAGTCCCGGTCCGCAGCCTCGTCCTGGGGTAAGAGGGCTCCTTGGAGCTGCAAGCAGGCCTGGAGGCCACTTTGCTGGGCTGGCTGGGCGTCTCCAACACCTCCAACGCTCTCTCACTCCTCCTGGGGATTCTGAACTTCCCCCAGTTTTTCAGATGGCTGCCCACGGCTGCAGAGAGCACGCCGTTAGGGTGGGTGCTGGGCTCCTTTCTCTGGCCCCCTGCTGGCTTGGTGGGCGCTGACACCAGCTGACTGGCTGTTCTACAGACATCAGGACTGTTGTCTGCAGAGGAGTTTCTATCACAGGTCCCTAATCTGGTTCTGGTCTGGAGGAGGGACCTTTCCCCGCGTCCACTCCTCTTCTTCCTCCTCCTCTTCCTCCGCTCTGGGAGCTGCTCAGCCTCTGGTCTCAGTCTGGTCAGCACCACGCTGACCCTCCGCTGCTGCAGGTCTGGGTACGGGCCTCCCACCCACACGCCGCCTCGAGCCCCAGACGGCTGCGCTCTGGGAGAGCGGTCCTCATCGGGACGCTCTAGTCGGGCGTGGCTGTCCTCTTCCTGGACCGGTAGGCGCTGATCCTCCCCTCCTCTCGGATTGGTTGCCACCTGGACTGGATTCTTCCTGGGCTCCGCCTTCCCCCGCTCCTTCCTTCTTGAGCCACGTGTGGCTACGTTGCCATGAGCAGACTTCACCCCTGACTCTGGAGGCGTCCTTTCCTCAGAAGCATTGGTGGGCGTATTACCTGATCAAAACAAGAAACAATTCCAGCGGTTAGGTTTGGTTCGTGTTCAGGAATGCCGGCCAGGACCACGTGGCTCCAGCAAAGAGCAGCAGGGGGGTCAGGCTCTGACACTCACCAGTCTGCTGCTGCTGCTGCTGGTCCAGCAGTCGGAGCTGCTGCTGGAGGACCTGCTCCTGAACACGCAGCAGCGCTCGCTTCATCTTCTCCCTTCGCGTCACCATGTAGGTCAGGTTCCGCACCTGCAGGTGAACACACCGTTAGCAACCGTGGCCATAGACACCGTTACTAACCTTGATACTGTTACTAACCTGAACCATAGACACTGTTAGGCATGGATTCATCTGGGCTCCCTGGCTATGACGTGACAGACTCCGCTGCTAACCCTAACCACTGAGAACCAGAGTCCAGCTGTGTTAAACCTTTAACTCAGAATTCAGTTTAAGAATTCAGTTATGGCAGAATTGGCAAGATTTGCCAACCTAGCCGTTCTTGCTTTGAAATAACTCAAACCAAAATTTCACAGCCCTTCCCTTAAAAGCCACTTCCCCAAAACACATGAACATGCTCCTTAACTATTGCCAGGAGGTAGGTAGACGGATAAGTAGCCCGTCCAATCATTGCTTCTGATCCGAATGCTGTCATCATTAGTGCCAGTCCAACTTTAATGAGTCCTGTTTATTACAGTCCCACAGATATCGGATTGGTCTAAGTTTACTATCATTCCATTAGATGTCAACAAATATAACCCTGCCTTTAAGTTACTCATGAAAAGGTTAGCCTACAAAATTCTCAAAACCTAATCAATTGACAAGTGAAAAAGTGATATTGACGCAACATTGTTCTGCCTCTGAGTCTGTCTAGACAGTTCCTCTCCATGTGAGCATGCACATACAACCACAGACGTTTACATTCTGTTCATGAGGAAAACGCCAGAACTTATCCCCAAACCAGCATCAGACAAGATAGCCGCCAGGGATGTTGAACTATACTGAGTATTTATTAGTAGCATTCCTTTACAGATCTGCATCATAGGTTCATTCTCCTGTCTGTCTGCTCTCCGTGTGGTTAAGCTCCTCCTCCTCCCTGATGCTACAGCACCCAGCACCTGCTCCCAGGGGGGGCGCGCAGTGGGCCGGATGGCGACGTAGGGCAGGCGGGTAGTGTAGGGCGAGCACGGGGGGCAGGGCAAGGTAGGGGGTTGGGGCAGGTTGGAGGGGTGGGGCAGGGGGCTGTAGCGGTGGGACCTACCCTCTCCAGGTCCTGGCGCAGGTGAGTAAAGAGCTGCAGTCTCCTGAGCAGGACAGCATGCTGGCAGCGGGCCAGGCTCTCCTCCTCCTCCTGACGGGGCCTCAGCAGCGGCTGGTTGAAGCCGGCCCGCCGCTTCAGCTTCCAGTACTGGAACACAAAGTCCACGGCGTCCTGGGACATGGCCAGGCAGCGGGCCACCTCCCCCACGTCCACACACTGGTAAAAGTCCTCCTCCAGCTGCTGCAGCTTCAGCCTGCGCAGGCTCACCCGCTCCTCCTCCCGCTGCTCCTCCTGCTGCTGGATGTTGAGGCCCCCCTGGAGGGGGCCGGGGGGCGCCTGCTCCTGCTGCTCCTCTTTCTTTCTCCCCCTCCTCCTTCTCCTCTGCTTCTCTCCAGCCCCCTCACTCTCCTCTGTCCGGTTGGTCTCCCTGGACTTGTCCTCCAGCCCAGAGTGCTCAGGGCAGTAGGACTTGAACTTCACCTCGTCCTCCTCAGTCAAGATGGTGTTCATCTCCAGCCGGTTTTGAAGGCCACACGTCACGTGGAACGCCGTCCGACAGTTTTTGGCTGAGCACTGAAGGAGAAGGTGAAAATACCGTCAACGTGAGTCCAATAAGAAGACATGAATCATGCACTTACATGCGTTATTGGACAGTGTGTGAGTTAGGTGTGACAGGAAAGTCAGAGAGAGAGAGCGAGCGAGAGACATGCAGTAAAAGGGTTATTTAAACCCAGGCCGCTGAGGTAAGGCCTCAGGCTGACATGGTTCGCTCCCCTCTCAATGAGTCATTTAATCCTATTTCACTATGACACATGATGACATAGCACAAGGCCTGCACCATGAACACATTTCCTGAGTGTGTGGGTGTCAGTGTGTGGGTGTCAGTGTGTGGGTGTCAGTGTGTGGGTGTCAGTGTGTGGGCTTCAGAGCACCTGTATGCACGCGCCGGTGCTCTTCTTACACAGGCAGCACAGCAGCGCCCAGCGGCTGCTGGGGATCTGGGACATGTTGGTTATGGGTTCCATCTTCTCAGGGTTCCCTATGCTCACCTGCAGAAACAGATGCTAGGTTACGTTTGAAAGGTGCCTGCAGTCATCGCTCCGCTGCTGCGAAAGAACCAAACAGGTCAGGGGTCACACTTCAGGGACCTCCGGGATCAGGGGTGGCTCACCTCTGGGATCCACAGGGCACAGCTGACATGAACCCACTTGGTTCCGCTCCGTGTGGGCTTCATGGCTCCGCCCTCCCGGGGGCACAGCTGGCACCGGGGCTGGAGGCCAAGGGCACAGCTCCGACACAGCCAGCTCCCAGCCGGAACCTTCTGGATGCCATAACACGCCTGCAAGGGGACCAGAGTCAGTTAGCACCTTACACACACACACACACCTTAAACACACATAGCTTACACCTTATACACACACACTAAACACACACTAAACACACACTCATTCACACTCATGCTAAACACACCAAAACAGAAACAAATATGATTAAATCCCCAGCAGGGGACTCTACCCTCCTGGTCAGGTTGAAGGTTACCACAGCCTACCTGGTGCACACAGATGTTGCATTTGTCACAGAAGACCATCTCGTTGTTGTCCTCCCCATCAGGAGACTGGCACACGTCACACACCACGTCCTCGTCGTACTCGATGCCCAGGCCCTCCTCCGTCTTCATGGTGTGGCTCATGTTGTCATAGCAGCGGCGCTCAAACTCCTCCATGACCCTCTCCATGGTGATCTCGTCCATCACGGGCATCCCTAACACCGGCAACATGTTCACACTGTCATCCCTATGGCAACAGCATGTTTACACTGGCATCCCTACATGATGTGTCATGAGGGGGGGGCCTAGACAGGGGCGCTTCTCACCCATCCGACAGAACTCGTGATTGACGACGTGCAGCCAAGCCACGTCCTGCTCGTTCAGGTCGTAGCGGCACGTCCCCTCCGCCAGCGCCAGGACGTCCACGTAGCCCAGCGCCGGGCAGCCTGGCGAGCGGATCCGGCTCTTGGGCCGGGTGAACCTGGCCTCCGTGCCCTGGTCTGCAGCCAGCCTGGAGGAACAGGAAGCTCAGGGATCATTGACAGGATAAGCACATCGTTTAACGCCTTGGGGGAATCAAGGATCAAACGTTCATAATCCTAACAGTTGTTCAACAGTCAGAGTCGAGGAAGTGTGTCTATTTACCCAGGCGCCATGCAAAATAACCATATCTTAACATAACAATGATATTTTACTAGGATTTTTCAGCTTTGAGACCTGTTAACTATAACCAGAAGCAGGGGAGTGTGAGAGGTGGAGGGACAGGGCGGTGCTCCCGTACCGTGCGACGGGCTGGGGGATGGACTGGGGAGAGACCGGCACTTGCACCCCCTTCTCCCACTGCTGTTTCCAGGGGTCCGCCAGCACATAGAACTCCTCTGGGGCCAGCTGGCACGAGTCGTGCAGCTTCATGGCTGTGATCAGGTCTGTCCGGAACACCTGCACCATGGGACCAGAGGACAGAGTCAGTGAGGGGAACATCTAGCGTCATGTCACACCAGACACACAGGGAGAGGAGAGACAGCGAGAGAGAGCGAGCGAGAGAGCGAGAGAGAGCAAGAGAGAGAGAGAGCAAGAGAGAGCAAGAGAGAGAGAGTAAGAGTGAGTTCTTCCTAATACAAAAACTCCTGGACCAACTACAGACATTGTGTCAGATCTTTACTGATGAAAAAATGCCAACTGTCAAGAAGATTTATTGTCTCCATGGGATCCACTGTCACACACATACCTCCTACACATGTTTGGATCTTAAAATAAATAGGTTCCACAAGGTTCCGTTTACGTGGCTGTAAATTAGGTTAGAGAAAGTCAGACGGGCGTTCTATACTAAAAAAACATTTTTCATTTAAGTATTAATAACTAGTAGAATTTTTGGTACTTTTACAAAATAACCTGTTGCACTGTAGTAGAAATGTGGGCTCCAGAAACATATTAAGACTTGACAGATGGGATAAACACCCACTCAAACACTCCAAACACCTGACTCCACAGGAAAACAAAATCAATTGCTTTGATCGGCCTGAAGTAGGCCAATGACCACTTCTAATCAGCATTCAAAAAGAGCACTAAATTATTAACGTTATTTTCTTTTAGTGACCCCCACCTCTACCAACACCAACCCCTGAACCACCAAGACGAACATATAAGTGCCAGCTGGTCCAGAGACTCACAGCAACTCCACAACACCTCATGACAGGGCTCAGTCATACTAGCCAACCCAAGTGACAAGGAAACAAAAAGAACTATACAGAACAAACTAGAATGCTGTGAAAGAATGACAGAGAGAGCTCAGTGATATACATGAACTGAGGGAGACATAGAAACAGGGAAAGGGAGAGAGAGAAAAGGCAGACAGAGAGAGGGGGGGGGGAAGAGGGAGAGAGAGAGAGAGACAGAAAGAGAGAGAGAAAGAGAGGCAGAGAGAGAGAGACAGAGAGAGAGAGAGAGAGAGAGAGAGAGACAAGGGAAGAGGTTGTACCTCTGACGGTTTGGTCCCCTGACTTTTTCTATGGAGCAATTTAGACTGCTGTGACCAGGATGTGGAATTACCTGAGGACAAAACAAAAAAACACAAAAAACAATGCAATGAAAAGATTTGGTAACTAACCCTTCCTATCGCTAAAGATGCCTTACTGTAACCTGCTTGGATTCTCCAAACCCCATGTCTTTTTGAGGAGTATTGTTCACAGGAACTGAATGTCTGGACCCTGCCTCTAACCTGCAGACATCCCCCTGCTCCTCTAACCTGCAGAGACCTCTCTAAGAGTGCCCAGGCCACGCCTCTTCCTGCTCCTCAGGCAGTAGGCCTGCTCTCTCTCCTTATACTTCTGTTGCTTGCCTGAACATGGAGTATACATTCATACTTAGGAAATAAAGCCTGATACAGCCTAAAACCTAAAAATAAAGCTTATGAATACACTTCCCCCCCCCCAAAACGAATTTAATTACTACAGGTGAGTTTGCTTTCAAGTTTTCTGACAAGTGAAAAGGCATGTCTGAAGCACGCCCCGTTCTGAAGACTGCTTACTTCCATGGTCTGAGTCCTCGCTGCTGCTGTTGTGTCGGGTTCTCTTCATGTTCCTGGGATGATTATGTGAGATGTACTGGTCTCTGGTAGGTCTGAAAGGATGAGCTATCATTAGTCACTTAAATCAACATAGAGCAGATGCCGTGATGGAACTTTTCAATACACGCTTCATGGCTGGCTTAACATAATTCGCATGGTGGAACATGGCTACAGTATGCTGTTTGTTTACACGAGTCAGTCGGAAAGTGTGATGTCATTTTCCTTGTTACTAAACCTGAGACCTGTCAAGCGAGTTAAGACGACAGTGGCTTCCAGCCTGCTCGCGAACCCTGAAGAGACTAATTAAACCAGCAGGCAGACAAACGTGCGACCCTCCTTCACGTCTCACACGTGTACACAAACACGTCATAATAGCTCACGTCAGATGAGCAGTCAAAAGGTAAACACGCAGGACAAAAACAAAATCAAACCACTCCAGCTCCCCCCAAATGTACAACTTAGAACTTATTTGCTAGTCAACCTAGTTTTGAAGTAAAAACACATCTGCTAGATTTTTATCTAACAATGACGCGCCGCTTGTTTGCTAAAACGCCTACAAGCACAAGGTTCGCAAAGCAGCAACTGTCTGCTTAACGAGAAACAACCCCAGGCCAAATGCTTACATCTCATGATTTACGATTTTTTCTGCAAGATTGTGTAGCTCGCTGGCTAACAAGATAGTGCTAGCTAACTGTGCGTTGGTCAGCTAGCTAGCTAAGTAGTTAGCTGTCATTAAAGCGTACAGAAACACAATTATTGAACCTGTTAAGCTACTTTTGTCATGTTTAATCGTACTTAAAAATGCAGCATTATAATAATAATTATGCAAAGTGGATACAGTATACCATATTCCGCCCAGAGAACTTAATCTTTAGCGCCATTTTAAATGACGTTGCTGATGCTGTTTCTTGCTACGGGTTTACGTTACCCGCTTATTTAGCTAGCTAGCTTTCCACCAGAGTTACACTAGTTTTAAATGAACGGAGCCAACTTCTGGCAGAATGCTAGTATTTTAAACCCATGTACAAGTATTTTTAAATACACAGTACCTACAGAACTTCCGGCAGGTGCCTCTGGTCTAAATTTTGTGAGTAGTTTTAAGCAGCAGTGAGTTCAGTCCGACCAGCAGCATTCCAAATACACTGACACGCTGTCGGTTTGAAGTCGACTCTGCCCTATTTACTGCTGGTCGTTATTAAACTACTGTTTTACGCCACTAGAGTGCACTCACACCGAAAAACAAGTTGTAATCCACAACTTTGACAGTGCCCACCCTATTATCTGGATTATATCAATTCTCTGGATTATATCAAATGTACTCTTCTAATTTAGTGATTAAATTGTCCGTTTGACACGCTTAATCACAACAAATAATCCAAACTGCACCTTAGCAACTCGTGTCCGTAGTATTGGCTTTGCTGGGCGATAACGAACAGGTCTTCCCTCCACTGAACTGAAATCCATTGCATTTTATTCACTCAAACATTGTCACGTACACTGGGCACCAGTGCACTTCCGGTCACAGTGAGGTTAGTCTTCATAAATTCGTTGGAAGACAAATCAAGTACAGTCTTTGTATCTGAACATGTCTGACAGCTGGTATTATTACAACTTTAAGGAAGAATTGTTAAAAGACGTTAGGCTTAAATGTGATGCACGACAAAATGAAATTAAAACAAGTGACGCCTTCTGAATGAGAATGTTTAAACTTGAGGTCAGCGCCACACATTGGACACAAGAGGGTAGGTTTACAGACGAACACAACCGCAATCATTTTGTGAGACAAACTTTTTAATAGAAACCACTTTATTAAACCTACATTAATATTAATAGTGTTCATTAAGGATACAGATATGATACTGAAATTATTTGTGAATTAATGGATATGATCTTATGTTATTCACAACTATGAGCAATACTGAATCTCAGGTAGATATCAGAAACAGTCATATAGATAATGTGAAACACAAGCAATAAATTTATCTACATTTCTAAGACCACCAGTGTCACCAAATTCATAAGATCACCAGATGTGGACAACAACTTTGTTGACATCAGAAAGGGACACGCTGGATCACAGAGGGGCAAAAGAGGTTTGTGGAGGGCGCATTACCATAGTAACCAGCACAGAGAGGCAAGGTCATGCAGACACCAAACTGCTTTTCATAAACAGTTATCTGACCCAGGGAGATTCACCACACTCCTCCATGACTCCTGTCTAAGAACCTGGAGAGGCTCACTTGATGGCTAGGATGGCGTCGTAGGACTTCCCAGTCCGGCAGACCTGGACATTGTGAAAGCCCGCGGTGGACAGCATGCGTGAATACTGGGAGGGAGGGTGTTCCTTGCCCTCGGTCTGCACCAGCATGTTGAGAGAGAAGATCTGGGCCATGACAGGTCCACGTCTGTTTTCAAGCAGCAGAGCCTCCACTAGGAGAACTCCCCCGCCTACACCGGGAAACAACATTTGTATTTGATCCTTCAGCCAGCACTTCTATTCAAAGCTTAATATACAAATAGTACCTGCAGAAACTACAGCAGACAATCTGACATGCTGAGTTCAAAACAGTATTTCTAAGGTCAGAATCAAAAAACGGTCTGTATTTATCCCACTAACCCCCTCACATTGATTGGCCAATGACCAATGACGTTCAGCAGGTCAATACACAATGTTGATAAACATGCCCCCCGCCTAGAGTAACTGCTGGGCTAACAGCACCACACTGGGCTAACAGCACCACGCTGGACTAACAGCACCACGCTGGGCTAACAGCACCACGCTGGACTAACAGCACACACCTGGGTGACAGCAGGCGTGGATCTTCTTCAGCAGCTGCTCACACCTCTCCTCCTTCCAGTCGTGGAGGATCCTCGCCAGGATGTACAGGTCCGCCTCTGGGATCTCCCCATCAAAGAAGTCTCCTGCAGATAGGACAGAGAACACGTCACCACGGAGCAGCACAGCAGACAGAGCACATCGCAACGCGTCATAAACATGCTAGAAGAACACCTGCATGACTGGATGACAAAGTTGTGATAGGATTCAATTGGTTGGTGCTCACCCTCCTGGAAAAGGATGGTGTCCCCTTCTTCAGAGAAGTGCTTCCTGGCTGTGGAGATGACCTTGGGCAGATCCAGCACTGTGACCGAGGAGGAGGGGTAGGCCTGGGTCAGCTGACGAGCTAACGCCCCTGAACAACCTAAACACACAACATCTCAAACTGGAGGGGTTTTTTCCAGAGCTCTGGGACATTTTAGATTTGGAGCTGGGCAACATTGAAATAAATAACTGTGTTTTCTATTGCTCACCTCCGAGGTCGACCATCGTGCGAAAACCGGAAAGGTCAAACGCCGTCACAACGTCGTGTCCATCCAGGGCCCACGTTGAGTTCATCAGACCCATGAATTTCAGCATCTCTTCATCTGACCTGCAACAAAACCGCAGGTCTGACCACCAACAGAACCACAGCAGAGCCACAGGCCGGACCTGCAGCAGAACCAAAGCAGAGCCACAGGTCGGACCTGCAGCAGAACCACAGCAGAACCACAGAAAGGGCCAAATATGAAGCAGTGGAGTATGGCACTCCGTTCGTGCCTCTGTTTCCTGGAGCACGAAGCAAGCCAATGCAAGAGAAGATGAAGGAACACAGAAAGCGCCGGAGGCTTGTTGTGAAATGGTGCGTTAACTGACTTGGTCACAGGACCAAGAGAAAGGATGGCATGGAGTGTTCTAGGAGAGGTATAAGTGCTCTTTGTGAGTGATGAAGTGAGTGAAGATGGGAACACTCTCCATATGAAGACAACACTCACACTCATCGTGTACAGTCATGATCCTGGTACATCTAAATCAGAGTATGCTTGACTCTTGTTTTGGATATATGCATGTATACCTGTAAATGGTTTGGAAGATGTCCTCCGCTGAAAGGCCAAACGTCTTTTGGTTTTGGTTCTTCCCTTCCCTGGGCGGTCAAATTGAACAATCAACCACTGCTTGGCGCTGTATATTGGAAGCTGTGGCAAATGTTGCAAATGCTCCCTGCTGCAGCCTTCAGCCTACCTCACGGCATCAGCTAGGTGGTTCCAGAGTGGGTAGATGGTTTGAGACTGATACAGGATCATGTCGTGAAGAGATTTTGCGCTGCTCTTGGCGAGGTAAAGGTTTGCTACGTCAGTGCTGCTGTACAAAACTAAACAAAAACACAAGGCTCCTAAACACATTTTCGAGAGCCTTTCAAATAAGCAACAGTACTAGGGCTGAGAATGTCCAGATATGTAGAACAGGATGCAATGGAATCATTCAGCAGAAATGTATCAAAATAATGTACAGGTGCTTGAACCTACAACCTGCTCAACCATTAAGCTCCACCCATCCCTATGCTCTACCACTGAGTTATATCCATACCCACAAGCTACACCCTTCCCCATGTCACTCCAGTTATATGAACTTCACCTGTTCCCTCTACTGTCTCCACCTCCAGGATGTCAATGCCCACCAGCACATCCAGGAGCCGCTCCACTCCGTCCACGCTGGTGCCCAGCTCCCGCGCCACCATCTCTGCACTCAGAGCCCTCTGGGACTGCAACAGCAGGTCGAACACCCCCAGCTCACACGCTGAGAAGATCACCTAAATAGAAGTGAGCCTGGGTGTAATTGCCCAGATTCAGGAACACTCGAAATTCATAGAACTTGAGATGGATTTCACACCATAAATACCTTAGAGATTCTGAAGCCGTTGAAAAACTCCAAAAGTTTGAAAGGATAGTCCAGTTCACTCTGGGACAAATGTTCAGCCATGGTCTTTCCTCCTACCGGGATACAATTGTGACCATGCAGCTAGCGCACTAGCTGCATAGTGTGTGACACACTAGCTGTTGTAACACACTAGCTGGCTGCAAGCCAAATGCAGTTGTAGTTTGACATTTTTTCATCCATGCCAGTCTGGATGACGGTGCATCTCAGATTCCACATGGGAAGGGGATAGCGCGATAGACATTGAAAGATTTCACGCGAGTTGAGCTATTATAACATGCTGATAGGTCCTGTCCTCCTGAACTTTCAAAAAAAACTTGATGAATAATTTCGTGTTCCTGTGTAACGACTGTTGAACTGTGACGGCTATGTCAGCATATAGCACATTAGGCTACTAATTAATTGCACGTCGATTAACTAACATACAAAAAAACATGAGTGATGTTGGATGAAGCCAGCCGTTGTCGAGCTGGACCACATAAAGCCTCACCTTTAATGATGCAGTCACCTACAAAGCGGTCCTGAAAACCCACAAGGAATGCCGAGCTGTTACGTAAATCGCTGACCCCAAGTTGTTGATTCTGAAACGCTATGGCCTGCGGTTAAACAATCTGCCATAAAACCATCTCACTAGAGATGAAAGCTTTTAAAAATTGTATTTGATTCCTTAAATAATAATTGATCTTGGAATAAATTATCCCAGAGCACACGAGCACGCAACTGACAAAAGGCAGTTCTACCACGGGCCTGCAAACCATACTGGGGGCGCTACTGAGCATGATTATGGTCATCTACGCAGGGGATGGGGGGGACGGGACGCTGACGACCGAGAGTTGATGAAACGTCTTTGATTGGACATTTTGATTAAATATTTTATTATCAAGCAAACTGTCCGTTTTATTTCGATATGTCATACATAGGTTTATATAGAGCACTTGGTGTCATCTCAAAAAGGCCATCACCTATTTTCACTTATGTTTGCTTTGTCATCATCATTGCAATGCACAATCATTTTCCCAGATATGACAGGATAACAGCTTATTAACCAAATCAGTTTATTATGCATGAACAAATCCCTTCCCGTCTCTGGTGCATGAACACACACCCAACATTTACTGTAAATACATGACATGGCGGGAATGCAGCATAGCTCACAATTGTTGCACATGCTTTAATAAAATGATATATTTACAAGATAAGCAACTGTTCTTACCAAATAGGAACCTATCCAAACCCCAACCCACCCGCAGCACTTTTAACGTTCTTTCCGAAATTCACCCACATTTAAAAAGAACTTCAGTAAAGAAACCATGGAAAAGCATAAACCACTGGGGCTTGGGGCCAATACAACACAGCATGGAGTTCACCAACTACATAAATATGGCAGTAACACTGAGTACTTTGTATGCTCTATATACAGGGTTGTGATGGGGAATATGCCTGCCTGTGATTGGACTGATGAAAGCATGCCTTCTAGTCTGCGGACCAAGTCTGGGAAGCCTCTTCTTCTAGTCTGCGGACCTAGTCTAGAAGGTCTCTTCTAGTCTGCGGACCTAGTCTAGAGAGTCTCTTCTAGTCTGCAGATCTAGTCTGGGAAGCCTGTTCACCAACACTTCCATGAAACAAAAACATCATGAAGGGATGGTTATCCAACATCCTGCCTCATTTGGACAGGTCAGGATTTAAGTTGTATAAAACAAACAAAATAAGGCACAATTAATACTTTGACCATGTTGGGGGATCTACAGACTTGTAGCTGACTTGAGAGGCATGTAAACAGCTGATTGATTAAAACTGTCATTTGTCCTTCCCTTTGTTTGCCCAATCAACTGGTCTGAAGTTATTCAAAATATATTTTATGGCAATGACCTTTAACCCTCCCATCCTCCCCACTGTGCTAGCCCACACATACAATCACATGGTGACAAACAGAGATAACTAGTAGTGCATACACTACAACCAGAGATAACTAGTAGTGCAAACACTACAGACACAACAGGAAAAGGTGACTTCACTCCCAGGACCTCTGGTTAGGCCACTGCACTGCCTTTCCAAGTGGGAAACATTTACATTTTATTCTGCTTTCACAAACAAACCCCCCCCCCAAAAAAAACACAAATATCCAATAGGCAAACGATTAATTGATTGATTGATAAGCTCCCAAATCGAATGCTAAAGCATTTGAGGTGAAGGGTGTGTCAGAACAAAACAAGTTCCCGATCTCACTCCTCGATCAAAGTATTCTGACTGTCAAAACCCCCAAGCTCCACCCATCACTGTGACAACCATAATGGTTGCTTCACATTTACACAACTGTGACATCCCCAGAAAGCACCAAAAAAAAACACAAAAAAAAACACGGTAAAATGGTTTCGTCTTTGTTTTCCTTTTTCAATATACTTTAAGCTCAAATCCCAGACGTGTTATTGTCATTAAAATCCCCCATTAACAGTTTGTCATGATCTTTTTCTGTTGGTGGTAATCTGAAAGATGGAGGTCTACAATAGGCACCAGGGCCTGGAGAGACAGTCTGTCCAGAACAGCTGCGGATCCTGACAGGGGTAGGGTGAGGCAGAGGAGGGGAGGCCCCTGGGGAGGCCCCTGGGGAGGCTGTTGCAGCTGTTAGGGTCCTGGCTCTGGGTAGGCAGACACTCAGCTCAGTCATGTTTCAGGTGGTCCTTGATGTCTTCCTCGTCGGTGTATTCAGACGGCTCATCCCCTGGCTTCAACAGACGGCCCACGTAATCATACTTCTCTGGAGGAGCACATTCGATTGAAAAACAAGTCAAGATTAAGGTAGAATAACAGGTGATAATCTGACATTATCACGATACGCAGATGAAACAAAGCACTCACCCATGAACTGCATCTCCCATTCTCTGACGCTCTCCATCTGTACAGCGTTTAGGTCCGACAGGTCGTCGTACTCGTCCCTAAGAGCATCTTTCTCCAGGCAGAAAGTCGCCAGCCCTCTGGATGCGTCCCGGCCAGCAAAGATCCCGTACGGGCCGTCTGCACAAACAGTCAACAACAACAACCTCAGCAGCTTCCTCAGCACACAGCCTCTCAAGGTCTGTTGACAGTATTATCAGTATTTTGAACGTCACAAGTGCACATAAATGCATCATCTGATGTTCATGTGAGAATACCTTGCCTTGGGAAAGTCTGGCAGCCTGACAAGGAAAGTGTGAAGGCCACAGCTAGGCGTGTTTACGCATTAATAACATGTTTAGCTTCTACATTGAAATACTTTGAATATCGGTCCCTTATGTTCCAGTCTGACAGGTTGGTTGACATAACGTGACGCTTGCCACTATCCTAGCATGTGGTTCGCACTTCAACGCACTGTTGCAAAAGCACTTTACAACTTCAAGTGCTCTGTAGTGCTGGTAGTGAACAACACAACTATAGTCTATAACCTAACTTTACATTTCAGATGACCGGTAGTTTAGCTAAACTGATCCTATTGTCTTATACATAGGTCCTTCCGATAGCCTAGCAGACATTCGTAAAACGTCAAGAAGCTAGCCAACAAGCTAGCTAGCCAACAAGCTAGCTAGCTAGTATTGTGAACAATTATATAACGTAGGCGGGACACCTAGATGACAAGGTTTCTTCAAAGAGATCAAATTTGTTAGAGACATCGCATTTTATTATCGCTGGTTCCCTCAGTTGAAGATGCAACCTTAGAGGAGAACTTAAGAAAATAGCTCATGTTAGCAGCGGATCTCGTCATACGGATGACATAGCTAGAGCACCGTTTCCAGCAAGCCACGTAGAGTAGCAGTTTTATTTCACATGGGTAAGTTAGGCTAGTAGCTAGATAGCTAGCTGTGGTGCTAGCAAAGTAGCTAATCCAACGACCAAACCTACTAATACTAGCTACCATGATGCGACATGCCCATAAATTCGAAATGGATGTCATCGTGAATAGCCTCATTTAGCTCGCGCTTTAGCCTCTTGCTACAGCCAGATAGCCAGCTTTTATAGCGCCCAAATACCCGATTGTCTCCGTGTAGTTGACAGCTGCATCTACAATCGAAATGTATCCACTCTCCGCGACCGCGCACTTACCTCGTCCATAAAACTTTTTGCCGGTGGTAACATCAAATACTTTCATATTCACTGCCATCAAGATTCGGGGGTTCTGAAGTCCATCGTATTCACTTAGTTGTTCCAAAGTGAAATCACGTCTCCTCATCTTGGGAAGACAAGAGGCCTCGCTTGCCTGGGCCGCGTCAGCACCGATTCTTCTACCCCATCGCCGATAAACTACATAACAGACCCCAACTATTACAACTAAAATACTGGAATTCAACAACATCGCTCCAAGACTGAGTCCTTCCGACTCATCTGTTGTCCCTTGCCCGCCACTTGTGTCAACTGGTCCACTCGAACTGTCCCCATCGTCCGCCATACTGCACGAAAGCACCTACCCACAAGAATAAGCCCGCCTACTCTGGGATTCTTATCAAATATGATTGGCCTGCGTCAATATATTTGTCATTCTATCTTAGGGGCAGTGGATCTTATATTGGCTCTGCCCTTTGTGACAAAAACAGAATCCGACGATTGCCAAACAATAGGCCATTTGATGAGTGTAGCCTACACATCTGTTTATGCCCAGAAAGAATGGAGTGACGTATGATGGAAATAATATTTTAAAACTTTTTTTGTTTGAGCAAAATGGAAATCCAGTTGATAGGGCAATTACTGCCAATTCTGTGCAATAACACTATGCTGTTTTTATTTCCTTGCCATTCTAGCAGTCAGCCGACTGGTCTGTTGCTCTACGTTTGACAAACTCAGTCATTCATCAGAGTTTGCTCATGAAAGTAGATTCTAAGTTCATTTTCATCCTTGGATTCAACTTAAACATTTGGGTTTTTAGAACAGATATCCCATCCAACAAAAAAGTTAACGTGCAATACGGCAACAAACCACACAAACACATTTGGACAATCAATTACTTCTTTATGTCTTTTTACAGTTCATTACAAGAAAGTCTGGCGTTTACATGCACATCTGCTCAAAAGAGACTCAAACCAGCCCTGCCACATTAGCACTCAAAAAAGAATTAATAAAATCCCAATCAAAAAAGAATTTCCACTGAATTGCATAGTATGTACATTCATCAATAGGTGACACTTTCAGCTTCATCCTCCTGGTGTAAGAGAGTAAACATCAAGTTATATGGAGCTCAGCGCACCTACTGATATAAAGTTAAGAGCATACAAATCAGATTTGTTGGTTTACACACAGACTTGGTTGTCCCAATTTCTCCTGTTTAATGATCAAGCATTAAAGCATGAAAAAAACTATAAATGATTAACTAAGCATGTTCAAATTAACCAGTTAAAACAATAAATTATCCTATTTCTACTCGATTTCCAGATATGAGTTCTGTATGCTCAACAAGCCATAATAAAAGCAATTCATCCAAAATATTCATCTGTTTAAATTGAGCAGGCTAATAGTCACAACAAATAAAAATTCGTACATCTTAAATACTAAATATGTAATATTCTATTCCTTGTCTCTAAATGATTTGGATATTGTGTGTGTAAAGGCATTTTGGTTTATTAATCCAACTCACATTTTATCCAAAGTCTGCAAGTGGCACCTAATTCTGAAACGGACAAGTTGACGACTTTTCTTCAAACTCGCAATAGGAACATAGTTGCATTCTAATGTCTTCAAATCAAGACCACGCACCAAAGCACTATCATGGCTAACTCGACTTGAACCTTACAGTTTATCAGATGTCACTGTTACTTTCCAGATGGTGAAATATTTGTATTGAAATGTAAGGCAGCCTGGAAAATGAACACTTTGCAAATACAATGCAGGAATGCATCATTTGTGTAAACATTGGAGCTGTCAAGAACCATGATAACTTCAAGCCTACCATCTATGCTTGTTCACCAATCAAATACGGATCTTCCAATTATCAAATCAAATTCCTTCTATGCAGTGTCAAAGCTTCTTTGGGCCTGCTCAGCTTCCTCCACCAGGCCCTGCTTTCTCATTCCACCTAGCTGCATACATACACATTCATTTGTGAGGAGCGAGAGTTTCCTTTTTGGTACTGCCAGCATCTCCCTTGCGCCCCTCTGCTGGAGTGAGGGTCTTGGTTTTCTCCCTGGGAGCTCTCTGTGTGCGGGGGCCACTGCCTGGTGGTGGAGCTCCCACATCACTGGCATATGATGACTTGTTGGAGGCCTGGGAGGGTTTGGATGGAGGGTTGGAGGTCTGGGAGGGTTTGGATGGAGGGTTGGAGGCCTGGGAGGGTTTGGATGGTAGGTTGGAGGTCTGGGAGGGTTTGGATGGTGGGTTGGAGGTCTGGGAAGGTTTGGATGGAGGGTTGGAGGTCTGGGAGGGTTTGGATGGAGGGTTGGAGGTCTTGGAGGTTTTGGATGGAGGGTTGGAGGTCTGGGAGGGTTTGGATGGAGGGTTGGAGGTCTGGGAGGGTTTGGATGGAGGGTTGGAGGCCTGGGAGGGTTTGGATGAAGGGTTGGAGGCCTGGGAGGGTTTGGATGAAGGGTTGGAGGCCTGGGAGGTTTTGGACTGAAGGTTGAGTTGTCTTCTGTGCCTCCCTTCTTCCGCGGCCTCCTTTCTTCTTCTGCCTATCTCCTCCCCAATAGGAGGCTAGAACACACAGACACAGCCTCAGAATGAGCACATATAGGATATTCCTAACTGAAGTGTAATGGCTCACAACATAAAGACTGAACATCACTCACATCAACTCTGAAATCCTCCAGATTTTTGAATTTCCCTAGATATTCCTGAAGCTTTGGGTCAATGGGCTGGTTCTTTATCTTGGAGTACTTCAGGAATGCCCAGAACTTCTCCAAGCCATACAGTTGGCCTATACATTCAACACAATGTTGTTTGTAAAGGAATATATTTGTAGCACACAATGTGAAAAATGACAGAGGGGACAACCCTGAGGGGGAGGAGAGAAGTCAGCAGAGAGTCTTTACCTTTCTCACAGTCCCTCAGGGTCTCTTCCTGAAAGTCTTTGAACAGGTCCTGCTTGAACCTCCTCTCCAGCCCGTAGCTGTAGTACCTGAACAGACACTCCAGCCCATACCTGGGAACACAAGCACAGCTAGTGGTAAAGGGGCAATTCACTCTAATGTCATGTTGGTCTATAATGCTCAATGCTTTCATCTGAGCTTTATCCCTTTTTCTAGTTAGCAACAAAAATGCCCTTAGGAAATAGGTGCATGTATGCTTGTACATGGGAATGACATTTATTCTAGACCTCAGTGCTTTTAATCTAACTGATCCAGAAGTAGCAGACCAGTTGTTTTGCTCAGAGGCAGGGCGTAGAGTGGTTGTGCTCCATAAGCACAACCACAGACTCAGCCTGTCTTCTTCACAAAACTGCTGTTCAGCCTACATACCTGTATTTAAACAAGAATGTTTGCTTGGCAGGTGTTTCTACGAGCCTCTGGCAAAAACACGACTATGTTCTGGGACTAAGAGTCATCCTCCCTAAACCTTTCCACAGCCAGACACTTCACCACAAACAAGCCTCAGTCCAAAACACTCAACTAAAACACTGAAATAACTACTGATAGGTTCAGATTCTCACGCGACCTGTAATTTTCCTTTGCGTCTTCAACAGCAAACAGTTTGAAGTCTTCATACATCTTCCTGTTAAAGTTGTCTCGCAGGAAGAAGGACCAGAAGCGGAACAAGGTGTTCATCTCCTGGGATTGGCCCACACCCAACCGCTTTCTCTCTGGAGGAAACCAGAGACAGAAGAGGGGTGTGTTCAGTAGGAGAGAGGGATGTGTTCAATAGGTGAGAGAGAGGGATGTGTCCAGTAGGAAAGAGAGGATGTGTCCAGTAGGAAAGAGAAAGGATGTGTCCAGTAAGAGTGATATGATCAGTAGGAGATAAACAGGATGTGTCCAGTATAAAAGGGATGTGTCCAGTAGGAGAGAGAGGGGCGTGTTGGCAGGGTGTGGTACCGTTCAGGCAACGCCGGCGGTACTTGTGGTAGCCCTGCTGGGTGAAGCCGCTAGCCTTGAGCAGCTCATGGGAGGGATGCCAGAACTTGGGCAGAGACTGGGGGGTGCAGCCATAGTTCCCAGCCAAGGGGGCACCCTCAGAGGGGGAGGAGCTGCTGCAGGAAAAACATGGAATAGTGAGTAACCACAGCAATGATGGTGGACAGCCGTGGCTGACTGTTCCCACTGTAAGAGGTGGTGTTAGTGGTGGTGATGTCAGTGTGGTAAGAACCTGATGGAGGATGTACGAGGCCTGTGCTCCCGGGAGTCCATCACCCAGCCCACGTGGCTCTCCTGGGGGGGGTTAGAGCTGTGTCTGGTCTTCTTCTTCCTGGGGGTCTGAGACAGCAACGCTCGAATGAGCAACCCAACGCATCAATACAACTCACTCAACACAACACAACTCACTCAAATCCACCTCATCCACCTAACGAGGGAAGGAACGTTCAAACGTTGTTTGACTGAAAGTGTCAATTCAAACTTTACAAACACTTCATACAGGAAGTAAAACAGATCATCAATGAGCAGAAGAGCATAGTTCTATCAGGGTTTGATGATTAGGGACCATTGTGTATTTTTGGACCAACCAACATCCCCCAGAGGAGGAGCAGACCCCTGGCCCTTCGAGGACCCTCACCTGAACATCCACCTCGCCGCTCTCCTTGATGACCGGGTAGAAGCGGGGGGTCTTGTTGGGGTCTTGGCGCCCCGGGGTGCGGGGGGTACGGGGGGTCCGGGGGGTGCTGGACTGGTGGGCGCTGGGGGAGCCTGCTGGCATCGTGGTAGGCAGAGAGTGGGCAACACCTTCAGACACCTCCAGTATCTCCTCTGGAAACGATAGGAGATAGAGGTCAGCAGGACTGCACCCAAACACAGGGACTGCAGTGCCAGTGAAGTCCAGACAGAGGAATATTCTTACCAAGTTTATCTGTACCACTAATAGGTATGACTGGACATGAGAAGGGTTGTTATGGATCGCCATGATAACAGTGTGAAATTCTACTAACCTGCAGGCGGAGGAGGAGGAGGGACTTCCTGGTTCGGGTCAACGGGAAGTTTCGGGGTGAGCGTGTCAAACTCATCTTTACTAATAACGTTCAACTTTTTGAAGGTCTCCACTTCCTGCTGAGAGAAGCACATCAAGTCCAGCACATGAACCCTGAGGAGTAACATCACGCTGTCCATCACCAAGTTTCCTAACAGCTTGCCCGACTGTGACACTACATTTGATTAACCTATCAGACACTTTCATCCAAAGGAAAAAAAATCAAATGTTTAGAAAGCAATGATTTGAAAATCTCAGGAACTCATGTCATTCACAATAGATCATTGAAAAATGATCAAATGTGTCAACTTATTAGATGTACCAATATAGGTGAAAAATATGATAAATTGGAATTTTATGGCAGCAACACATCACAAACAAGTTGGCAAGGGGACCAAAAGAAGAGATGGGCAGGGGTTCACCAATCTGAGAAAACTTGCATCTACATCTTGTGGAACCATTTCAGAACAAAGTTCCTCAACGTAAACTTGTGGAGATTGAGTATATCATTTTCTACTGTTCATAATATAATAACATTACTTTGAGAACCTGGAGAAATCTCTCTGTGTAAAGCACAAGGGAGGAAAACTCTGCATGCCTATGATCTTCAGGCACTGCATGAAAAACAGGCATGATCCTGTGATGGAAATCATTGCATGGGCTCAGAAACACCTCCAGAACTCGTTGTCTGTGAACACAGTTGGCTGTGCCCTCCACAAAGGCAGGTTCAAACTATCATGCAAAGAAGTAATCTGTGAACATGATTCAAAAGTGCTGCCATCTGCTCTGGTCTAAAGCTCATTTCAAATGGACTGAGGCCAAGTGTAAAAACACTTTTGTGGTCGGACAATTTGAAATTATTCTTGGAAACCATGAACGCTTGCATACACTGAACAAAAGAGGAGAGGGACAATCTGGCTTGCTTTCAGAGCTTAGTTCAAAAGCCTGCATTTCTGATGGTATGCGAGTGCATTAGTGCTTGTAGAAAGGAAAACCTTCATATCTGGAAAGGCACCGTCCATGTTGAAAGCTTTTAGAGCAACAGTTGGTACACCCAGGTAACATCTCTCTCAGGGAAGGCCTTGCATATTTCAGGAAGACAATGTTAAACCACACCCTGCGTCTGTTAAAACAGCATGGCTTCATCCGGGTGTTGAACTGGCATGCCTGCAGTTGCAGATCTTTCACCAGTTAAAAACATTGAGTAGATCATGTAACCAAAAACATGACAAAGACGACGCAGGACTGTTGAACAGAAAGAATCTGGTATAAGATTCAAAAGGGACAACATTCCTCTCTCAAAACTCCAGCCACTGGTTTCCTCAGGACCCAGAGAGATCTACACTGTTATTAAAAGATGAGGGAATGCTACACAGTGGTAAACCTGGCCTTGTCCCAACCTTTCTGAGCCATGATGCTGCTATCAAATTCTAAACTACCATATTGTGCCCTTGGAATAGTACATTTAATCCATTTAAACATTTGATATGTTTTCGATGTGCTTTAGTGAATTACATATGGGTTTATGAGATTTGCAAATCATTGTATTCTGTTTTTGTGTGGAGGGGGGCGGGGGGTTGTTTTACATAACGTTCCAAATGTTTTGGGGAATCAGAATTGTATGATAGTTGGGTTTGTAGCTAGTAAAGAGCTGGTCTCTGCAGGCAGGGATGTCAGGAGGGGGAGTGGTGAGATGCGGACATGTGCTGAGCAGATGGGGAGTTCTGCATGCGTTATCCACACTGAACTTGGCCTTTTCACCGCGTCGGCTAGAGAAGAAAGCTACAGGTGACCTTGGCGTCAGCTGGTGTGTTCTCACCTACCTGGTAGGGTTAGGATGGGCAGTAATCTGAAGAGTTAGCCTTACAGCAGCTCTGCTGACTACATACTACGCACACTGTCGTAGCGTTCCATAGAAGCACGTACGAAAGCCCTCGTTTCACGCGAGAAAACCACACCAACCATGTCTGACCGTTGAGTTTTTCTGTTTAATGTCTTGGTTTATGAGCTGAGAGATAGTGGAGGTGTCTGATGCTGTTCAACAGGTGACTCTCCCTTCTCTTCCCTCTCTCTCTCTCTCTCTCTGACCCTGTGCTTCTCTCCTTTTCTACTAGCTCTCCTCCTGTTTCATAAACACACACAAGGAAGCCTGAAAACCAAGCAAATGACATTCGAAGACAAAACTGACGGAATGCTCTGCACAAATGTGTAGTGTGTGTGGGTTCATATGTGCAGTGAGCATGTGGCTTGTATGTCCAATGTTCTTGCTTGGTTATAGTTGGTGATAAATTGTGGTCTATTTTGGGAAGATGTCCATTTCAAGAGGTGTGTGCGTCTGCCTGACAGTGTACGTGTCCGAGACGGAAAGTGTACACGTCTGAGAAGGAGAGTCTACGTGTCTGAAAAGGACAGTCTATGTGCTTGGACCCAGCTGAGGGAGGGATGCTGCTCAAATTATAGAAAAATGAAACCTCTGATATTTTGAAAAACGTTAAATGCAGTCATACATAAGGATTGCATTGAACCAGGTAAGCATGTGTTACAGCAAGGTAATTGGAGATCTTACCTTGGAGGCGGAACTTTCCGCAGGCTCCTCCCCTGTCCACAAATCCTGCTCATAGTAGTACAGCCCATCGTTGATGGCCTTGGCCAGGTCGGCCGTGATCCTGGCCCGGGATTCGTGGTTTCCTGTGCGGTCCCCGCCAGGGTGTTTACGCAGGTGTGGAGGCGTCTGCGTCACGATGAGGATCTTGTTTACGTCGTTGTCGTCCAGCTCGTAGTCGGAGTCCTCGTCCGACCAGTCGGTGAAGGTGTTCTTCCTCGGCGCCAGCTGCTCCATCTCCTCATCGAACAGGAAGTCGAGCTCCTCCTGGTCGGCCTGCTGGGGGCCCCTGCTGGTGTCTGGAGGAGACCCGCTACGCTCCTGTAGGATAGAACCACTGTTTACGCATGGGGTCCCACACAAAACGATGGTTACACAGGCAGACTTCCCTACCTCAGGCAAGACTTGAGGAGTGCTACGGCTGGAACCAACCGTTTGAACATGGAAACTGGAGCGCGTATGTGTGGTAGTTTTAGAAGAGAGGCAGAGGGACGAGGTAAACGAGATGGGGGGGAGTATGTGGGGTGGGGGGGCAGGAGAGGGAAGGGTACTCAACTGAGACCGGAGCAGTGGAGAAAGAGATAGCAGGCTCCACATCCTGAACGTCCTGCTGACGACCAGGGGGAGGAGAAGTGAAAGGGAAGAACAGATAGGAAGGGAGATGAAGAGCAGAAAATCAGAGGCGGTGACTGAGGCGGGGAGGTTGGTGGTGAGGACTATGAGAGGGGAGATGAAGAGTGGACTTTCCAGCAAGAAAGCAGTGTTCACAGCATAGCACACGTTGAACATCCAGAAGTTGAACACGCTTTCCAAAAATGAAAACAATGTTGCTAAATGTGCCACCCTCTCTGGCCCCCATGACCAAGCCCATGCCCTGGCTGAGCTGTGAGAGGCTCTCCTGCTGGAAAAGGTTACCTTGATCCTGCCTGAGCTGTTGCGGTGCCGCTTCTCCACCTGGATCCAGGCCTCTGGGTCTGGCTGGCTGGCTCTGGGAGACAGCTCTGCAGCTTGTCTGGCTGGCTGGATGGCAGGTTGGTTGATGCCCTCTTTGATGGGGGAGCTTCCTGGGGAAGGACCTAGGAGGCAGAACACGAGGGAGGGGGGAGGGTGTGAGGGACACGATGAAGGGGTATAGCTCAGTGGTAGATCATTTCACTGCAGATCAAGAAGATCCAGGTGAAAATTCTAGTTTGTCTCTGAGGATACAAGTGTCTAACAAATGCATTGTTGTTTTTATTGTTCCTGTCCCTCAAACATCCCAAAAGTCATGGAGTGTGGGCAGGGATGAGCAGGACTGACCAGTATTGAGGGGGATGAAGGCACGCCCAGGGACAAACTCGGGACAATGGATGAGTTGGGAGAAGTCAGTCCGTGGGGATCCCACCGTGGCCGGCGTGGGGATGGGCCAGCGCTCTGGGTCCACCTTACAGCGAACCTTCTCATCGATGACCTCCACCTCCGTGCTGTTTTCTAGGGCCTGGGGACCCAAAGCAATGCTCACACGCGGCCCTCAACAAGACCCACTCTTACCGGACAACACCAGGCAGATGAATATAGACTGTGAACCTGTCACACATGGTTCCGGGTGATTAGTAAAGCCCAGCCAACTAGACAATTTCATAGGCCAAAATGAGCCTATCACAGATATATCATTATCTAGCTGGAGCGTTATTGGCCTTGAAAGTCCAGCCCAGTTCCCTGAGGACCACAGTTGAGAAAGACTGTTCTGTAGGGGTACATTCTAGATGATCAGTTCTAAATTCTACATTCTAAATGGCAGGTAAAGAGGATCTGTTCTAGATGGGTTATTGACACATTCTAGATGGTTACCAGCATGATGACGCTGAGGTCGGTGGTGAGAGCCTGGACTCGGTGGAAACCGGCGATCAGGGAGATGGGCAGGAAGCCCTGGGCGTCCATCTTGCGCCTTAGGAAGAAGTCTCGTTCCAGGTTGTGGAGGCTGAAGTAATACTCTCTGGAACCACAAACAACCACAGTCAGCAGCATAGGACGTGCTATACGCTGACCCACCCCAAACCACCAGATCAGTATAGGGGAGGTGTGGTGCTGGTGTGAAGTCAGTATAGGGGAGGTGTGGGGCTGGTGTGAGGTCAGTATAGGGGAGGTGTGGGGCTGGTGTGAGGTCAGTATAGAGCAGGTGTGGGGCTGGTGTGAGGTCAGTATAGGGGAGGAGTGGGGCTGGTGTGAGGTCAGTATAGGGGAGGTGTGGGGCTGGTGTGAAGTCAGTATAGGGGAGGTGTGGGGCTGGTGTGAAGTCAGTATAGGGGAGGTGTGGGGCTGGTGTGAGGTCAGTATAGGGGAGGTGTGGGGCTGGTGTGAGGTCAGTATAGGGGAGGTGTGGGGCTGGTGTGAGGTCAGTATAGGGGAGGTGTGGGGCTGGTGTGAGGTCAGTATAGGGGAGGTGTGGGGCTGGTGTGAGGTCAGTATAGGGGAGGTGTGGGGCTGGTGTGAGGTCAGTATAGGGGAGGTGTGGGGCTGGTGTGAGGTCAGTATAGGGGAGGTGTGGGGCTGGTGTGAGGTCAGTATAGGGGAGGTGTGGGGCTGGTGTGAGGTCAGTATAGGGGAGGTGTGGGGCTGGTGTGAGGTCAGTATAGGGGAGGTGTGGGGCTGGTGTGAGGTCAGTATAGAGGAGGTGTGGGGCAGCTTTAGGGGAAGTGAGCCTGGGACATAAGTGAGTGGTTGTGTCTCAGTAGGCGGAGCAGATTGAATCCCACTGGAGGAGCAACCCCTTTCTACAGACCCACTCAGTTCTGTTCTCTGCCATACTACTGCAGATCCACCCCTTTTCTCTCTCTCTCCCTCCCCCCTCTCCCAGGCTTTACTGGAGCTATATTTAGAAGTCAGAATTGCAGCCCTCATCAGCACTATTCTGGGCATGGCTTCACAGCGAGGCACGAACACTGCCCTCTGCTGGCCCTAAGCACAACTGCACTGCATCACAACTGACAAGGCAGTGTCACTGTAGGACTGGCTGGTTAGACTGATAGCACATACATGGTTACTGTCGTGCTCCTAGCTAAGTGTTGGGGGATTTGCAGTGTGTTCAGGGCAAGGTGGCAAAGCTATCCCATGGGAATTAACAGGAAAATGTTGGAATGAATGGGGGAAAAACATCTGATTCAGTTGACTTCCTACTTTGCGCATTCCTCAACCACACACACACACACACACACACACACACACACACACACACACACACACACACACACACAACTACTAACTGAAGGGCTATGGAGGCCACACCCTCTGCATGCACTGTGTGAATATTCCTGCATCACTTTAAATGAATAGAACATGTTTTTTGTTCCAGAATTCAAGAATTCAAGTTCAATATAAAATTATATTTTCACATTTGTATTGTATGATAGATTGCATGTCTGCTTCTGAACAAACAACTTTTATATTTATATATGTATATATTACCGCAAAATTCCAATTAACTTCTGTAAATTTCCATGAAGTTTCCAACTTTTAATATTTCCAAAATTCCCCTTCTTAACTTTCCATGGAAAGTTTCAGGAAATTGTAGGCCTCTTTGCAACCCTAGCTCAGGGAGGCTAGGTGTGTTCAGTGTTTAGCTTGTTCAGTGTGTTGGGCTAGCGTCAGTGTTGGTGGGTCTGTTGGGTTAGAGTCAGTGCTGAGGGTGTTGGGCTAGGGTCAGTGCTGAGGGTGTTGGGTTAGGGTCAGTGCTGAGGGTGTTGTGTTAGGGTCAGTGCTAAGAGTGTTTGGTTAGGGTCAGTGCTGAGGGTGTTGGGTTAGGGTCAGTGCTGAGGGTGTTGTGTTAGGGTCAGTGCTGAGGGTGTTTGGTTAGGGTCAGTGCTGAGGGTGTTGGGTTAGGGTCAGTGCTGAGGGTGTTGGGCTAGTGTCAGTGCTGAGGGTGTTGAGCTAGGTTTCAGTGCTGAGAGTGTTGTGTTAGGGTCAGTGCTGAGAGTGTTGGGTTAGGGTCAGTGCTGAGGGTGTTGGGTTAGGGTCAGTGCTGAGGGTGTTGGGTTAGGGTCAGTGCTGAGGGTGAGCTCTCACATCTGCCGTTTGATGTAGTCCTTGAGCAGCTTCTCGTCCACAGTGTACATCTGGTCGTAGTAATACACCATGCTGGACCCTGCAGGAGCACCAGGGCCGCCTTCATAGCGGCCTGCAGGGAGGTGCCATGTAGTGACAGTATTAGTAATATTTACCTGGACGCTAATGTGGTTATTTTACACTGTGCCTGGTAACTGAGATGTTTGTTTTTCAACTCTGACTATCGTACACACTTCTGGTCTATGATCATCTGCGCTTTCTGTCTGCTTCACTTAAAACAGAAGTGTGTTAAATGAATTATGAATGAATTTATGTGCATTAACTAGACCCCTTCAGTAGGCTGTCGTCTACGCACCTCGGCCACGCCCCCTGCCCCGGCCACGCCCCCTTCCTCTGCCCCTCAGACCGCCGCCGTCGCTCCGGCCGCCGTCGTCAGCGTTGTCCCGCACTTCTCTCCTCCAGCCTGGAGGAGGCACAAGCACACACACGTTAGAAGGTTGTGGCCTGTACAGGTACTGACACTGAGGCAGTCAGTTGGGGGCTGTCTTCAGGCCAGACAGTCACAACTGGAGCTGTCAGCAAAGCTTTCAATGCTGTTGATTCAGCATGACGGGGGAATATACTTGGTTAGAAAAGGGGGGGAGGAGATGGTCGCGCGGTGAGAGAAAATACACACTAAGGATGAAGGAATCACTCGTTGACACTTAGGAGGGAGGAAGTGCGCACACACACACACTCTGAGGAGGAAGCAGACACACGCACACAGATGAGGAAGCACATTCACCAACGCTCACAGGAAGGGGGCCGGCTAGCAGGTGACCCAGCTGGAGGAACACAGAAAACACTTCCTCCTGTAGCCGTCACGTACCAGGTTACTATGGTTACTACAGGAGCAGCAGGTGGGCCACATGGGACGAGGGATGTTTTACAGTGCTTTTCACCTTGGCGTCATCGCCCCGGAAACACTCCTCCAGTGGAAGGGATAACATATGTTTGTTACCTAACGATGCGCACATGACCATATTAACCGCTACAGCATGCGGCTAGGACAGGGGCACTGTAGGCGATGGACAGGGGGGCTCCCAACAGAACAATAATGAACAGCAAATGAATGGGCTCAAACCTGTTTAGGACATCTGTCCTTTGGAAAGGCATAGATTAGCTCATAGCTGGGGTTTTAGAAGTTGACACTACTTATGGTTGACATGAACTGGCTCCATGACCATGTTCTCTGAGGGGAGGCTGTGAGGAATCGGGAACTTCCTGTTTTGGTACAGATAAACAAGGCGCTCCATTTTCCTGTCATCTCACCTCCTCTCTTCTTCAGCGCAGCAGTCTGGGCGTCGTCCCCCGGCTCTGCCCCCCTGTCCCTGGCTGGCTCTGCCGCAGGCTCAGCCTGGTGGTTCTCCTTGCTCTCGCTCCCATCCTGGACCTTCTCTGCCTCCTCCCGTCTCCTCTCCCTCCGCCAGCCTCCCTCTCTCTTCCCCTGTGCAGTAACCACATTCTGTTGCTGATGGATACTCAACATATTAACTGATGGTTGTCTCTACAGACCTTGGGAACTGGCCAATATGTACTGAATTCAATGCTGTGGGCTAACTGTCTTTCTTGAGTCTTACCTCTTGAGCTAGTTCTCCAGGTGTGGGCCAGTTGGTAATGTCACTGAAATCACTAGACTGAAGTAGAGAAGAGAAAGGAGGTGATGATGTCAGATGCACTCTGCTGAGGTTTCTCTTCTGTTTCTCCACTTCCGGGTAAGGGTTTCTTAGAACTATGTCTTTCCATGTCCTGCTGTTCTGAACCCTCCAACTAAACACCTCTGGAACCATCTCCTACTGAACACCAATAGAACACTCTGTCCTACTGAACACCTCTAGAGCCCTACCCTCTAGAACCCTCTCCTACTTAACACTTCTAGAACCCTCTTCGACGGAACACTCGTAGAACCCTATCCTAAATAACCCGTCATTACTGAACAGAAACGATAGTCAGTCTTTTCAAAACAACGTCAAAAGTACCCTCCACCGCTGAATGCAGCAACTCCACATGGCCGCCCCCTCAGCTGATAAGCACTTCTACAGGCTAGTCAGCACTGCATGTGTAAATGTTGACATGTTCTATATCAGGTCAAGGTCTGACACACAGATGCACAAACACTTGTGTATCACACAATGCTGCCAACCGACTCACTAGTGAATTAAACTCTGGGCTAAGTTGGGGACACGGAAACAAAACGAAAAGAAACCTTTCTGGGTAAGCATAGGTTTCACCACTAGGACGCTCAAATGATCCAAGTCTGCTGCATTGTAGCAGTGTTAATAATGGTGTGTGAACAGGCCAATATGTTATAATGTTAATAATGGTGTGTCAACAGGCCAATATGATATAATGTTAGTAATGGTGGGTCAACAGGCCAGGTGTGTTACCTTGCTGGTTTTCCTTGTCCTAGGCTTGCTTGCACGAATAACTTTCATAGGGTTTTGTTGCTCTGTGGAAATAAAGGGATTACGTTTGAAAATGTTATTGGACGGCTTCCCTGTCAAGCATGCTTTCAACCCCATAATCTGAAACTTTCACTATGTGAACCACGTATGCAGTATTGTGCTCTACTAATTAATGATGCAATAATCATATTCGATCCAATCTCTTGATCGGCAGTCAAATGTTCTACTGCTGAGTTACACATGGTGACATTCCATTAAAATGCCATGACGTGACCTAAATGCTACGCATGTGTAGCCTTCACGTTAAGGTGGCTCTTTAAGAGACAGTAATCTGTGGCAGTGCTATGAAGCAGCAGCCCATAGGCTGGGCCTCCCGTCCTATCACAGCCCAGAGAACGATCTGCAGGATAAGAGCGCAGGCCTATCATAGGGTGTAACCTAAAAAGTCCAGAGCAGCACTTCACCACATGTCAAATACTATGAACTCCAACTAATACACAATAAACGTAACTATACAGAACAGCTTAATGTGTTTATAGCGTCTAACTTGTTTGTGATGGCTGACGCAACAAAAAAACAACATTTATTATGTATTTGGATTTGGCATATTTGAAATATGATGATTGTATTAGCCTTATTCCTCAATGAAACAGCTTACTAGGGACATGAGTGGTTTACGCTTGCGCTAATTACTCCAGTTACTAAAGCGCAGAAGTGGCAGTTGTCAGCACTCCACGTGCTCCAGAGCAATTCGAGCTGGGCTGGGGGATGGTAGGGGCAAGGTGCGCCACCGTTGGCTAAGCGAAAACACGACTGTTCCTGCAAACTAGAACTCTTAACTAGACGTCACCCTTGTTGCAGCTACCAACACAGAATCTAACTCCACAGCTACGTGTTCGATAAGCAATTTTGCTTTCTGTGTAGCTATATTAAGGTGGCGATGGATAGAAAGCAAGTACCTTAGCTGGCGAACCTCACCGCCATATGTTTGGCTCAACTTCAATCATATTTAAGTTCAGTGTCCTACTCTACCAACACATACCTTTATCTTGTGGACTAGAGTTGACTGTGTTGTTTGATACGCGACCCGTATTGTTTTTAGTCCATGGATTCACTTTAGGCGGTGGTGCTTCAACAACATTCTTCTTCGCCGTGTCACTTGAGTCCACATTGTTGTGGTTGGCGTTCTCGTTTTCTTTATCATTAGCTTTACACGTGTCGTGCATATCCATCGGAACCTTTAAGGCTTCGGTGTTTGGTTTGGCACTGACATCAAGTCCTGGACTGGTACGGGTCTCCTCGTGTTGGAGCGTTGAGTCAGATTTCTGTGGCTGCGCCTCACTGTTTTGGTTCTCCCCCTTACTTGAACAGTTCGCTGTCAAACTCGAACCATTTTTAACTTCGGCGGACATCATGGCAGTTTCTAATCGACAACTATTTCAATCCAGTATGGCGTAAAGGCCAATGTGGTAATTACATTCAAATGTAATCGAAAGTCGGAAATAACTTTTGGGACTGATAACTTGTAAACAACCCTTGCTGGCTGGCTAGCTAGCTAGCATAGCTGCATGGCTACCATGCAGTAGTCAGCAAGCCAGCAATAAACGTTAACGTTACCTTCTGTTGCCCTTATCCGTTGTTTCATATGAACTCATACGACTTACAGTTCACTTTCTATAGCCATCATGTACCATAACACCTTAAATAGTTTACTTTCTAGCTACTTAAACAACAACATAGATATAACGACCTCTTGACAACCTCTGATTTCAACTTTCCACGCTAGCTACCTTGACAGAAAGAAAGTAGCAACTCGCAGGCTGGGTCAACTACAGTCTCAGCGAACAACAACTTAACGGTGCCCCATGCGGGCAAACAGTGCTATGGCGACTAAAACGTAGCGAATGCATGACTGACGTGGCCAAAGGGCCGATGTAACATTGTTTATTACTATACGCATTGTGAACGATGGTTTTATGACGAATAACACGAACGCTGTTCTGGAATAATGTGTCGTGTTTTGTCATCGTGTCTGAAGTCGCAAGGATTAGCCATTGCATTATTCACGTTTGTGACGTGATAAACACTATTCCTGGAGGTCCACCTGTACGCCACCAGTCAAACGTTTTTTAAGATGTCATTTGCACCCTGTCACGCATCCTTGTGATAGTCTTGGAAACGAATTGGCTACTTTACTAAACTTTCTTCCTTGACCTCTGGCAGTTTACTTATTACCTTTGTACTTACACTTCAGTTTATTCACAGGATTTTTCTCAAATACACGGCAAACGGGGTGTTTCACGTTTGGCCAGTAGTGTCAGAAGAAATATGACTATAAACGACGGAACATGTCTATGTACCAATGCCAGTTTAACGGCGTTAAGTATATTTTTGTTTCGACGCTTATATTACTTGCTATTACTGTTCGAGATTAATTGTCGACCACGCAATGTTTTATGGTTGCACATTGGAGTGAGATGTCATCAAAATCTACTATTTGTATGTTGCTTTCGAAAAATTACCTATTTGATGATCCTATTGGTGTTTTTCGCAAGCATCATACAAATAGTAAATGTTGTTGCAGTAGTAAGTGCTGCAGATAACGACTTGCACAGCTCCAACAGTATTACTGTAGGTAGTGCCAAGGATGAGGCAGTATTTCACAGAACAGTGCAAGAACAACAACACTTACATCACTGTTTATCACCTCAAATAAAACACACAAATGTTGTTTGTCTAACTAGACCCTCAATGAGGTTTACGTGGTTTTCTGTTTAACGTGGTTTTCTGTTTATTGACCAATTTCTGTTTATTGACCAATGATGGAATCCTTGTCGCCCTTCGAGGCAACTGTTGTTGTGATTTTGGGCGTTACAAAAATAAATTGAATTGAATGAGGACCATTAGTTAGGGACAAGGAGATGTACAGGTGAGTGGTGCTGTAAAGGAGGGCTCTTCAAAGGGTAATCAGAATCACCCAGAGGATTGTCTGTAAATGCCCACTGTGGAAGACTTATTAAGGTGTCACTGCCTCAGTAGATCACTGAACACCCTGGAGGACCCATCCTGACCTCACCTCACTTGCACCCACCATCTTGGACGGCCCATCCCACCCACAAATTACTTTTCTGATTTCCTGAACTCTGGTAGATGCTTTGGTTTCATCCAATCATGGTCAGTAGACTTCAGAACAGCATCTGCACCAGAACTGAGCACCAACCTTTAGATAATCATTCCCTTACTGAGGACTGCTCAACACTAGCTGACTAGGATTTGTGTGACTAGCAGCACTACACTTGTACTGTTTCACTTCTATTTTAATAGCTTCCTTTTAAATAGCTTATTTTTAATGGCTTCTCTTTTAATAGTGCTTATCTTTTTCAGCAAATGCAATATCTGCAAGTGCTTCATTACTGCCGTTGTACTGTTTAATATCATACTGTTTTACTGGTGATGCTATATGTCAAATTACAGTGGTTATAGTTCATATAATCATTCATGTATTTATTGAGGATTAAATTAAATTGGGGTATAATAAGTGTGAATGCTCCATTAGGATTACCAATCAATTTCGTTGTACTGTGTGCAACGGCAAACAAATTCCATCTCTCAGTGCACAGAGATCTCAGTCAGAAACAGTACAGTCAGGATCATGATGGAGCACAGGCAGGGGGTGACGGCAGCAGACGTGGGTCTTGTGTAGATGTACGGATGATCCTGGAGAATCACAACCACATAACAGATCAGAGGAATCCGGACATCATCGCTCACTGAAGATTGAATTAGCGCACATGGTAGTCCCAGTTGGTGTACCTCAGGTGGGCAGATGAGTTCAACAGGGTCTGTGAAGCTCATAATCTGCTCTTTCTTGCCTTCTGGTTGAAACTGAAGCAAAATGATATTGAGCAAAGTGACAAAATGCCACAGAAGCTGTTGTCTGTGAACAATTTATGTTCTTCATGTTGATTTTATAGTTACCATGTTGTTCCACAACCCCTTGGCCAGCTCCTCATGTCCTTTAATAGTGAAGTGAAAACAGTCAGCACTGAAGAAGCTCAAGTCGATACTCCCATTCTTTAACCAAGACAAAACAAAGTCAGGAGAGCTTGACAGATCATAGACATATGAAAAGCTCTGTGATTAGAACGTACTGGAAGTCTCGGGGGTAGAGCATTCTCTAGATACGGCTGCAGGACCACTGCAAAGTCCTTCCGGAAGAAACGATCACTGTGCAGAAGTGTCTTTAGTTTCCTCTAGATACGAAGACATAAAAAACAGGAAAGAAACCCAAAGAGGTTGAAATGACCAGTTCACTGGAGAGTAACTGGACATCCACAGGCTGCACACCTGGATGGAGGGTTTAACCACACATCTCACACACACATACCATACACATAGCATACACACCTCACACACATGCTACATACTCTGCCAACACCAGGCATACAAACCTCGTACAATACACATACATACCTCACACACACACACAACTCACGCAACTGATCACACCACACACACACACACACAAACCAGGGATTCACACCTTCACTACAAAAACACACACCTGGAACTCACGGTTGACCTCTATTAGCTCCTTCAGCTCAGGTGAGTTCTCTTCAGGTAAGACCAGGCAGGAGCAGAACGTCCTGTGAACAGGATATGACACCATCCTGTTACAAAATGTTCTGCTGAAAATACAGCAAACCTGTCCAATGCTACTGTCACTGTTGAATCATAACTGCAATTGTATAAGTCCTGCATCCATTTTACTGCTGCTATGTCCCATCAACAGGTCTACATGCAGTGTCTGAATGTGGCAGGACTGAAGGTGGAGGTGACAGAGAGGGAGGGTACTTCTGCAGCTGACAGCCCAGGGTGGGCCTCTTCACCTCCCGGAGGGGATGCATGGGGAGGATCTGCACCACATTCACGATCAGCCTGGGGACCTGCAGCAGCACGCACACAGGATCACACCTGTCCATCACGGTCTCAGAAACAGCAGAGTCAGCAGGCCCCAGCTAGCGTTTTACTGACGTTCAACCACAAACATATTCATGTTGCAGAGCAAGATTTTGAATTAATCATAGTGTGTGCTTTCTTTTTACAGAGACCATGTTTGGCTTTGGCCCAGACAGCCTCAGAGATGCTGTTGCATGAGGGATCCTACCTCAGCCATCATCATTTCCAAAGACTCTGTCATGTAGAGGATGAAGTTGTCTGGGGAGAAGAGAGTCTTTAGACAGTAAAGGGTGTGGTTACTTCACATGGACAAACAATGACATTTAAACGATGGATGGATGAATGGCGATACGGTAAGAGATACCAAATATCTTACTTCATTTTTACAGTAATCACAGATATCATTCATTCCTATTAGTATCGTTGCCAGTTTCCAGTCCTCTTCAAAGTTCAGGCCCTGGAGATACACAGTATGAAGTGTGTTGAAGTTGAAAATCGGAACACACTTCTCAAGCTTCGTGAGGAGTTCTGGCTTACAGGGTAGGATCTGAATGTGTCGATCATGTGTCTTGTCTGCTCAGATACGTTTCTGTGAGAGGAAACTGAAGATTAGTTTGTGACAAACTGTGTTGCTTAATATTACCTCAAATAGCTCCCTAATCTGTACCATCAATACATTGTCATTAATCTCTGTGGTAGAGGAAAATAAAGGTGATCTTTGGACCTAACTTGCAAACCGGTGTTTTACAACAGAGGCTTATCTTGTCTGGACACATCAGATACGAATTATGCACTGTACAGGTCCAATAACATTTATATTGTTAACTATAAGTACTCATCTATGTTAATAGTTTTAAGAGGTTGCTTCCTCCGCTACTATTGTTTTGCAAACAGCCAGTAATGTTGTGTCCCAGACAGTCAGTAATGGTGTGTACCAGACAGCCAGTAATGTTGTGTCCCAGACAGTCAGTAATGTTGTGTACTAGACAGTCAGTAATGTTGTGTACCAGACAGTCAGTAATGTTGTGTACCAGACAGTCAGTAATTTTGTGTCCCAGACAGTCAGTAATGTTGTGTCCCAGACAGTCAGTATTGCTGTGTCCCAGACAGCCAGTAATGTTGTGTCCCAGACAGCCAGTAATGTTGTGTACCAGACAGCCAGTAATGCTGTGCACCCTCACAGAGAATTGTGCCCAGTGACAGCAAAGTTGAAGCCTGTCTGGTTGATGGTGGTGGGGTATCCACTGATGGTGCTCACAGGAGCTGGACCCAACACTTCGGGGTTAAACAGTTTGACAATATCTGTAACCAAAAAGAACTATGTATAAGTGGTAGGCGTGTAGAGAGACCGTTGGCATTATTTGAGTTTTCTAACTTGTATTGTGAAAATGGGGATAAACCATAACGTACTTGCAAGGGTGATGATGTCACTGTACGTCCCGTGCCCTCCAATGCTGCTCAAAACAAGTTAAAGAACTGCATTCAAATCTCATCGTATTCGTAACATATTTTTTGCTTGAAATTTCATAGAGGGCTTCACATCAGCAACAATAAGAATTACATGCTGTAACACAACACTCTTAAGTTGAGAAACATGTTTTTTTCAACTTATATTTGTCACTTGATTAAACCCTTTTCCAAATGTCATACTACTGACCAGTGAGACAATAAGAGTCATCATTTTCCTGACCAATGCACAGACGGGTTAGTCCTTACCTCCATGACAGGTGACGATGTTCAATTGGAATTGATAGAATTGTGGATCCATTAGCAGCAATAGCTGTCTGCAACAATAGCGTAAAGTATGGTCAAGGTACAAGTATAAATACGGACACTTTTCTTCAAACATTACTTATCATTGAATGGCTTCATGCATTGCCTTTGTAAAATCACATTATACTTACAGTCAAGGAATCTCCCAAAGCTGCAATAACTTTGATATCAGCCGCTTTCACATATTCAACTGTAAATAAATGAGCACATCTTCAATTTAATATACGTGTGGTTGTTGCTGCAGATGCCTTAAAGTCAGTCTAACCTGAGGTGGGGATTGAGGGGGAAGGGCCCATGTCTGGGCAGTGGAACGCAGGATGAAGTAACGCAGGGTGGTCTCTGGTCCCTCCATGCTGCTGGACTACGGTCTTTTCCAACTGTCGACGCAGAGACCAAGGTGATCACTGTACAAACATGCCGTTTCTATTATGGATGGTGTCTTTGGTTAGGACGCAATGAAAGAGATACCTGCTTCTCCTCAAGATACAGCACCTTGTTGTCCTCTCTCCAGTCATTGCCTGGACAACAATACATGTAGAAATACATGAAAGAACAGATGCCGGAGTGACTTAATTACAGATGATGTTTACAGAAAACGCATGCGATATTTGTACTCTTCGTGAGTCTAATTCTCTGTACAAAATAAGCGAAATCTTACCATCGACGTAAGAGGCAACACAGGCAACGAACACCACAGCACCGACGATCATGTCTTCAACAGCAAGAAAACGTGATTACCATTGTATTGAGGCCATTGATACTGAGACCCTTGAGCCTTTTTATATGGCCTTGTGTGGGATTAGAATAGTTTTAGAATCATTAACGTGGTGGTGATAACATTTCTGGAAACATCATCTTGGCAAACGCTCGTCCGTAATTGGGAATTGTACCAATAAAAATGAAAAGTAATAAAAACAACTAACCGACTGGCACAAAAATATAACAGCAGTAATGACAATACGACATACTTATCCAATTCATTTATCCAATTCATTTACAGCCTTTGAGGTCGTCTGAATCAAGTGTCCCTAACATGACCAGTAGCCTAAAGCGTGTTACATAGTCTGCAAGAACAAAGACATCTGTTCTTGTTCTTGTTCATGAGATTGCAAGTGGAACAACAAAGTTCGTTTTGGCCATGAGATTACGTAATTTACCGAAAAACTGTGAGGAATAGCTGCAGATATTCTGGGAGGATTTGAGAAGACTTTCTGGCCTTTGGAAAAGCAAGAGCAACGACATTTCAGTTTTTCTGCATAACCCCGCCCACTTTAAAGGTCTAATTGGTCACACATTAGTTATCAGACACCACGCAAGAAAAATGATCTGTTGAGGGAATGTGTCGAGAACAAACTGCAAGTCCCTGCAGCCCTGGATGCGATAACTTTTCTCTGTTCTTCCGGAATGTTATGATCGATAAATTATGTATATAAATCTATGGCCTCACTGCGCCACGGAGCACCTTTGATAGAAATGAATGAGGTCGAGACCCTTAAAGAGAGGGTTGGCTGTGTCTACTGTACATAAGTCTATGGTTGTTCTCGACACATCCCTCAGAATACTTTTTTTGTGTGTGGTGTCCGCGAACTATAGAACGATTGGTCATAAATTTAAAGTAGGCGGGGTTAATCCAGAGAGAGTTAAATGTTGTACATCCCGTACTTCAGATGTTCTGCACAGTTTTTCTCGTGAAGTATGAATTGTCTTGCCCAGAACGAACTTTGGTCTTGTTCTTGAAACCTAAAGTGGAGTATGTTCTAAGCTTTAATATGGTGACTTTCTCATCCGTCAGGAACCACTATCAGAATTCCTTCTTACACATGTGTACATTTATATGGATTCGGATCTAGGGATTATTTGTGAATCATTTCTTAATCAATATTCTATTGTGCAGCTTTTACATTTAATTCAATAAAAAATACGCAGTTAGTATTTCAATGCACGGGGTCATGGTTAGGGTCAGGGAGCGGAGGGGGAAGGTCAACACCAACGCGTGAGTTCAGAACGTCTTCTTTGGCTATGAAAGGTAAACAAATGGAGATGTGGACAAAGTATCACCTAATGTTTAAAAAATGTAACCTTATACGGGAGCCTTCATTTGAAAATGCCTGGTCAGAAGAAAAAATACAACGTTCGCTTCCCACCTGTAAGTAACCAAACCTAGGCTAGACTCTTAACAGCAGAGTACTTTCTACAGGTGACCTTGTCCGCTTTTTATGCAGGGTCGCATAAAAAAAATAATGCAAAGAGACACTGAAGTGGGCAAAATGGCTGCTGCAGTTCCTGTCATAATATGTATCCTTTCGGCCTGGTAAATGTTTACTCTGTCAATTGGGTTCTATTTGGGCTTCTGTCATTGGTCTGGCCAAGTTGATACACGGGGCAGTATATTTCGTTATTCATAAACGTAGGTTTTATCATACATGTGCGTAGGTAACAAACATACGCCACTGGTGTTGCCTACCGCTGTCTTTAACTACGGATATAAGCACGGGCTGTGGAGCTGTTTGTGGCATCACTGTTGACGAAGACCTGGGTGATCACCCAGTCTAAGCGCAGTAGAGTCTTGTCCATCGCGCACATGTAAGTATCCACTCCTTCTTCTAACCATGTGATCTGTGGATATCTTTGGAGAACTCTGCGACATGCTTGTTAAAATGGGCTGTACAAACAAGTTCTACTACTACTTCTACAAACTACTTCTACCTTTGAGTTTGGTGTCTGTACAGGAAACAGTGTGTGGAGTCAGAGAAGCTCTTTGACTTCCTGAAGAACATTACTGAGCATGGCCGGTACGTGTCGACCCAGGGGGAGACCGGTGTGAAGGGAAAGTGCCTATATAGGTGAGAAACCGTCTTAGTGTCCAGTCTCTGTTTACCTGAATTCTAAAATTTAGAATGGGTATATAGCTCAGTGGTTAGAGCAGTCGATGGCAGACATACAGGTCACAGGTTCAAATCTCTTCAGTACTTCACTGTGGTTTAAAGTGCTTGTTATATGAATACGTTGTTCCTAATGGCATCTGTCCCCTCGCAGAAAGAAACAGGATGTTTCTGCCAAACAGCACAATGCTGGAGAGCAGTCCAACAACAAGAACAGCTCCAGAGTAGGTATCACCCTCTGAACATGAACATGCAGTGTGTCTGACCTCAGAGCAGGAGCCCATGTGTTAGCCAGTTGAAGTGCTTGGTATGGGATAATAGCCTGCTGTTTTTCAGGACATGGATTCAGAGTTGTTTATCTGCTTGGGAACTAATCTGTGACGAGAACATTCTTCTGTTATTGCTTAGGTAATGCCTAACCCTACAATTGCAATTATTTTTCATTTTAATTTCCTCATTCATGTGAAAGACAATCATTTGAAATGCCAGAGTGGCATTGTAAAAGTACATGTGATGTTTGATGAGTAAAATGTGAGAACTTTTTCACACCTGTGAACGTGAGAGGCTGTTACCAATGTTGCTGAAAATAAATAACCTTGTATTGTAAACTTTTAAACAATTAACACACATTTGTCATTTGTAAATATCCAAATGGCGGAAATATGAACGATTAACCGACAAGCAATTAATGTAAAAATGTGTCATTTTCGTTGCTTTTCATAATGGGATTATGCTGTTGAACCATTGTTGTTTTAAATGGGGTATATTTGATTGCAGATGGATCGTTTATCCACTGGTGCTAAATGATGACATTGAAAAGATTTAAACAGTATTCTTAATTATTTAAATGAGGGTTAGAGGTATTTAAGCAAACATTAGAGCCACAGAATAAAGAATATGTGCAGACCAGTTTGTTTCAACAATTTAATAATTTTCCAACAAATTACTGACAGATGGTGCAAACCATAGTTGTTAAATGGAGACACCTGTAGGCCTATCGAAGCTTCAAATATAAATATTTACCTTTTGTCACACACATTGAAAAAGCCCCCTTAAAAGCTCTTTCCATCCTTAGACAACACTTTCAGACCAAACTAGTCTGAAAATGTGACAATCCATTAAGATGTTCCCCATTCAGAGACCTGTCTCATGAAGAGAACATTTACACTCTTTAAAAGTGTAATTGAACACAGTTCGTTTCAAAGATGAAAGATGAGTAAAAATAACATTTATTTTCAAAATAACAAGCATGACATTTTGATCAAACAAAAACCAACAACTAAAGTATTGTTCCCTGTAATAACTCAATATCTATATCTTGAGACCAATTCATTTAGTGGTTTGAATCATGACAGTCTTTCTTTTGCTGCTTTTAAGACAAAGCTTCCTTACTGGGAAATTACCTCTTAAATTCAAATACTTATTTATATACAGCTACTGTCTTTTTGCGCTATTATCAATACCGTAACTGTTCAGTTCGAAATATTGCGCAATCAATCCTAATCCCCTCCCACCCCCCTCCCCCACCCCCAACCCCCTGGTTTTCAGTAGAGCCGTGCACCATATCCAAAAGTCTGTTTGATAGAGTCAAAGTAGTGTCTCTGCCACCCCTCCCTGGTCCTCTCCTCCTCGCTCTCTGGGACGCCCCGGCAGCATAGGGCCAGCTCCGTCTCGCTGCCTCGGTCTGACAGGCTCAGGGTCACCGTGGCGTAATGCTCTGAAGAACGTGAGGGACAGAAGAGAGAGGTGACGTTACGGGCTTCTGGATGGGCAGATGTCTGATGAGTCGCTAAACATTCCAGGCTGTGTAGCCTCGAAACTTATCCAAAGCAATGTACAATAAATAATGTCAACGAAATGTCAGTATTTGTTTTCAGACACAGTGCAACAATATCATGACAACTTCACAACTATGATACTTGATTGTTCTGATGATAGCGTGATGTTTTTGTTACCCTTTCCCATCTTACATATAACTCGTTTATAGACAACATCTTATCTTAAACAACACAACTTACCACTTGGCCAGGTGTTGTATCTCCACTTCATAACTATCCTCTCCTCAGGAACCTGAACAATAGGAACAGGAGAGACAGCTACTAAGTGGTGTATCAGGAGAGAGGTGTACCAGGAGGGGTGGTGATGAGAGCTGTTCGTGATCTTATTGGACAGCAAGAATGATCTTACCAGATCCTGGAATTCACCAATCACGTTCCCATCCAGCAAGCGGAATCTTCCACCCTTCTCTGCCTCCACAATCGCAGCAGCATGGGTGAACGCCTGAACCATCTACACATGCACGCAAGCACTCACAGACTCAACTGAACCATCGACACAGCGTGATTCAATGGAATATCTACACACACTAATATGACTAATGTCTCAGTAGCCACAATGTCTATGTCCTAAATATTTCACACTAAGAGAATATCACTGGATTCCCAACGCTTTGTACAAGGGGATTTCCATGACCCCTTTCATAAACCGAATGTCAGGCCAGACTTGGGGCTTTAAACACATCTGACCTATGTGCTAACCTATGAGGAAAAAAGTGTTGCATATAGTTAAGCCTATGAGAACATTAGGTTTCTTCAATGTCTACGAGTTCTCAGCCGGTCGGTCACTATTTCTGACTTCCAGTGTTTCCTTCCTGACTTGCGGTAAGCTGTGGACTGGCACAATACAGGTGTATGAAGGTGCCACTCACCTCCTGGTTGAGGAATACTCTGTACAGGTCCTGTGGAGAAGTAAGGAATGTCTCTTTCAGGCTGAATTTACAGGTGGGGATCTTCACCCCGGTGTGGGCAGAGGGGGCAGAGCTACTGGAGCCAATCTGTTACAGTAGAGGACACACAGTGGTTGAGATTATACACATTACGGTTAGTAATCCTCTGGTGCTCAGATGAGCTGCACCAACCTGAGTTTTGTTCACGCTGGCTCTGGGCTGTGAGGTATTCTGAAACATGCCATTGGCCGTGGGCAGGATCATGCCCTGAGTGAACTCTGCAACGACAAAACGGGATGTTCACAGCGCCAGGTATTTTATGGAATCATTTCTTCAATGAGCACAAGCTTTCATCCAAAGAAACGTATTAGGTTGGGAGATTTAAACCTGTTACCTCCTTGTCTGAAGTCAAAGGTTCTACCACTGAGCTATACCCATCATCATGGTCTACCGCTGAGCGATACCCTTGCACATGCTTCAACACTGAGCTATACCCATTCTAGTCCTCTAGCACTGGGCTTTACCCATCGAAATGCTCTACCACTGAGCCATGAAAGCCAGGAAACAGTGCGTATCACCATGGACAGACGTGGACATTGTGGACAGTCTCACCTGTTTTTAGATAGCCCACGTAGCTCCCAAGCACAGCACGAATTTTCTCTGCACCTGCGCTCCTCATTAGAGCCAGCAGAGGAGTGTCCGGCTCATCTTTGCTCAGCGACACGCTTATCTATGAAACGAAACCACAAATCTTTGGCCGACACGTCTTGAGACTTTTAGAAAATACATACAAGGTTGTTCTTGCTGCCCACCCCCCCTGTGCTAGGCTGTATGGTTCCACTGCTAGCAAAGCACCTAGCAGTGCTTCAGTTAGCTCAGATTAATACATTTGCTTCATGCCCTCAGCTCAACTCACATCAAGGTCCTCCATGTCATTTTCGTCAGACAGGTTTGGAACGTCAATGCAGCCTTTGTACTTGACTCCCGTTTTCGACTCTCCTGATGGACAGACATATGGTATTTTAGCATCATTAGAATGGGGAAATTAGCTCTCCGGGCTGAGTTTCTGTTTTGCCATCCCGTCCTCCCAGACACACACCTGTCCACGTAGCTTGCAGGTTCCACTCATAGAAGAAGATGAGCTTCCCTTTGCGATTGTTGATAGAGGCCTCCCCTTCAACCTTGCTGACCTCAGTCACTTCTCCGCTACCCTCCTCATTCTCCACTCTCACACCCAGCAGCAGAGATTTTAGTTTATCTGAAGACCAGTTAGTAGCATCACGTTCAGTCCTGCAAATCAAATAACAGATGCGTATAGATGGGCACAGTCTACTCCAACAAAGACCACAACCCATATTTTCTGGCACCTTCTCTCTACACTAATGAGATGCATAACCAAGTTCCCAAATGTAACAAAAAAAATTCACCTAAATATACATAACGCTGCAGCCTATGACTAGGATATAACACAATAGGAGTACATTTGAAAGTTATTGGGACCATGATCTTTTTCATATTAAATGTTGGGTGCAGGCTAACATATAGCATTGCTAATTTAGCTAGTGGTGTGATGGGACCAACATTATTAGACTGACACATGCTACTATCACACATAAATGACCTTGTAGTGTATTCATTAACATGTTCTCGTCAACGATCTGATACATTTAGTTATTTTACATTCTTTTACATTTTACATCTGTAACACCAGTAAATGCTGGCTCAGATAGCACCAATAATTTAGCAGGCTAGGAAATTAGCTCTAGCTAGCTAGTTTTGTCTTGCGATATAGGGTAGATTTATGAAATATTCCCCAGTGACTCTTAAATGTGTAACCAATTTATTGCTGTTTTTGTATTGCTGCTTCGCAAGCTAGAACACAAAGATAACTAGGCATCCTTGATAGCAGACTGTCCTATTACATTGCTGTAGCTGCTTAGTTAGCTTGCTAAGAAGACAACTCACCAGTGCCAATTGTTGACATTAGTCGCGTCTGCTCTCTCCTCCACAATCCAACGAGGGTCCCCTTCTCCCCACTTTGCCATAGTTAGATAACTGTAGCCTCACACTTGTAGTATCGTAGGAAGAGAGAGCAGACCGCGCCACCGGTAACCGTTCACGACTAACTGACTGGCACGCTTCCTACTCTCCTTTAGATGCCGTAGAATTTTCTGGAAACGGAAATATGTTCCACTCGCAAAAATGTACCCAGTTGTTACCGAAAATTAAGTTCCACATACCCCTGCACTGAAATGCATTCTTGAAAAATTTATCACTTGCATTTTACATACATTTCATTCTTTAGGACGATATCAATTGTATATTATGATTTGCAGCTACTTGATGGGAACGCTTATTTTTGTACATTCTATATACTGTGCCTATCCTTGGAAATCACTCCATCACCTGGGCTCTGTGTGTGGCTGGCGGTCAGGATGACACATATGAGCCTTATTTAATATTGTAAATGTGTTATATAGGCTTATCATACAAATATATTATTTAATAGACTCGTTCCGTCAAAGTGCACAGATTTATGTGGTGAGCGGTTTCATTGGATTGAATTATTCTTTTGCGAATCAAACATCGAAGGTGATTTTCCAGCAATTGCCATTTTTGAATCACTTATAATTTATTTATAGATATAGATGATTATGATGAGCTTGTTAATGTTTATCATGAAAACTATCGTTAAATTTACTAACATGGTCCCTATTAAAAATGTACAATTAAAGTTTTAAAATATTGTCATCCATGCTTGTCATGCATATGAGGCTATATATGGTCATTGGTTCAAACGTCTATTATGGTTTTAAAATATATACATTCTTGGCAACGTATTCAGTTGTGCAGGTTGGTCATTTTCGGCGTTGCCTCTCAATATTTCCTTCCTACATGTGTCTAACAGACTTGGCCGCGCGACCCCGTTGGCTGACATTCGCCTGCACCTCGGACGGAACCCTCCACCGACATCCCATACGCGAACACTATCTGCCAAACTAACAAAAAGCCAGCAAAGAGATGGTGCAGGTGAATTGTACCTGATGACTGAGTTTAACAGATCTACACCGGCTACTTATGCACCTTGTGAATACAATGGTTGCCATGGTTACTGATGTATCTACATCCACCCTCAGACCGCATCATATTGATGGTCGATAGAGCTCTATCTGCAGGGCTGCCTTATCATACCCAGATGTTCTGCCCCACCACACACACACACACACACACACACACACACACACACACACACACACACACACACACACACACACACACACACGTATCCGTATATATCCATATGAACTGAGACGTTATATACAGCAGATGAAACCTATGAATGTATGCTTTATCTTGAATAGGTTTTCTATTTGTTGTTGTTTTGCTGTTAGTTGCACAAACTGCAAAATGGCTATTTAATAAGAATGGCGATGATAACAAGTTATTCAGTCCAGGTTTTTATGAAAGGTTTTAGTGATACTTTGCTTTATGTCTCGCTCGGTCAAGTTCAGCTCGCAGTGGCAATGTCTCCCGCTGCTGGTCACAAGGTTTCTCCAGATGAATAAAGCCACGTCGGGGAAACTAGAATCACCCCCGCAGCTAAATACACACTTAAACCTACAACGGGTCAGGTCAAGCAAGAAAAACTAATGATTACTGATGCATTTCGCAAGCTGTAAAATACGATAATTTAAATAATTAAATATATATATTTAGCATATGAAATTGCTCTCACATAATATATTACTTTGACCGGAGTGTTGATTTACTGCGCTCTCATCCAAAGTCCAGCTAGACAGTCATTTGCGTTGCTAGGCCTTTCGCACTCATCAATCATCACATCTCCTGATACAGATGCATCGAGCCCGCCCCATTTCCCCTCACCCCCACCCACGCGCCCTGTCTGCCTGGCTTGTACCAGCAACAAGCTCGAGCAGGCGAGCAGCGAGACCTAGCGAACAAGACGAGAAGGTTAGCCAGTTCTGATGCCGTGGCATGAATGATCTCATCCCAATCTGATCTCCCGCTATTTACAGAGAATCCTATGACCGACACCGGTATTAAGTAAAACCAAAAAAAGGTATGCTTTATTTTTTGGGGAAATATTTATGTACTTATTCAAGTCATCAAGGGATGTTTATTTATGAGCTAGTTTGCTAGCTTGCTAGGCAGCTCACTAGCTGGCGATTACCGAAACTAGTCTTGCAGTTAGCTAGCCACCTAGCTAGCGACGTTAGCTTGTCTGGCATGACATAGAAGGACGCTTGTTGGGAGGGCGCAGCCGCTAGCTAACCAAGATGGTCAAAACAAATAAATCTGAATATACCATGTTAGCGCGGATAGCGTTTGGTTGTTTGCCAATGTTTGCTATTTTCATAAAGCAATAATTCTATTACATTGAACGAGTCTGCTAACTAGCTAGCCCTGACTTCCTACTAGACTAGCGAGCTAGTTATTTCAAAATGGCCTCATCTCCATTGTCGTCCTAGCCTCTCAATGGTGCTCGTCAGACAAAGCATGCGGCTGAACCATCACCGACTTGACAGAGGACGAACAGTTTGTTACATACGACTGTAAGACGCGTTGATTGCATCATGATGAATACTTTGTCGATGTATTATGCATTACAGGATTAACTGATTTGACTGCTTGGGTTGCCAGATTGATACTTCACATAACCCGAGCCAGCAGCAGAAGGAAATGCTATCAACGTCAGTATAGTGGGGGAGGGGAGCCAGCTAACAAGGAGGAACTCGGGTGAAACTAGCCAGTTAGCTGTATAATTCTTTCCCCTACGATTGTTGTTTGCTGTTTCAGATTGACATCTTTGTCCAGCATAACCGTTTATCAGACAGCATAACATCTCAGTATATCAGTCTTTGTGCAACTTGGTGAGATGAATGTCTTGACTCTGTTTTATATTTAAATAACATATTGAATCTTTATTCATCAGTTCCTATCAGGCCCTAACAGACTTGTGTTGAATGGTCCCTTTCAGGCTTGCAGTGTGTAATCTGATGGAGGAGCCTCTTAGTTGACACACAATTTTATCCTTCAAGTTTCCTTCTTGTCTTGTCACGACCACTTCCCCATGTCTTGTTTTCAGACAGCCAACTAGTTCAAACACACCCAGTAAGCTTTAACACAGCTTCTGCACAGGGACAGCTGCATTTGTATCTACGTTCGGGCTCATTTTTGCTCTTACTTTGTACACGTTTTGTTGTCATAGTTTATCATCTTTTTAACAGGACCGACCGTTGTTTGAAAAAATGGGAATGCACGTTTCCTTCGTCTGTCACCCGGGCTGTGTTTTTTTTTTTTTTTAACGATCCCTTCATGAATTCTCTTAGTCATGGTGTAGGAAATGTGAGTCCGTGCAAGAGCAGGTCTCCCTTCTCCCCTGCAGCCGACGTGTTTCTCTGTTCACTCCAGAAGCTCTCATTGGTCCCAGTCGTATACAGGGGAGGAAGTAATATTATGGTCTATTTCAGTACGGAGTGATGTTGACTGATACTGACACTGGAGCGACTTCACGTTTCTCGAGCGATCGCACACTCGCACTCACAATCTGTAAACATGAGTTTTTGTGGTGGGTGGGTGATGCGTGGGTTCAGTAGCCCCAGTTCATCCATGTCAGGCCAGCACGGGGCTCCGTGGCCAGGCTACTAGTGTGTGTGTGTGTGTGTGTCCCCACCCGAGGACCAGGTATCCCGCTCATCATAGGCTCAAAGAAAAGCCAAGTCTGCTATTATTTCTGTCATCTAGAATAGAGTAGTTACAAATCTTTCTTTTTTGAATTCAAGGTTCTTCTGTTCAAATTGTGTCTTGTACATTTTGGTTGATGTTACATGCTTGCCTCCTCTTGGATTTCCAGTGCTGCTTCTCAGATAGTACACGTAGCGGAGTAGTGCTGCACCTGCTTCGCCCTCCGCCCTCCTAGCAGAGCCACCCGCTAGCTCCCTCGGCTTGATGGGACATGTAGTCGGAAACCTAGCACCCATACTCAGTCCAGTCCCTTCCGTAGTGACCGTTTTATTGGCGCGTGGGAGTCAGCGGCCATGTTTACCTTGAGGCAAGTTTTCTGACATCTTGAGTACGTTCAAACTGATCAGAAGTTGACTTCATGTATCAAGATGTTTTTGTTGATTCCCCCCCTCCCTGCAGCTGTAGTTGTGAAGGTGTGTGTTGTGTGAACATGGGAACATATCACATGTGCTTCTGTGTGGTATTTGTTTTGACTAATATTTTCTCCGTATTTTCTCATGTTAACACGCCGCGAGCGCCTGATTTGAACCTCCAGACAGCAGTGGGCAGTGTGGCTGGGATGGCGTTGTGTTGTTTTTACCGAGCGTGGCCTGTCTCATGCTTACTTTTTAACGCACTCATAGCAGCTGATTGGTAACATGCTACATTCCCAGTGGTTCAGTGGGTTTGTTAAAAGTGTGGTTATTCCGCCCAGCAGGAGTCAGCCTAAAATGGGCAGAAATGGTGCAGAACAAAAGCTGCTTGTTGCTTGTACAAAGGTTGAGACGTGCAGCAGCTGGGACCGGGGTGCTATGCTAATGCCTGTGCCTTCGACAGGAAAGGTATAGCCAACTTTCAGAAAAAACAACCAAGCCGTTTTTATACTTAGCCTACACGAACACTTGTAGAGTTTCTTGATTACCAGTCGTTTTCAGCTAAGCTGTAGCCTATTTGTAGTCTTCCATCAATAGCTTCTCCTTTTTACACACCTCACATCACATTTTACGATTTCTCACTCATTATAAGAATATAGACGTTTGTTGACTTGTGAAACTCAAAACAACATATGTGTGTGTCAGTATGTTTGTCTTTGCCTGACGCTTTGGCCCCATGTAACTCGCTTCCTCTCCCCTCATCGCAGAGAAGCAACATGTTCCCGAAGGGCACGAAGCGCAAGTTTTCTGACTCTGGGGATGAGCCGGGGGCGGCGGGCGAGGACACCCAGTCCAGCTCCATGGCCATGCGGATGCTGTCCTCCTACAGCCTCCAGCGCCAGTCCCTGCTGGACATGTCCCTCATCAAGCTGCAGCTGTGCCACATGCTGGTGGAGCCCAACCTGTGCCGCTCGGTGCTGATCGCCAACACGGTCAGGCAGATCCAGGAGGAGATGACCCAGGACGGGACGTGGCAGATCATGACGCAGGCCCTGAGCGCCGCCCAGTGCCCCGCCGACCACCTGGTAGCCACAGAGGTCCTGTGTCGGCAGGCCGAAGCAGCGCAAGGCGAGCAGGGGCCCAAGCCCCTCTCGGAAGAGGAGGAGGGCTACCACGAGGAGGACGAGGAAGACGAGGAAGAGGAGGAGGAGGAGGAGGTGGTGGTCGAGGACGGGGAGGGGGAGGGAAAGGTCACCATGTCCTCTGTCATCCCACAGGCTCCGGCCCCCTACCTGCCGGGTAGTTTTGGGCTGGACCCCCGCTGGGAAGAGGACCACGATGAGGAAGAGGAGGAGGAGGAGGAGGAAGAGGACAGTGAGGAGTGTGGGTCTGGGTCAGAGGGGGAGGAGGGTGACAACAGGCTGGTGGGAGACTCCAGGACAGCAGAGCAGGTCTTTGGGACCTTTGAGATTAAAACCCCAGCGCCCAGCCCTGACCCCGCTCTGGAGGAGCTGTTCTCAGACGTGGACGCCTCCTACTACGACCTGGACACGGTGCTGACGGGGATGCAGAGCACTCCAAAGATGGGGCCCTACGACCTCCTGGAGAGCCTGTCCTCCCACGGGCCCTCGGCCCTCAGCTCTAGCTCCAGCTGTCGAGCCGACCTCAACGAACTGGACCACATCATGGAGATCATAGTGGGCTCCTGAGGACTACGTAGCCTGATAGCAGAGTGCACGTTGTGTGTGCATGGATGTGGAGCCCCTCGACACATTTTAGACATTGAAGGGTTTTGAAATCAGACTTGGTTATAAATCTGAAGCCAGCAATGATTACTTATTCCATGATGTTTTGTTTTTTTTGTTTAGTTTTTCTACATATTTTCTATGTTCACTTTTGTCATACATTCTATATTTTCCGGTCTTTGTTTATTTATTGTTGAATGGACTGAAGATCAATTCCACACTACATGACAAAAGAGCAGAACAAATCGCAATGCATATTTTCCTAAAGAGACAAACCAATATGAATGAAATATATGTATATGTACGTATGTATATAGAAATATATTTTTGTGCATTACACAGCTTGGGAAATTTACCAGTATGATGTAATATTATTTGTCCTTAATAGGTTTTAAGATTTTAATGTAGCCAGATTCTTCTGTCTTCCTATGGGTTGGTATCAAACAGACTGGTTCCTTCAGGCCTGCTGGTTGTCTGGTTCCTCCAGGCCTGCTGGTCGCCTGGTTCCTCCAGGCCTGCTGGTCGTCTGGTTCCTCCAGGCCTGCTGGTCGCCTGGTTCCTCCAGGCCTGCTGGTCGTCTGGTTGCTCCAGGCCTGCTGGTCGTCTGGTTGCTCCAGGCCTGCTGGTCGTCTGGTTCCTCCAGGCCTACTGGTTAGCTGGTTCCACATCTGAATGAACACATGGAACATGTATTCCACATGGAACTGGGAGAGTTCTGAGGACCTTAACCCTTTCATCTGCAGTAATAAGCCATATTTTCTGACTTATGTAGAATAACAAACAACTAATTATGAGTTAACCCACCTAAGTTATTTTCTTTTTTTTATTTATTTGTATTTATTCAACACAGATAAACCATGCTGAGTTGTATTTTGTGGACAGATCTTCATTCCCTGTTCTGTAACAAAATGTGGGCTTACTACTCTATGCAGTTCTTTCATACAATTCACACATGATTGTACTCAACAGTAATAATATCAGTATTTTTCTTTCTTTTTTTAATATATAGGCAGTTGTTTCTCTTTCGATCTTATCACGATAAAGAGGTTACTCAGGCTAGTGTTGGTGAAGTCAGACAGTATTAACATGCTTGTTACCTTCCTCACTCCTCCAGGATTGATGTCACTCTGGTTTGAACACAGGCTGGAATTTCAAAGACCTTAACAGTTGTAAAGTATATGCATTTTTTATATTCAGAAAAAAACATTGTACCGTCTTTGTAAATATTTTTTATAATAAAAGGTACAAAGTGTATTTGTCGTGTAGTTTTGTTCTCTAAGACGGTTCTTATATAGTACACTTTCACGGGGCAAGTTGCCCCGTGAAAGTGGCATCAGATTTGTATATTGTTATTAGACCTTAGAACTGTGTGTGTAAACCTCAACTTCCTAATAGTGTTGAAGTGGATATGTAGAATGAGGTTGCTGGTCCCATGTGCGGACTGGGGACTTTGATGTATTCATATTTACTGCCCCATCCATATCTGTGACACGAATGGTTTATTTTCCAAAACAAATGACAGGGATAGTTAAGTTTTTACTATAGGCTTTACTGCCTTTAGAAATGGCAGGGGTGTTTTAGAGGTGCATGCTGTGATGTGGGAAATGTTGCAGTGTGTTTATAAACTGCCTTGAACTGCTGCGCCTGTCCGGGAGGGAGGGACAGAGGCAGGAGAGGGAGGGACGGAGGCAGGGAGGGACGGAGGCGAAGAGGGAGGCAGGGAGGGAGGGACGGAGGCGGAGAGGGAGGGATGGAGGCGTAGAGGGAGGCAGGGAGGCAGCCAGGCGTCAAGAGATTCCTACTCAACAGTAGTTAAGGACTAAGGAGGAGGTCTATGAAAGGTGAGGCAGACAGGGAACTGCTGACAGATGAAGGGGATGAGCAGCCTACCTGCATGTGTGTCTTAAGGTCTGTGAAGCTGCTGGGGAGGCCAGGGACCCAGGCTGTTGATTTTGGAGGGTTAGGGTCAGGTGCAGTAGGAGATGCAGAGGTGCTGGCCTGGAGATGGGACCTGGGGCCATAGACTGTACTGGGACTAGGGATGAGGACCTATGCTGGACCTGTCAGGTCACCTGCTCGCACCCAGACCTCCCAGGTGACTTGACCAGCCTACCTCAGCTTGAGTCTCCCAGAAGCAGAGGAGGATGGAGCTAGCATGGACCAGATAGAGCTAGCATGGACCAGATAGAGCTAGCATGGACCAGATAGAGCTAGCATGGACCAGATAGAGCTAGCATGGACCAGATAGAGCTAGCATGGACCAGAGCTCCACAACACAGAGTGTCTACTCCTCCTTCTCACTACAGCCAGTCTGAATCTTGTTCACCAGCTTGTTTTTCCTGGTGCTACTGAGTGCAGTGCTCCATGGCAGGCTTGGACTAACAACTTCCTAATAATAATAGACAGAGTTCACAAGCATGGTAAGCACTTATAAAAATGTTTTATAACTTGTTTGCACTACTAGTGATTTACGTGACATTTCTTAGACATGAGCAAGGGTGCCTGCCATCTTGTGGCCATTTAAGGGAATAGCAGAGGACAGCAGCGTTGCTGTGTCCGTATACAGAGTTGCATCATCTGGGCAGAGTAGTAGTCTCCTCTGCTGCACCAAACACCAGTAAACAGGTTTGTAGCAACACACCCTCGACAGACTAGAAGAATTGAATATAAATGCTTGAAAGAACTCATTCATTTGGATTAAGATAGAAAAAATAACATCTTAAAATGTCTTTCACAGATTACAATTACAATTAAATACACTCCACACCCTTTGATACCACAACCGTCCACAGTAGCCGAGATGGAATTGCTGATGGGAGCACTGTTTTCAGTGGCACCAGGCCACCTTGGGGGGGACTAGGCCACCCTGATACAAGCACTGCCCCCCCAATGCCACCTCCCCCCCTTCTGAGACACATGTTGTCTGTATTGTTTCTTTAAATTGTATATCTCCAAATCTTAACTGCACCAGTATTAAAAAAGTAATTTATTGCTTGACAGCGGTAATGAATATTGTATTATCTCAGTCTCCTACAGACAACCAAGTCCCCTTAAATTGAAGTAATTTAATCTGAATCTTTAGACCCAGGAGGGCCTTCTGTTAGGGCTGGATGCTGGGATGAGGTTGGATGCTGCAATGTGGATACGATGAGGACACACATAGACAGACACACCTTAGTGCTGATAAGAGAAACTGGAATTGGAGGTAGCTGTTTTTCTGCTTAGTTTACAGAGCACGGCATTGGCTACAACAGACGACACGCGTAAATATGTTTTCATGCAGAGCAGAGAGCTCAACCTAGTGGTTATAAGGATGAACGGCAGTTGCATCACTTGACTCTTGTAGGAGTGGCAGCAAGCTAGCCCCAGAACAGGCAGGCTAGGAGTGGCAGCAAGCTAACCCCAGAACAGGAATGAATGGGTTGTTGTCAAGCTCTGTGGAAGCCTGATAATGACCCTTCATTAAAATCAGGTGTGCTGGAGCAGGGAAACATCGAAAACCTTCAGGACAGCGGCCCTCAAGGACCAGGGTTAGACACCCCTGACTGTAGACTGGAAGTCTAGAAGAATGGATCAGCCCAATAGAGGCCCTTTCTTCTGATAGAGGGGATGTCTGCTTGGCCACCAGTAGTGACGTTTGCCACTTGAGCCTACCGGTGATGGTGTGAACGATTCACAGTCAACCTTCTGAGTTGTAATAGTCATGACATCACTGCATGAGCTTGATGACTAGACAGTCAATATAGCATGGGGGAGGGATCCCAATTTTTTTTTTTTCAATTTCACCACAATGTTTTAACGATTTTATGTTCATAAAAGGCAAAGAAGGTAATCTGGCAACGCTTGTGAAATACCGGACTAGAGCTAGCATGTAAACCATTGCTGATTTACTAGATCCAGTCACCATGGCACTGCAATTGGATTCATTCATGTCATAATTTGCACACAGAACGCTCTTTGTTGGGCCCCCCTTGACCCCACATGAAATAGTTTGGGCCCTCAGTTGGGTATTGCTGTTGTACAGGCTACTTAAGTATGACGGTTATGATTAACCTATAGATTTGACTCTGTTGGCAGGTCTTGCTGCAGATGCCATTTTTTTAGTATAGAAAGTCAGTATTTCATATAAAAACGTTTTAACTGAAAGGACTGTAACTACATAGAAGGTACCCAAAGATAGATACTCTCTCCCCCTTGGCCTTGCACAAGGACATCACTCCCCCCTGGCCTCCCACCAAGACCTCTCTCCTATGGCCTCACACCAGGAACTCTCTCCTATGGCCTCCCACCAGGAACTCTCTCCTATGGCCTCGCACCAGGAACTCTCTCCTCTCTGGCCTCACACCAGGAACTCTCTCCGCTCTGGCCTTGCACCAAGACCTCTCTCCCCCCTGGCCTCGCACCAAGACCTCTCTCATATGGCCTCGCACCAGGACCTCACTCCCCCCTGGCCTTGCACCAAGATGCATCCTGGTCCTCCCAGAGGAACAAGCTGTATACTATTCAACCCAGATCCATGGTCTCAACCCTTCAATCAAATCTTCTCAAAATGAATTATGAGGCTGGGTAATGACGGACTGTGCATGCATTATTAGACGGCTCCACGCTGCTGTCACGTATTGCTCTGGCCTCGTCCAACTGCTGTTGAGGGAGTCTCCATCACCTGACAGGATTCCATACAACAACACTTGAAGATTTGATAAAGGTCCGTAAACTCATGGTATGTCCTGTTGATTAAGTAGGTTGACTTTGCCTTCACCAGAGAGATAGATGGGCCAAGGAAACACAGCCTGTAGCCATGAAGACAAATTATCATCTGTAGCGAGTGTAGCTTATTTCATTATCTAATCTGCCAGGAATGAATGGAATGTCATTGTAGCGTAGCCAATTTCATCTATGTTTTTTTTACAATTCTGCTTTAGGTATCATTGGTTTGTTTTGGGACTTAACTCACAAAATCAGGCATAAAAGATTCAATTGCATTAAATTGGTGGTTCAAATGTACAAGAAGTGTTCATTGTGTTGCGATGATTTCAGCCACACTACTACCAGCACAGGACATCGACACGGGGATGGAACGGTGCCCTCTAAAGTTCAAGGGGGAAATTCCACCGTGATCAACTCTGCCCTCGTCCTCATCCCTGTCCTGCTTCTGTGGGAGTCATGGATGAGCAGGGGGGATCTGAACCTGCCACCTCACAAGATGTGGACTCCAGGGTGATGAGGAAGATGGGAGGAGGGGGGGGGGGGGTCTCCACACCAGCCTGTCTTCATCCTGGCCTGTCTCGCATGCTCAGCCCAGAGACTGAGAGCTGGCTGTTTCTCTGACACAGTTCTCCAAGTCGGACGTAGAGACGAGCCATGTTGTTCCTTCTGACTTCCAGGACAGGCCACTGTTGCTGTGATCCTGCCCCTTTGTGGCGGGGCAGGGTGGGACCTCACCTCAGAGGGTGGATCGACACCTGCGAATGCTTTCCTGCTACTTGGGAGGGGGAGACATGTGGGGAAGATTGATTTCATATATGGCTGGGGCAAAAGGGTCACGTTGTCTAAAGCTAAGATGTACTTTTCAGATCTCATAATGCTGTCAACTGCTGTGAATCCATTATCATGGACATAGGTTGCTTATCCGAGAGTACAGTTTTGTGTTCATGTGCGTCTGTATGTGTGTTGCATGCCATTGAAGTCATGTGAGTCTTGGACGTCTCTGGGAAAATCTGGTTTGTTTTTTTACAGCATGTTTCCTGGAACCGATGCTTGAATGTCGATGCGTCTATGAGGTACGCAGCGAGCCATCAAAGATCTGCATCTGATCTCCCACTGCCTCCCTGTTACCTCGCCTGCACTCGGTGGGGCTCAGCCAGACTTTAGGCTTTAAACCACACAATGAATTATTCAGACCATGACTCTGCACAATTCCAGATTGTTGCATTGTGCATGTCTGTTATTGATGTCTGTTGCTAAGTGTCAGCATTCATGTGATCTGTACATTGCCTGTCTGCTTCTACCTGAACACACATGTACCTTTAAAGTTAAAGGGATTTTCTATGCAAACATTTGAGTTCTTATAAAACATGGCAGAGATTAGAGTTGCTGTTTGATCCTGAGCCAAACATATTGCTGTATCATCTTGCTGCTCATTCTAAAAAGAGCCTGCAGTCGGATATCATTCTGTATCTGTCTCAGCAAGGAGGATTTAGAAATGTGTCAGAAATGTTCTACCGCAGCGTTCTAACCCCCCCTTAAATGACCCTGTCTGTCCTTAAATTATGCCATTTTCCTTTTTACCTTTTGTCTTGAAAAATAATTGAAACATACATGTATGTAAAGACTTGCCCTTTTTTCTAACACGATGTTCCACCTTCCATCCATCCTTCCATCCATCCTTCCATCCATCCATCCATCCATCATCAATCCAACGTTCCATCCATCCACCATCCATCCATCCTTCCATTATCAATCCATCCATCCATCCATCAAGAGATGTGTTACACCTGTACAATGATGTTACCATAAAGCTGTCTTTAATTCTGCTCATTTGAGTGTGTAATGAACTGTGTTACTGTCTATCATACTATAGGGTGCCAGGCCGTGTTTCTCTGGGCTGGGCTCTCTCTCTGTATGCTGGCTTACATTTCTGCTCTATCGATCAGAGCACTCAGCCAAACAAGGATAGTGCCTTAATGTTTTAGTTTCTGACCATCACTCACTCCTGTCGGAATAAGCGTCTGGTTTCAGGATGTGTTCTGTTCCACTTGGGCCATAGGCTTGAGGTCGCTCTAAACCCCTTTATGCATTAGACAAAGCTAACCAGCCCAAACTAATAAAACTAAACTACTCTCGCACTGTGCTCCTCCAACTCGAACTCCTGTACCTCATCCTTCTAAACCTAACTTTAACCAATCTAGAGTACCTTCCACATCTTCCATTCCTTCCACAGCTTTCTACCCACCTATCTACCTTGATGATTAACCCTCGTGCTCTCTTTGTATTCTGCAACTCACCCTGTCCTAAGAGTCAAAAAGGACCCACCTTCAACCCTGAATTAGAGAAGGTTAATAACATGTTTACCCTTTTGCTCACTGAAATGTGCAGCCATGCTGCGCATGAATCAGAAACATTTAGTTTTGTCTGAGTTCAAATCAACCACGTACAATCTCAATTTCTCTATGGGTGTTTGTGTGTGTGCATTTAACATAGTTTTGGGTCATTCTGACTCCCGAAGAGAGCACGACGGTTAAGGACACGGTTAAAGATAGAGTTTAGGGTTAACGTACAAGGTTTGGAGTTTCAGGTAGAGTATAGGATTCAGGGCAAATCACAATCACAAGGTGAATTACAATTACTATGAAGGCCCCAGGAAACTGCCAATGCCCCATCCTCTGTTCTGCAGGCTAGGTTTTGAATCTTGAAGAGGTAGCATAACAACATGACATCAGAGCAAGATGGCCTCCAGTAGTGGCATCACCTACTACAGCATGCTTCCTCTCTCTGAAGGGGCCTGTGCCTGCCTCGGTGCTCCTCCTCTTGTTTTCCCTACAACTGTGAGTCCCAGCATGACTCTCTGTCCTTCCAGCTGAGAGTTGAACACAAGTAGTGCTCTGAGTCTAATTCAATTAAGTTCCTCCTCACCATGTTAGTGTTCCAGTCTAGAGCCGGTCTGAGCTGTCCTGAGTGTCCTTGCCTGGTGGGTCAGATCGATGTTCCTGCAAGGGGGGTGAGGGGGATGGGAGGGGGGGGGCTGTTTATGGGAGGAGCCTCCCCTCCCATATTTGGGTTACTGAGCTGGACCGGAGATCCGTGTTTACAGCAGGGATCCAGATAGAGCCGGCTCACTTCACCGTGGACCAGGCTGTGGATGCAGTGGTGATCTTTTCCTAGGACAACAACTTCGCCCTCTCTCTTGCTCGCTCTCTCTCGCTCCCTCTCTATCTCCCTCTCCCGTGTGCTCATCCTGCTCCGCTGTGACTGAGAGGAGGCTGCCCCAGGACAGAGAGGCTTCTCAAGAGCCGGTCGGCGCCTGCCGCAGCCCGAGACACTTCACTCCCAGGGACACCAGGAAGAAGCCATCATGTGTGACTGCTTCCACATCGCCTTCCCCAACTGGCACACCTCGCCAAGCACGGGTGGGCATCCATCTCTCCCTGTCTCAATCTCTTCTCTCTCGGTTCCGGTGCTCCTTCTTTCCCCCCTCTGTCTCTCTGTGTATGTTTTACTACTCTCTTTCAGTTTCACAGCTCTCACCGTCTCTCCTCTGTCTCTGTCTCTCTCCTCTCTGCTGTGAGTGGTCCCCTGACTCAGCAGGAGGGAGCGGAGGCTGCAGCTGAGTGTTTATTTCCTGGGTGTGTCTGCAGTGTGCAGAGTGTGCTGTGCTCGCTCCCGTCTATACTGGGAAATTCAATTGACTGTTGAGAATTGTTTTGCGACTTCAGTTTTCTCTTTGACTCTTCAGTACTATGGCAACATGCACCTGTCCTGTTATCTTAACACATCAATCACAATCAGAGAAGCATTGTTTAATACTTTTAGACATATATTGTCCGCAATATTTGTAACCGATTCTATTGATTTCTAATGGAAGCCGGAAAGCTGGTGTTGTGCCTTTCACATCTAAGCAGGATGGGTGGATGGATAGTTTTAAATGTGAAACTTTTTGACAGTACTATAACTCACAGAATATTTGGTTATTGACATGCCGGATGTTGAATGTTGTCTGTGTGCTCACAGGAAGGAAAATTAAACATATCTGTGATTCGCAGGCAAAGGTTTGTAAGGCTTTTAATTTATAATTCATTTAAAGAATGCAATGTAAATAGAGACTGTGATAACCCTTTAAGTGTTATCAACCCAAAGAGGCTGTGATTACCATATATATGCTGTTATCAGTCATACAGAGCTGTGATCAACTGAGAAATGCTTTAATTGCCATGGTGAGGCTGTTATAAATCATCCAGAGGCTGTTCTCACCATATAGAGGCTGTTATAAACCATGGAAGGGCTGTTCTCACCATATAGAGGCTGTTATAAACCATGGAAGGGCTGTTCTCACCATATAGAGGCCGTTATCATCATGCAGAGGCTGTTGGAGCATTTGGAGGGCATGTCATTCTGAGAGCCTCAGCTCCTGTGATGAGCAGGAGGAAAATGCCCCACCCTTGAGGCCTGGCCCAGCTCTGACCCCGGAGAAACTGACGCCCAGCTTAGAGCTTATTGTGCATCCCATCATACATAACAAACATCAAGCATTCATTCCACTCGGATGGGAATTTGCAAGGTGATCCTATGGATACCCCCCCCTCCCTCCCCACAGAGTTTGTGGACAGTGGGAGGTTTTTCCAGTAGATGCACTGGGTTCTCTTGCTAACATGCGCTATTCCTGTGTTCATTCCTTGGCACTGGTGGTTCCAGTACCGAAGGGGACACATGCATCATCATACCTGCATTGCACACCATGACGAAGGTACTGGCAGATTAGCATCAATGTTTCAGTTTAGATTGAAAGCATGTGGCGTGACAGTCCCATGTGCTCGTTATCCTCGGAGGGGAAAATCGAATTCATTTTTCCCCCTGAGGCTGAAATCTCATTATGATTTGGAAACAAACAAGCCACCCCCTGCTGAAAGGAGCTTGTGTATGTTGGGTACTGGATCTAATCCCTGGTTCTCTGTAAATCCTGGACATGTAATGTGCAGTATTAGCTTGGCTAAGAGTCCGCAGGCCTGCCCAGGTGCACTATGAGATGAGAGATACTAACTTGACTGTGGTAATGCTGGTCATGGGAGAGCTGGTTATGTTCACAAGCTGTTTAAAGCAGATGGAAAAATCCGACCTAGTGAATCCATGCTCCATGTAAACTAAACAGTAAAGTAAGACTAGCTGTTTACCTCAGAAACATCTAAGGCTCAATATGTTCAGGAGTCAATAATGAAACAAAATGATTACGCAATGACATGGCTCTCCAGCAGACCTTTAAAAGTTTTTTTTCTGTGTAAAGCCAGTACTGCCCAGGCCAAACAGAGGGCCATTGTGTGAGACACACACTCACATACACACAGATAAACAGGAGACAGGCGGTATAACAGACACATACAGTGGTTTTGCCCAGTTGTTTAACTAACACAGGTGAACAGGCAGTGACATGATTTGTCATCTATCATTAGCATCGGAATTTTTGAATTTGTCATCTGCTTTGTGATTACATTTGGATACTTTTGGTCAACAGTGGGCGTTCTTATCATTTGGAGCACAAATATTTGAGCAGGGAGTTACACTGTGTGTAGGAACAGGATCCTGGAACAGCAGCCATTTACACAGAGTGGAGCACAACATGATGCGTTCTTGGTTCCAACGCATCCATGCGGACACTTTGATTTCAGACAGTGAATTAACTCTGCATCAAAACAACTGCAACCTGTGGATGTCACCCTTTAAAGGTAGAGCCCTGGTTTAGAGATAGTGCTGGGCTGTGCTGGCATGGTCACTGGCCCTCTGGAGTAGAGCTCTGGACTGTGATGCTATGGTCACCTGCCTCCACCAAACCACACCTGAGAGAACACAGGCCTGCTGTCAAGGGTCCCCACCCCTGCCTGCCTTCCCCAGTGAATAGATGCGGATCACCAGGTTGTCTAGGACTCTTGAATGATGGTCTTCAGGTTTCAAGCCAGTCAGTACAGACCCCATAGACACAATACCAAGGAAGTGGCTAATTCCATTTTTTGCCTGCATTATGTGCAAGCCTTGTCATCGAAATATACAAATTGAATGTATTATTTCGAGACAAGTGTAACCAACCACACCTATAATTCAGACCCTGCGCTCCACTCCATAGTGTATTACTCATTTCAGTGGAAGATTGATGTGTTGCTAATGTAGCTGACTGGACCGTAACCCACAGAGGAGGCAGTGTCCTCCCTTATTTGTCCATCAGAGGCTGGCCCTTATCTCAAACCAAGTGCACCCTGGCCAGTCTGAGGCAGCTGCAGTGTGTGTGAGGCAGAAGGAAGAACACAGGTTGTTTCTTAAAAGCGACAGGTGACTTCAACAGGTGAGTTGTCTGTCTGTGTATCTGTTTCCTCTGTGAAATATAATTAACAAAGGCAGTGGTAATAATGTGTTCAGTTAGAGGGTGCTTAAATGGAAAGAAATGCACGGGAACCTACAACGTCCAGCTCAACCACTGAGCTAAGCCCTCCCCAAGTGTTCCAAGTAGTTGTCAGAGACACTGTGTTTCACTGAACGCCTGACAGCTCCAGTCTACATCCACATGTAGTGTGTTAAAGCTGTCTGGAGGGCAAGGCTTTCAATGGAGTTACGGTTTACTAAGAGAAAGGTGTTACACTGATTACATTGATTCAATATTCTGTGTGTGCCAAATGTGTTTAGCCAGGTCTTTCGCTGTCTTTACAGCCCTGAGACTGTAGAAGTGATGAGGCTATGGAGGTGATGAGGATACGTAGGTGATGAGACTGTAGAGGTGATCAGACTGTAAAGTGATGAGGATATGGAAAGGGATGACTTGTTGCTGTGATAAGGTACTGGACCCTTCGCAATGAACTGTTAGGAGCTCGCCTTCCAGTAACTGACCTGCAACTAGGGCAGACACACTCCCACATTTCACACATTCCAGTAGGTAAAATATGATAATATAAGAGCTTCATTTACAGAGAGGAATTCAATACGTTTTGTCCAACACAAATTCATTTTCTCAAGCTCAAAAGTAAGAGCTCAAGAATATTGTGGGATTTATTCATAAAATATTTTGTTATATACATAAATTATTAAATATTTGTATTTGCAGCAATGCATTTCAGTTTTACAGTGAAATGTGTCCTTTGGTGGCGATACTTGGTACTGCATGTCTTGTCAAGCAAGGCAATGCTGCTTTAAATGATGACAGAATTCCAACTAATATTACAGAGAAAACCTAACTTGCTAGACTGAATAATATAATTATTTTCAACTTGCGATTAACATAAAATGCCAATAACACAATTAATTAGACGACAGTAATGAAGAACATTCCCCCCTTCCTAATAATATAGTTTGTAAGAAAAGATATTATACAGATTAATTCCTCTCCTAGTCAATCCATTTTTCTTGGGCATTGACATACTCTTGCATAAAGAATATTGCATGGGTACTTTGGATACCTTAAAATTGAAATGTAAAAACCAGCAAGATTACATATCAAGGATGATCAGGATTCAGGTCATATTGATTGGGTAGAAATGTTTCCCCCACCTACAGAGACTCCAGGCTGGGTGCCAGTAGCTGTCTACTCTCTGGGTCAATACAGTGGATCGTTTTACTGGCTTGTGGGGAAGCTAGTCCTCTAGGGAGTTCTTTCCAGGAAAAGCTACCAGTAATCTGGACATTGTATCTCAGTCTCCCCTCCTGTCTCCCAGTCTACCTTCCAGTCTCCCAGTCTCCCCTCCTGTCTCTCAGTCTCCCCTCCAGTGTGTCAGTCTACCCTCCTGTCTCCCAGTCTACCCTCCTGTCTCCCCTTCAGTTTCCCAGTCTACCCTCCAGTGTGCCAGTCTACCCTTCAGTGTGTCAGTCTACCCTCCAGTGTCTCAGTCTTTCAACCAGTCTCTCAGTCAGTGTCCCAGTCTGAGCTGCAGTGAGTCACCAGTAGTCAGGGGTTTGTACCACAGTGTTGTATGACAATATGTCATCATCTGGGCCTGTGTTTATTGTGACATGTAACATGTCAAATGTTCTGGTCACACTCCAATTCAGATGCAGCTTCTTGGTTATTTATGTTGTACTTTCTAAAGTGACAAAGTTGTGCAAAAAGTGAAACGCTAAAAGTATTTTTTTCTGGAACCTTCTTTCAGGGGCCAGCCGAAGACTGCAGGGACCACAGGACGAATCCGTAAGTTACTGTGAAGCTGTTGTATTACATGAATCTAGCAGAGACCTTTATCCAAAGTGACATCCAAACAGTACATATAGAAAAACTGAAGAAAATCAAAGGTCAGAAGTTTTTAGTTTTAATGGCGTTTCAGTGGTAAGAATCTGTTTTTATTACCAGCATCCAGGTTACTCTGCACAGTAACCACACCAGGCACTGTGGAACAAATAATCTCAACTACAATGGAGTAGAAGAAAGCAAAACATCATATTTTAAGCGCAATATCAAACAATTGTATTGTTGTGGTCCCTTGTGAGACAGTGGTACCGCAAGATGTCAAATATAAAATGCAGAGAAAAGAAAGATTAACAGGCATTATAAGAAACATGTAAACATGTAGCCTCACAATGACAATGAAGACTGTGGAAAGCAAGAATGTGTTGTTTTCTGACTGCATAGATATGTGATGATGCGTCCCACATCGAGGGGGAGAGACCACGACCACAGGGTTCCTCGCCTGTAGAAGAGTTCCCTGAAGCAGGTCCAGACACACAGGTGCAGTGTGGCTTCTATGGGTGGGGACATTCAATATTACTTTGTTTGTCCCTATGGAAGTTTGTCTTGGATATTTGCCAAAATTTCCCTACGAACAACTAAAGTAATCTTGATATCTAGAGAGAAATGTTAGATCTAAGGGATGTTTTTTTTCAGGGTGGAGAGGAGCTTTCTGATCCGCTCTACAAAAGTATCAAGAAAGAAAAGAGGGCCGGGCGAGGATTCGTTTCTCTGTTTGACAAGCGTTCCTCGCCCAAGACGAGGAACCTGGAGGTAAGATTCCCCACATCCTTTTCCTTCTCATGAGGGGAGGTATCCCTCTGTGGTAGAGCATGTAAATGACTTTGGTTTAGTGGTACAGCATGTAAACGAGTTTGGTTTAGTGGTAGAGCATGTAAACGAGTTTGGTTCAGTGGTAGAACATGTGAATGAGTTTGGTTCAGTGGTAGAAAAGGCGGATGACTTTAGTTTAGTGGTAGAGCATGAAGTTATTGCATTATACCACTAAGCATTGGATTGGACTGTTTTTAATGGATAATAAAACACAAAACCTAAAGGAAATAATCATGTATTCATAACATTATAGGAAACAAATATGTCAGAGTCTGGGATGATAGTGAAAACAGCTAAAGAGGCCTGTGCTGAGGGTCTGGTGGTGAGAGGAGGAGGGAAAGAGGGCCTTTTCATTCAGGAAGTCAGACCTGAATCCCCTGCCTCAAAAAACACAAACGTGAAGGAGGGTGAGTAAATGCTTATGTCTGACGAGGATTTATAACTTTTAGCTAACGTGTGTTGAATTTGAATAAATGTATCTGCTGCACATGAATTTGACTGCTTACATATTGTGTAAAAAGGCAAAGGTAGAGACTTCATATTATTTAACTCCATTTATGTTATATCATAACGTTATATATAAACTACATATTGTGTGTGTACATGTGTTTATCTCAATGTGCACATTTATTAACTAAGGGTGTTTTCAGGTGACCAAATCATTAGCGCTACAGTGTACTTTGACGACGTGGCTTACGAAGATGCGCTTCAAATTCTCGAACGAGCTCAGCCTTACAAAGTAGAATTCTGTCTGAAGCGCAAACCCACCACGGCAGTCGCCCAGGACACTGATCCAATCTTGCCTTCTGAAATCATCAATGTAACTATGAATATAATATTCTTGTATAATTAGCAGTATCTGTACTCTCCACTTTCGTAGTGGGTAGCAGTGGTGTTCTGATAACAAATGTTTTTACATTTCTATTATCCACTAGGGGGCAAAGGACTCCTCTCCAGAGACAAGGAGACGTGGAAAGACCAAACGGCAGGGCGATGGCCGGATCTCATGGCCTAAGTTTCCCTCCTTCAATAAAAGCCGAAAGTCTCGTTTTAAAAGATCTCACAGCTCCTCAGAGGCTGATGAGCACCGTCAGTTGGAGCTCAGTCCCGCGACAAGTGACACAGAGTCACCGATCAAGACTCAGGATGCTGTCAAGCCCAAGACTAAAAAGAATAAGATTAAGTTGTCAGGTCTGAGAATGAAGGGCCGCTTCAGCAGGTCTGTAGACCAGGCTGACGAGGAAGCACACATCCCAGGACCAGAGGAGAGGGGGGAAAGCTTATCAGGTATCCACTCACCTGAACCACCAGGGAGTCCAGAAGGAGAATCCCCTCAGGTATACGTGTTGGAAGATCCAGAACAAACAGTGTCCACCCCACAACACCAGGTGCAGCTCATTAGCTTGGACACAACTTTAAAAACAACAGATTTAACAGCTGAAATGACTGAGCAGGAGTCCCCCTCTGGTAAGAAATCCCCCGAAAAAAAGACAAAGAAGAAGAAAGAGCGTTCTGAACTAAAGCTCAGGATCATGGGAAAAGAAAAAGCAGCTGGACATCAAAAGAACAAATCCATACAGAAACAGGAAGTAACAGTTCAGTCTTCGCCACAAAGACTTAGAACTCTAGGAGCCAGTATGGAGACCACTGAGCCACATACAAACATACTGATGACCCATAGCGATGTGTCACACACAGAGCTGGATTTGTGTCAAATCTCTGTTAACACTGAAGCAATCAACATATCCAGTCATGAGAAAATATTACCCTCCACCATAACAACTGATGTTGAAATGAGCATGCCTAAAGTAGACCTGTCTCTTGACATGTCAGAGGTAGGGCTTCTCAGGCAATCTCCAAAGACTGTGAGAGAAAAACATTTAACAGAACCATATGGTATACGGACAAGAGGACCACTCAGAGACATAGTCACAGCTAAGCCACGGGCGGCAGAAATTCAGGGTACAGGTAGTGACAGTATTACACTACCTACAACGAATATCGAGAATTCCAAAATGGACGTATCTAATCTGTTGTCCAAAACTGAAATCAAGTATGCTTCAGCCAACTTGGAGGCAAAAATCACTCCCACAATCAAACTGCCACGAGTGGACCTTTCTGACATTGTATCTGATAAACTTGTAACATTTACAGATGTGAATGTTAAAGGAAGTAGAGATTGTACAGCAGACGTTGAGGGTGTGAAGAAAATCTTTTTAGATGACCAACCTCCCAAAGTAAAACCTTTAAAAGATCAACTTCCTAAACGTGAAGATTTAGTTATACCTGGCATGGAAGACGCATTGACAACGAAATCCCAAGTGATGAGACAATCTACACCTGTGTTTACACATGCTATTGAAGAAATTCAATCTGAAACAGTACAAATGGAGATAGATGTGAACAGGGTTAAAGAAGTTGTCTCCAAACTACCAGGATTTAAGCTGCCACATGAAGATATTTCAGTACTGTCTTTTCACCAGGAAATTACCAAGACAGATGTGCAGGCAGAGAAGGTGACAGTGCATACCAGACTACCAAAAGAGGACAAAAACATCACAAAGTCTGACATACCAAATTACTATCCAGAAATGATTCATACGACCACAGTTACACCAGTCAAATTGCCCAAACCCCTGCTTCCTGATTTAGATAGCCATGAACACATTACTGTGAACTATGCTGAGGACAAAACAAGCCCCAAGAACACTGGAATCACCATTGAACTTTATAAACGGGAGGATTTAGAGATCCCTGGAATGGAGGCATTGCAAACAACAGGAGGTGTTCCGGTTACATGCATCCACTTTCACAAAGAATCAAAGCAGGAAGAAGCCACTGCAGCAGAAAGTTTAGAATCTGAAATACCAGCCAAAACAGATGCGGGAAATCTTATACATTTGGACATAACTGGATCAAATAAGAAGACTAAAAAAGGAAAAGTGCCAATTCCTGACTTTGGAATGTTAAAATCGGATGAAACATTTCCAGAAATTGGGATTCAGTTCCCTAAGACAGGTATCTCTCTTAAAGGAGATGAGATCAAAGATGGTGAGGTATCTGGAAAGACATCCCATATTGATATTACAGACTCTAATATAGAGGACAATATCAAAGTTGAAAAAGTCACTGTCTCCCCAACCAAATTTAAACTACCCTCTTTCACTTCATCCAAATTTGAAATCTCCGATCCAGAACTTGATATCAGTGCATCAAAAAAGGTAGATTTACAAAAGTCTGATGTTCAATTCAAGGACCCTGATTGTAAATCTGAAAAACAAAAAGAAGCTGCTTTGGGGATTGGACAGAAAGAAAAAAAGCAATTGATGACAGTCTCGAACGTTGGATGGTCAATACCAGAAGTTGTTGCTGAAGTGGATTCAAGTCGTCCAAAATTTGATATTAAAATTCAAGAGGGAAAAGTAAAGGTCACTGACACAGATGGGGATTTAAAAGCAAAAGACATAAAGATTGATGTCAAGGATTTTGAATCTAGGGGACAAGAAAGTACATTCAAACTACCAAAAATAAACATCCCTAAATTTGATCTGGAATCTCCACACATTACTATGGAAATATCCAATGTAAAGAAGGAAGTAGAAATTGGTGTATTTGACGTTCCAGATGACAAGCTATTAATGCAACTGGAGGGAAGTGAAGTTGACACAGAAGCTCCATCTATAGTTGTTGATGTAAAGAGCAAGGAAGTTGAACTTGATGGACAAGGGAGCAAGTTTAAGATGCCTAAGTTTGGAATATCGCTGCCAAAAGTCAAAGGTCCTGAAATACACTTGTCGAAAACCAACAATGACGTAACATTATCAGATGCCAAACGAGAGATCCAACTGCCTCATGTTGAAGTAAAAGCTTCCCCACCAACATTCAAACTGCCAAAGGTGAAACTCCATAAATTTGGTCTAGAACCTCAAGAGGTTAATGTAGAAGTCCCGGATGTAAAGAAGGAAGTGGAAATTGGAGTGGTACATATTGCAGATACAAAGCAGAAGCCAGAAGCCAAGCTATCAATGCAAGTGGAGGGACCTGGCGCTGATACAGATGCTTCATCTATAGATGTTGATGTGAAGAGCAAGGGTGTTGAAGTTGATGAAAAAGGGAGCAAGTTTAAGATGCCAAAGTTTGGAATCTCACTGCCAAAAGTCAAAGGTCCTGAAGCTGACATAGGTTTGTCAAGAACAGACACGGACCTGACTTTAACAGAAGCCAAAAAGGAGGCCCAACTGCCTGATGTTAAAGTGAAAGGTTCACCTACAAAATTCAAACTACCGACAATGAAACTCCCTAAACTTGGTCTTGAATCTCCAAATGTCACTATGGAAGTACCCGATCTAAAGAAGGAAGTACACATGGATGGGGGTAACATTCCAGAGGCCACACTATCAATGCAAGTGGAGGGAACTGCAGTGGATATAGAAGCTTCATCTATAGATGTTGATGTGAAGAGAAAAGGTGTTGGGCTTGATGGACATGGGAGCAAGTTTAAGATGCCAAAGTTCGGAATACCACTGCCGAAGGTCAAAGGTCCAGAGATTGATGTAACTATCTCAAAAACAGACATTGATGTGACATTACCAGAAGCCAAGGCAGATATCCAACTACCTGACTTTGAAGTCAAAAATATTTCAGGAGATGCCGCAGGACAGGAACTAGCAGCTCCAGATATTGATGTGAAACTTAACAAAAGAAAGATTTCATTCCCTAAATTTGGATTTTCAAAGCCAGACATTAAAGGCCCTGAAGTTGATGTAAGTCTTCCAGAGGTGGACGTTTCTCCACCAGAGGTTAAGGTGGAAAACAAAGAGCCAGAACTCAAAATCAAAGCACCAGAAGGTGAAGTTGAAGCGAAAAGTTCCCCTACAAAATTCAAACTACCTTCAATGAAGCTTCCTAAATTTGGTCTGGAATCTCCACATGTCGATGTTGAAATCCCTGATGTGAAGCAGGAAGTAGAAATTGGTGTGATAAATGTTCCAGAAGCCAAGCTATCAATGTCAATGGAGGGACCTGTTGATGAGATAGAAGCTCCATCTATGGATGTTGATATGAAGAACAAGGGAGTTGAACCTGATGGACAAGGGAGCAAGTTTAAGATGCCAAAGTTTGGAATCGCACTGCCAAAAGTCAAAGGTCCTGAAATTGACTTCAACATGTCAAAAACAGACAAGGGCCTGACTTTACCAGAAGCCAAAGCAGAGACCCAACTACCTGATGTTGAAGTCAAAGGTTCTCCAACAAAATTGAAAATACCATCGATGAAGCTCCCTAAATTTGGTCTGGAATCTCCTCAAGTGACTGTGGACCTCCCCAATGTAGAGAAGGAAGTAGAAATTGGTGGGATGAATGTTCCTGAAGCCAAGCTATCAATGTCAATGGAGGGACCTGTTGTTGATGTAAAAGCGTCATCTATAGATGTTGATGTGAAGAGCAAGGGAGTTGATCTTGATGGACAAGGGAGCAAGTTTAAGATGCCAAAGTTTGGAATTGCACTGCCAAAAGTCAAAGGTCCTGAAATTGACTTAAGCATGTCAAAAACAGGCTCTACAGTTGAATTACCAGAAGCCAAGGCAAAGGTTAAACTACCTGATTTTGAAGGCAAAGATATTTCAGGAGATGTTGAAGTAACGGAGGTAACAGCCCCAGACCTTGATGTGAAAATTAACAAAAGGAAGTTTTCATTTCCTAAATTTGGATTTTCAAAGCCAGACATTAAAGGCCCTGAAGTTGATGTCGGTTTTCCAGAGGTGGACGTTTCTCTGCCAGAGGTTAAGGTGGAAAACAAAGAGCCAGAACTCAAAATCAAAGCACCAGAAGGTGAAGTGAAAAGTTCACCTACAAAATTCAAACTACCTTCAATGAAGCTCCCTAAATTTGGTCTGGAATCTCCACATGTTGATGTAGAAATCCCTGATGTGAAGCAGGAAGTAGAAATTGGTGAAATCCCTGATGTGAAGCAGGAAGTAGAAATTAGTGTGATAAATGTTCCAGAAGACAAGCTATCAATGTCAATGGAGGGACCTGTTGTTGATATAGAAGCTTCATCTATAGATGTTGATGTGAAGAGCAAGGGAGTTGAACTTGATGGACAAGGGAGCAAGTTTAAGATGCCAAAGTTTGGAATTTCTCTGCCAAAAGTCAAAGGTCCTGAAATTGATTTCAACATGTCAAAAACAGACAAGGGCCTGGCTTTACCAGAAGCCAAAGCAGAGACCCAACTACCTGATGTTGAAGTCAAAGGTTCCCCAACAAAATTGAAAATACCATCGATGAAGCTCCCTAAATTTGGTCTGGAATCCCCACATATGACTGTGGACCTCCCCGATGTAAAGAAGGAAGTAGAAATTGGCAGGATTAATGTTCTAGATACAAGGCCATCAATGTCAATAGAGGGACCTGTTGTTGATGTAGAAGCTTCATCTATAGATGTTGATGTGAAGAGCGAGGGAGTTGAACTTGATGGACAAGGGAGCAAGTTTAAGATGCCAAAGTTTGGAATATCGCTGCCAAAAGTCAAAGGTCCTGAAATCGACTTAAGCATGCCAAAAACAGGCTCTACAGTTGAATTACCAGAAGCCAAGGCAAAGGTCCAACTACCTGATTTTGAAGGCAAAGATATTTCAGGAGATGTTGCAGTATCGGAGGTAACAGCCCCAGACCTTGATGTGAAAATTAACAAAAGGAAGTTTTCATTTCCTAAATTTGGATTTTCAAAGCCAGACATTAAAGGCCCAGAAGTTGATGTCAGTCTTCCAGAGGTGGACGTTTCTCTACCAGAGGTTAAAGTGGAAGCCAAAGAGCCAGAACTCAAAATCAAAGCACCAGAAGGTGAAGTGAAAAGTTCCCCAACAAAATTCAAACTACCTTCAATGAAGCTCCCTAAATTTGGTTTGGAATCTCCACATGTCGATGTAGAAATCCCTGATGTGAAGCAAGATGTAGAAATTGGTGTGATAAATGTTCCAGAAGCCAAGCTATCAATGTCAATGGAGGGACCTGTTGTTGATATAGAAGCTCCATCTATAGATGTTGATGTGAAGAGCAAGGGAGTTGAACTTGATGGACAAGGGAGCAAGTTTAAGTTGCCAAAGTTTGGAATTTCTCTGCCAAAAGTCAAAGGTCCTGAAATTGATTTAACTGTCTCAAAAACAGACATTGATGTGACATTACCAGAAGCCAAAGCAGAGGTCCAACTACCAGATTTTGACGGCAAAGATATTTCAGGACATGCAACGGTACCAGATGTAGCAGTTAAAGACGTTGACTTGAAAGTCAACAGAAGGAAATTTTCATTTCCTAAATTTGGATTTTCAAAGCCAGACATTAAAGGCCCAGAAGTTGATGTCAGTTTTCCGGAGGTGGACGTTTCTTTGCCAGAGGTTAAGGTGGAAGCCAAAGAGCCAGAACTCAAAATCAAAGCACCAGATGGTGAAGTGGAAGTAAAAAGATCCCCAACAAAATTCAAACTACCTTCAATGAAGCTCCCTAAATTTGGTATGGAATCCCCACATGTCGATGTTGAAATCCCTGATGTGAAGCAGGATGTAGAAATTAGTGTGATAAATGTTCCAGAAGCCAAGCTATCAATGTCAATGGAGGGACCTGTTGTTGATATAGAAGCTACATCTATAGATGTTGATGTCAAGAGCAAGGGAGTTGAACTTGATGGACAAGGGAGCAAGTTTAAGATGCCAAAGTTTGGAATCACACTGCCAAAAGTCAAAGGTCCTGAAATTGATTTAACTGTCTCAAAAACAGACATTGATGTGACATTACCAGAAGCCAAAGCAGAGGTCCAACTACCTGATTTTGAAGTCAAAGATCCTTCTGGAGGTGTTGCAGTACCAGATGTAGCAGCTACAGATGCTAATGTTATCAAGCGCAGGTTTTCATTTCCTAAATTTGGATTTTCAAAACCAGACTTGAAACAGACTGAGGTTCTTGTCAGTCTTCCAGAAAGTAACATCTCCATTGCAGAACAAATGGTGGATATCAAAGAACCAGAGAATGGAGGTAAAAAGCAAGAGAGTCACACTGAAGTAAAAGATGTCGGCTCCCCTACAAGGTTCACGATGCCAATGATAAAATTCCCTAAATTTGGTTCAAGTGTATCAAATGTCAGTGCAGAAATGCAGAATTTGGAGACAGATATGAAAGCAGAGAGTCCGCAGAGTAAAAGGGATCTCCCTAATCAGGAGGCACAGACAGATGAGAGGATGAAGACAGAAGCTATGCAGGAGACTGACAGTCATGTTTCTCCCAGCAAGTTTAAACTCCCTGCCTTCAAGATGCCACGGCTCAGTGTTTCTAAATCCAAACCCGAAGACAGCCATGCGCATAATGTGGATTCAGAAGAGAAACCTCAAGATCATGAAACTGAAAAAGGAGAGAAACAATCGCCTATGTTAACGATGACATCATTTGGAGACATACTGAAGGTCATTGATGTAGAATTTGACGTTCCTACTTTAGAGGAAGTGGAGGAAAAGCTCACACCTTCCAAGGAAGGATCGCCTGTCAGAAGTAAAATCACACAAAACACTGGTCCAATACCTGAGAAAAGTACTTGGTTCAAATTTCCTAACTTTGGGCGGCTTTCTCCTTCAGAATCCCCTAAAGTCCTAGATAAAGAGCCCAAGGACCTTGTAAACCCTGGTGACTCAGTGGAAGATGATGTCAGCTTAACCCTCTCCCTGAGGTCATCGGATGCCTTCGCTGATATCAGCTCGACAGTAACAAGTGAACAAGTAGCTGCAGCCTCTGCATCTCCAACCAAAGTAACGGTTAAGTACACAGACCCTAATGCCACTGCAAGACTTGGAGAGACGCCAGGTGATGTTATCACTTCTACTGCAAGGACTGAACTGATCTCACTTGAGCCCCACTTGCCAGAGAAAATCACCATTCCAACGTTGTCTGGGACATCCTCTTCCTCCATAGACACACTTAAACTCGAAAGTGGTGAGATACATGTAATCACGTCAAACATACAAGCCACACCGGAGGCACAGCAGGTCACAATGTTCACTGAGATCCAGATGCACTCGGCTACTATAGATGCTTCTGGTTTGAGTGGTGCGAGCTCAGCTGTTGAAAGGCATGTTGTGAGGGAGGCATCAGGACGTGGCATAGAAACAGTGGTACTAACTGAGAGAATCACCCATGTCGGAGTTCCTCCTGGTGAGCCTATATCAGGTGAAACGGCCTCCTCCATCAAACGGTTAAAGGACACTGTGCACTCGGAGAAAATGAAGTTCTTTGATGGAACTGAAAAATAATACCTTGTGATGTTTAAGAAAGACAATAGAATAAGGCGGTCAATGCATTCTAAAGTATGACTGAGTTTTAGCACAAGCAATCCTGTTTTACTATGCTTATAGTGCACATTTGCTGTAACCAGTGTAAAATATAAACTAAAATATTATAAACTTCATAAAACTGTTAACAATATCTTGTTAAGTCATATGATTATGCATATCTAAACCATGTTCCAGTGTGTAATCTGAGATAATTTTATTAACCCAGTCGTGAGCCTGAAGCACAATCTATAGTTTCCTTTTGTTTTGCTGCCAAACATCAGGTTTTCATGGATAATCAGTTTCAATGATGTATAATAATTTGTTCCTTTATTTCACTGTTATTGATTATAGAATGCACCAAATGTTAACATAGTGCTACAGTTTTCATGGGTTGAAATGTTTACATTATATTTATGCTATTATTATCTTCATAATTACACTTACAAAATACAATTGGATGTTCAAATATATTTCTTAAAATAGACTCCAATGTATGCAGGGAATTATAGCCAGAGATTAAAAGGAAGAAATAAAAAAATAGTTTGTGGTATTTCTTTTTAAACAGTATTTGTTATTTTCAATTTGCCACCAAAATGATAAAACACGTTCTGTGTTCTGCAATTTGTATTGTTCACTGTATAAAGTTAAAAAACAACGCTGTAAATATTAGTTGACTTTGTTATTTCTTTTTAAGTGTGACTTTGATTGTATCTCAGGATTGTATTCAGTACCTGATTTAGTCAATGTATTTAATATACATAATAAATGTTATGAAATATTTGTTGTCTTTGTGAATCTAAACTGTATTTCACAAGAAATACAGGTTACAAAAATAGTACTGGGCTTATATTGTTACATATAGAAAAAAGACATATAGTATGTGTGTATATATACATAAATACGTATATACAAAAAAAATGCAATATTCATTTTTAATGAGGGGAATCTATTTATTATGTCAGTGATCAGATCCCAATTAGATGTTTTATTAATATATTTTCAAGTTATCGGTTTTCAGCACAATCATTTACAGCATTGAATAATCTTTTCAGCTCTTGTATGGTATGACACAACGTGGACATGCTCTCTGTCTGGAGGACAAGCACGGAGCGAGATGGTGAGCAGTCAGGGACAAAAACAGCCCAGTTGAGCATCTCTTCACCGTCCGATGGTGGTGTACCCCAGCTTGTTCTTCAGCCTTTTTACTATTGACTATGGCCCTCATTTATGTCAAGTTCTACTATATTATGTAAGCACACATTGTGAGACTTGTATAAAAGCATTATACTTTCAAATGCACAAAATAAAATAAAAACCGGCAGTGTCGAGATGGCTGACAGAAAAAGGTATGGCTCAGATTTCTTTGGCTACTGGGCTGTTTAAATCTCAGCACTGTCATTGCTTGTGAAGCACTCTAAGAGTAGCGCAGTATAGGAGAGACACTAGACATGTACTAAGCTTGTCTGTAGAGATAATGTAGGCCTACCAGAGGATTTCCCCAATCTCACTGAACAAGGGAACAATGAGGGGTGTTATTGCTTCAGCGCATATAGAATGTGCAAAGTATAGTTTAAAAAATAATAAAAAATACAATAAACCCCATAATAAAAAACTGCTCTTTCCCCCAAACATATTAGAGTTCAGTCCCTTTGGTTCTCAACTAGTTCAGTTGTAATAGTTGCTACCTTGGTAGTGTAATAACAGGTATGGGTCTCATCTGGGATCTAACGTGAAATGTCCTTTTGCGGAGGGAGGAATGCACCAAAGCAGGTAAAACATGAAAACAGAATGATAGAACCCGACTGGTTTTTGTGAATGATAATTGGCAAAACAACCTTGTAGATAGCCACGTTCATCTTTCAAAATTAGCTAGCTAAATGTTAAATAGTTTAATAGCTAGCTACACTCACCAGGTCCTCCAAAAGAAATATCTCACAGGAATGTCACTCTTGTTGCTCAAAAGTGACCAACAGGATTCACAACCTGTTCACAACAAATTATAAGTAGGTATTTTCGAAATTATTCGCTACATATTAGCCATTTTACTTACTCTCTCTGCTTTACTTTACTCTAAACTTAGTACAGTATAAAAAAATTAACATTTAAATGGCTGGCAAACCTGCGTTGCCATAGTTACTGTTGTCTTGCACTAAAACAAACCAACTGTTTCGTAAACTGAAGAAAACTGACCATGCTAGACATTTGAGGGCACTCGCACACTTGACTCGCACAACAGATGTGCTTGTTCAATTCGAGTAGCTAGGAACACACGCTGTGCTCGAACGTTATAGCACACTCTAGTGGGCAACAAGTTACATAGCGGCTCAGATAACACACAAGCTTAGTAAATATTGGTACAGTTTCGAGATGGCAGACGCTAACATTTATAATTAAACTGGAGAGAAATTGCCGATTCAACATGAGGGCTTTTTATATCCCCATGTCTGACTTTTACACAGTGTTAATTTCGCTCTGAATTGTCTGAGCACATTTTTATCACCTGTTCCAAAACCGTCAAGTTTTAGTTTGACAGCTCAGAGTCAGTCAACCCAGAGTTGTGTTTTGACCTGAGTGTTAACCCTGCTTTCTGAAATACCCCCATTAGGATTAGGGTTAGTGTCGTGTTCCTCTACTTCACTGTCAGCTGTATGTCTGAGTGGACTGTAACCAGCTTCTACATAACTGCCATCCGACAAACCTCTGATAGCATCTCTGCAAGTTTAGACCACAAAGCTGTGTGAAATAGAGACTGTATACACAAAAAGAAGACAATATCAAAGACAGCATGTCAAATCTTTTGATGTGATTTTATAAAGGAAGTTACATCAATACCACTTTGGTTAGAATGATGATAACAACACACTGACTAATCATTTATACTACCTTTTTAAGCATGCAATTTATAAGCATGTCACAAATGATATGTACACAAAGAAATACATGGGAACATAATGTGGAACTTGCATATTTACGTTGAATAAACAGCTGATGAATACCTTTTAATCAACACTGGGTAAAGTATCACCAATCAGCTGTTTTCCTCATAACATTTCATAGCATCACCTCCTTAACAAGATTCAGCCACTCTACCTGAGGAAACTACTCACTATTAAAAAGTCTCTATGACAAGAGGCTAGTAGAGTACAATAGTGTGTCTTTGTTTGTTACATGGCATCAACATAATATGCTAATAGAAATGTAAGTAGATATTTGTCAGCAAACATGCTTATCTTTTATGTAGAACATTTTTAAAACAACCTTAAAATCCCATAAACATATGTATACAGTTTCAATCAACAAACTGTGACTATTGATTGAATCATGTTTTTATCCGTTATAAAAAATACTGCTACTACAATTTAGCTGATAATGTCATCACATGTCCAGAAGACCAACATAGAGACAGAATCTGTTCTTATAGAGAGGGAGACACTGAGTCAGTACCCTTGGGGACAGAGACACTAAGTCTGTTCCCCTGGAGACAGTGACACTAAGTCTGTTCCCCTGGAGACAGCGACACTGAGTCAGTACCCTTGGAGACAGATACACCGAGTCTGTTCCCCTGGAGACAGAGACCGAGTCAGTACCCCTGGAGACAGCCATACTGAGTCATTACCCTTGGAGGCAGATACATTGAGTCTGTTCCCTTGGAGACAGAGACACTGAGTCTGTCCCCCTGGAGACAAAGACACTGAGCAGCATGCTATGGTGTTTCAGTAGGAATAATCCAGGTACAGCATGAGCAACTACATTAAACACTCACTGTTACTCAATTATTACAGTGAATGCATTGAAGCTATGCTCAATTGAATTAGCATTCTGCTTGGCAGTATTTGTATTGAGGGTGTGTCGGCCCGTACCAGCTCTCTGCAGAACTCCCTTAGCAGCAGGGCTGCCAGATGGCATCTGTTGAAAAGCACAGAGGCCAGGTTGCCTACTGCAAGGCCAGCTCCTTCTCAAAGCAGAGGCTTCTTGAAGAATGAAGAGGGTCGTCTACCTTGGTTGACCCCACCTACATCCTGAGGTCCTGATTTGATCTCAGCAACAATACTTCATCTTGGGAAGGGGGCAGAAGAACCCCACTGGCTTCTGTGATTCCCACTCTCTGATCCCAGGCGTCTCATATGTAGAAGTAGTTCTCACTGGAGGGGCGAGCTGTGTCTGGGGTGAAGGCTGAGTCATGGCTGCTCTGTGCATCTGTGAAACCAGACCCAGACAGCTCCGTCTTCTCCTGGGGTTCTAGGGCCTGGCCGACCACGTTCTCCAAGAAAACTGAGGGTTCTGCATCCACTAGCTGCTCCCCATCGCTAAAGCTCGTATCCAGAAGTGTGTCAGTGCCTGTGGAGACCGTTGCTATGGGTGCGTCATTACCTGTGGAGACCGTCGCCAGGGACGTGTCCTTGGCTGTAGAGGCCTTTCTGGATTGAAGTGCCAGCTTTTCAATTTCTAGGGACAGATGCTCGTTGATCTGTTTCCACTGGCGAAACTTTGGAGCTGTCAGCTCGGAGTCTTCTAGAACCTTGTTGATGATCTGCAGCTCTGCCTCTTTAGCCTGCAAGACAACCAAGTTTTACTAAAGACATCATGAGAGAAACAGTCGTCCACTACTAGACATAATTAGACAGAGAAACAGTCCTCCACTACTAGACATGATTAGACAGAGAAACAGTCGTCCACTACTAGACATGATTAGACAGAGAAACAGTCGTCCATATTAGACATGATTGGACAGAGAAACAGTCGTCCACTACTAGGGAAACTGAGCGTGCCCTGTAGAAGGTACAGGGTGCGGGCCTACCTTGAGCGTGCTCTGTAGGGCACGCAATGTGTGGGCCTTCTCGTTGATGACAGGGTTCTTGTTCCTGCGGATAAAGGACTTTCTGAAATGGTCGTGTGTGAGGGGCTGGTCCTGGCCAATCAGAGACACCCCACCCTCCTTCAGCCTGTGGAACAGAACCCCCATCTCGTCTTCAGGAGCCCCTGCAGGGTGAGGCAGTGTCAGACAATCAGTGGAGAGGAGAGAGAACAGAAGAAACATTGTAGAGGAGAGAGAGGAGGGTGTTTGAGTAAGCTATGATGTAGGTATGCATATTTAAACCTGCCATCTGGAGGGCCTCATTAGTGTTCATTAGAGAGAGACAGGAATACTACAGCGTCAATACACCTGATCCAGGAACTGCCAGATTAAAACCTCCATCAGATAACAATATACGCTGATATATACCTATTATCTGGAGTTGCTACTACCATGTTGTTGATGAGGGGAGACAGAGAGGAAACACTTCACCTCCAGAGAAGAGAGAGAGAGGTGTGTACTCTACCTGTGGGTTTCGGAGGGGTGGGGAGAGCTGTTGGCTTGTTTTTCTTGGCCTTTGTCCGAGGAAGTGTGCTGGGCTGGGGTTTCTGCGGATGGACATTCCCTGTTAAGATACGTTCACCAGGCAGCAGGGCCTTCTCAGTGTCACTCACACGCCTGGCCAGCAGCCAACAAGGGGCAGCGCTCTACCTCCCCTGGGATCCTGCTGATATTGTTCGAATTGTGTTTGTATGTGTGCATTGTGCTGTGTGTGTATGTGTATGTGAGCATAGTGCAGTGTGTGCATAGTGCAGCGTGTGTGCATAGTGCAGTGTGTGTGCATTGTGCATAGTGCAGTGTGTGTGTGTGCATAGTGCAGTGTGTGTGTTCATAGTGCAGTGTGTGTGCATAGTGCAGTGTGTGTGTGTGTGTGTGTGCAAAGTGCAGTGTGTGTGTGTGCATTGTGCAGTGTGTGCGCATTGTGCAGTGTGTGTGCATTGTGCAGTGTGTGTGTGTGTGTGTGTGCATAGTGCAGTTTGTGTGTGTGCATTGTGCAGTGTGTTCACCGTGTGGATCTTATGTCTTCTGCGTGGTGATGGAGAGTCTTCCTCCTCTGACTCCGTCTCGCTGTAACAGTCTAGCAGGAGACAGGGACAAGCTTGACTATCTCTCTGCATCTTTATGCTTCATACAAGTTGGAGGGATCGCATGAGCAGATGAGTAAACATGAATGGTTAGATGTAGAAGATGAGGATTTGATTGGTGGAGGAAGAGTGAAGATGATTGGTTAGATGAGAAGGATGAGTGAATGTGGATATTGTTTTCTACCTTCCTCGCTGTCAGGAGGAATTTTGTGCAACTTCTTGTGCTTCTGAATGGCAGTAATCAGAAAGTTGATCCATCTGGACACCAGAGAGAGATAGAGAGACTCAGCAGATAGACAGGATATAGAATTGTCCTTTTTCTGCACATGTCTGCTAAAATACAGAAATATAGAACAATGCACTTCAGACTTTAGATTCTTTTGCTGAACTTTCTATGTGCCCGATTTGTATATCACCTTAGATAAAACCATCCAGTAAATTGTAAAATCAAGAAAGCTCTTTGTACACTGCAATTACATGAAAAATGGGCGTTAGTGAAAAATCCTAGAACCCTATTCTGCACCAGCAGTCAAAGGGGTAGGAGCACATGATTAGACTGTACCGACCCATGAATGGGTGGAGGTTTTCAACTGTGCCCATTCATGTTGAAGATTTAGCAGGCCACCAGCAGGGGGCGATGGGACCCTATCAACCTCTTGTGCGTGAATGAGAGCATGTGAGGGCGTGTATGGTGCCACTGTAGAGGTAGGCACCAGCTGCGTTTTTTCCTGGTTTATGTAAGAAATACTGACCTTTGTCAGCTAGACTCAAGGTGGTCTCGGACATGCCAGAAAGAACGACAGAGAGATAGAGAGGAGGGAGCGATATAGACAGAGACTGACAGAAAAAAAAGCACTGAGAGATACAAAGCTCTTGTGTCCATCGGCACAATGCTTGTGTTTATAATTTGTCACACTCACTTGCTCATGTCAGTAAGGTTCTCTGCTGCAAAGAAGAAGTTCTGGAAGCGCTGGTGGCACATCTGAAAAACACTGAACAGAACCGAGAGACAAAATTGACAATCTATCTGCCAGTGGTTCTAGAGCCTAGACAATCTATCTGATATAGGGGATCCTGCACATGGTCAGGCCTGGGGGAGATTAAAAATCTCTATCTAGAACGATATATCAGCGTTCTCTTACCTTCCCTTTTCTCAAAAAAAAGTGATGAAGGGATATTTGTACACAAACTCACATACACACGAGCACGCACACACAAATACTCACTACTTCCGTTTGTGTTCTCCAGCACTCTCTATATTGTAGCTGGCAATCTGGACCAAACCCTGTGCCTTTTCCTCCTGTATGCACAAGACACCGTAACCATGAGAATTATAACACACCATAACCATGACAACCACAACACACCATCACCGGAATAGCTAAACACAACAAAACCATGACAACCACAACATAACAACCACACCAACACCATGGCAGCCACAACACAGCACAACTTCAACACAACAATAATACACTTAGGTGGCTAGCTGGAACAGAGATCTTTTATTGTACTTGTAAAGGGATGGGTGACCAGTAGTGAAATGGGTGACCAGGGGACTCACTTGGGGGGTGTTGTACCAGTAGAGGCAAGGTCCTTTGAGGACAAACCAGAAGCGCTGCCACTTTTGCGTCAGGAAGACATTGTTCTCCTTCCTCTTCTTCCAGAGCCAGCCATCACAGTCAGCGCTTCCCAGCTCCCGACACGACACACGCCTCCGGCTCAGGGCTGTGGTCATACCTGAGGGTACGGCAGAGCAGAGCACATTAGAGGAAAGCAGTGTACAGTACAGTAGAATGCGTATTAGTACAGTAGAATACAGAACAGTGCAGTAGAACACGCTGTTAAGTATGGTCGAGCACAGCAGAGTAGATTAAAGCAATGTCAAATGAAGTCCAGGACAATAGACTACAGCGCATTAGAGAATAGCAACGTAAAGTACAGTCAAGGACATTACAGTAGTGTTGAGTACCATAGAGTACAATATAGTAGATTGCAGCACAGCAGAGTACAGCACAGGAACCTATATAATAGAGATGTTTTGAAATGGTTTGCGTGAGTGAACAAGAACAACTTATAGAAAGAACATACCTTTTACAGAGGACTTCTTAGTCTCCTTGTCCTCCTAAATAAAATTCAAGGATAGGGTTAAGGTCTGTTAGGGTGATGTCATTCGGTGTCCGGAAAGATGCATGGCAACTAGGGGTCACGATTAGGTTTACTCCTAGGGTTGAGGTTGTGATCAGGTTAGGTTTACTCCTAGGGTTGAGGTTGTGATCAGGTTAGGTTTACTCCTAGGTTTGAGGTTGTGATCAGGTTAGGTTTACTCCTAGGGTTGAAGTTGTGATCAGGTTAGGTTTACTCCTAGGGTTGAGGTTGTGATAGCATTGAAGTTGTGATCAGGTTAGGTTTACTCCTAGGGTTGAGGTTGTGATAGCGTTGAAGTTGTGATCAGGTTAGGTTTACTCCTAGGTTTGAGGTTGTGATAGCGTTGAAGTTGTGATCAGGTTAGGTTTACTCCTAGGGTTGAAGTTGCCATCGGGGTTAAGGTTAGTCCCAACATTAAAAGTGTTTTTGCTTCAGTCTGTCCCATCACTGACGGTGGACCACATCAGCCCATCTTCTGGTCAGCGCTCCTACCTTGGGCACGCCCATCTCAGGACAAGAACTGATGCTGGCTCGTGTTTGCTCCAGGGCTCGTGGGGAAGGGCTTCTTTGTGACACAGAGCTGGTTCTTGACCCGGGCAAGAGCCACTCCCCATCCAGCTCCTCAGGGCCCCCTGGTGGACAAACACAACACAGCCGTTTTTGTATTGTATGATTATTGCCATCCTTATACAAATATGATTATTACAACCATCGACACACAACAAACCTCAGATACACAAACGCAGAACATATAGATACAAAAACTACACACCTACCAACAGTGCCCATTTTTTGTTTTAGAATAATAATGCACATCTTTCCAAATCGATCTTTAGCCTATATGCTGCAAAAGCAGGTCTGCTTGACAGTTGCATCAAAATGTGCAAGCTATCCGTAATATGCAATCAACAACCTGAAGTCTTTCCTCACTCCCCTTGTCGTTATTCTAATGTTACTCACTTATCAAGGACTGAGAATTTTGATTAGCAGCATGTGAGGTTGAATTTCTCAAACAACAGAAATCTAAATGTTTACCAACCCTTTATTCTGTTCTCACAGAGTTGGATAAATGATAACACTTTACATGGCGACCTGTAAGCGTCAACTGGAGCTGATACTTTAGTCAGAGCTTGCTAGCTATTGCAAGTGGCAAGGATAAAGCCATGATGATGTTCATTCAGCAACTAAAGGGTAAACGAACCGGATGTTACCACATGTAACATCACACCTCTGCCTTTGTTTGGTTCAGTGTAAATAATCTAAACCAATAAAGAGGGATCTTTTTTAAGGTAACATTGAGGGATATCTGTGTAAATATCTACTTCTCTCTTCTGTTACCTGTAGCTGCCAGTTGGGAGGTCAAACTGTTGTCCAATCTTGTATCACCTGTTAGCTCTGACTCCTCCTGTCCTGGAGGCCGGCAATGTGGTGGCCCTTGGATAGCTGACCTGAGGAGGGAGAGGAAGTGGAGGGACAGGGAGAGGAGGGACAGGAAGTGGAGGGACAGGGAGAGGAGGGACAGGAAGGGGAGGGACAGGAAGTGGAGGGACAAGAAGTGGAGGGACAGGGTGAGGAGGGACAGGAAGTGGAGGGACAGGAAGTGGAAGGACAGGAAGTGGAGGGACAGAAAGTGAAGGGACAGGAAGTGGAGACACAAGAAGAAAAGGAACAGGATTCGTAAAGTATGTTCCCACTCGAAATATTGTCCTCTATCAGGGTGCATCATTCCTCCTTTATCTCCCTTGGTTGCGAGATGACAGGGTAGATGTTGATGCACTCACCTGAATGACAGGGACCGGACAGAGGCTGCGACTCTCTCAAATATGGAGTGTCTCTGGTTGTCTTCCTCGTTCTCTTTCTCCCTCTAAGAGCAAAAGAACACACCATGTGAACTCCCACTACTCCTGTCGCGGTTAGCTGCCAGCTGACATAGTCAGCTTGTGTTTGTGTTTGTAGTGTGTGCTTGTGGGATGGGGTATGTGTGTGTGCGGGTGGTTGTTTGTGTGTTTGTGCGGTGGGGAGAGAAGGTCATGTGGACGGCTAGAGCTCTTTTTTCCCTGGGGCTTTGGTCACATGGTGCTCTGTGGAGTTGTCATGCAGGAATGGGTTCAGTTACAGAAGCAAAGTGGGAACCAGCTCAATATTACACCTCGTATTGAGAAGCTGTGCATGTGTGTGTGTGTGTATGCCTACGTCTATCTGTTTGTGTCTGTGAAAGTACCTGCCCGTGTGCTTGTGTGTGCATGCGTGTGCTTGCATGTGAGTTTACCTGAGAAGAAGTCAGTGAGGTTTTGCTATTTTTGCGGTGAGCGGAACCAGGAACCTTCTTGAGAACCAGCGTCACGCCTTTAGGATTCTCTTGTAATTTCTTTACCAGGTTGGCCCTGCTCCAACCCACCTGGAGGTGTAAGGCAGCTTGGTATTCTTTTGAACATCCAACAGACAAACAGACAGACAGGCTGGGAGACAGACAGACAGGTAGATAGACAGGAAGATAGGGAAGACGGCAGGTAGACATACATGCAGACAGGTAGACAGGCGAAGGGTTTGGTAGATGAACACGTGGACAGACAGAACTCACCACTATCTGGTTGTTGACTTTAATGACCTCATCACCTGCTAGGATCTTCTCACAGCAGTCTGCAGGTGACTGGGACAGGGAGACCAGTAAGTGGGTACCTTACAGGCTACGCAATTCATGTCATTCATTCTTTCTGTTACGTTATATTCTCCAATTCTACGACTTATTTCTGTTGACATGCAACGGAGGTAAGCTTGACATTGTAGTTTTAGTCAAACAACACAAATCAAACAGTTGCAGGGATCTCTCCAAAGCTAGTGAGCTAGTGACCATCCTGATAGATTTGACAATATAGTTTTTCTTAGGATTTTGTGACTATATATTTCCCAGCGCAGAAACAAAACATATCCAGTGACTACATCCAAAGCTGGCGACTTTGTGCTACTTTGGCAATCAGTGTTTTTCTAATAAAAATGAAACACAATGGCAACAATTAAGTATACAACCTATAACATCCAGCCATATTCTCAAAGTGAATGTTAGTAAGTGGTTAGCACCCTGCTACTATACAGAATGCATTATGGCCATTGTAACAAATTACATTCACTTTAATAGAGAGAGAGAGAGAGAGAGAGAGAGAGAGACAGACCTCAGCAACAGTCCCTGTGACGTAATGATGGCTCGCTGGAGTGGAGGTTATCTCTATGCCCTGAGAAAAATGGAGACACACATTCATTAACAATAAAACAACCTGCATGAAAGCATCTCCCAAAATCTATGGTTCCAGATATGTTTCTGGCATGTTCCATCATGCTTCGCCCATAAAGACTGTACGTGTTTACGTGTGCGAGAATAGTCTGATTGGGTAGATAAAGACGCCCCTTTAAAACCAGATGGACTGGTTGGGAGCAGCAGGCAAAACGTGTACCAGGTTTTCCCCAGGGGAGACGGGGACCAGGTCCACACTTTCTAGCTGAGCGGTGTGGGTGAGGAGCGCGTCAGGACAGGAATCGAGGATGTCGTCACACACAGCCACCAACTGACGACACTAAGGGGATCACACACACACACAAATCTGAATGCACAGGAAGTCATTTATGCTAATAAAGTTGATTTGATGTTATCCATTGAATTACTGGCTTCCAGTAAAGCTGTGTGCATATACTTACAATTGCAATGATGTCTTTTTCTTTCTCATAGACAATAGTGTCCTGATGGGAGAGGACAGAGAGGACAGGAGACAGACACAAAGAAGAAAGAGAGACAGACAGCGGAGAGGGGGAGAGACAGAAGAGAGTAGACAGGAGAGAGAGGAGGCAGGGTTGGACAAAGAGGAAAGACAAAAGAGAGAGAAGAGACAGAAAAGACAGGGAGAGACAGAGTTAGTGACTGTCCTGTTAACCTTGTAACCTGGTTTGCTTGTAAACAGGAAGGGTAGTGTAATAGAACTATAGTTTGTTACTTGGCTGGTCTACTGGTAAACTAGTAGACTGACAGATTGAAAGTCTAGTAGACAGCGTACTGCTGAGAAGCTGGTATGCAAGTAGATTGATATGTTAGTAGGCAGGTGTGCTGACTGTCATTGGCCAGATCATGTCCCAGTTCCGCTCATCACTGACAGTAACAAGAAATGGACCTTAAGCTACGTCAGCCACCACGACTGCATTAGTCACAATCTCTAGTACTGAAACATTGCATTCATGTCACTGTTTGGCAGAACTAACATTCAACATTCCCCTCCCTTGCACACACACTCTTTCTCTCTCTCTCACACACACACACACACACACACACACACTTAATCGTCGAGTCAGAGAAAAGGTCTAACAGTCTAATTGATATGGACAAATAACTCAGTCGGCTGACAAACGTAAATCACACTGTGTGTGTGTAAGATATATAGAGAAAGATACAGAGGAAAAATAAATCCTGTGAACTCCAGTGCAGGTGAATGGCGGATTAGTGGGCTAATTACAGGCTTGTTGAGGCTGGGCTTTGAGGAGGGGAGGGGGGGAGTGGTAGCGGCGAAGAGAGGGGGAAAGGAAGGGAGAGTGAGAGTGTGTGGGAGAGAGGGCCGGTGGAAGGGCGAGAAAACATGTAACAAAGAGAGGGTTTAGCTTGACCAATAGTTTTCAGTTTCACATGTGACGTATCATGACTGATATGTGAATCATCGCTAATCCTATTCACTGGACACAGAACCAGTATCTGGGCTGCCACTACAGATCTGAGAACCACAGAGTAATATCTACACATGTACATACACGCTCTCAGTTTCCTCTGTAGTCTAGGAACTGCAGGATATGGCCAGAAGACAAGCGTTTATGTGTACTCGTGTTGCATTTGTGTGCGCGTAAGAGAGTAAGTGTGTTTTTACTAGTATACCTGTGTGTGTGTGTGTGTGTGTATGCAGACATACATACATGTGTGCTTGTTTGTGTGTGTACACGTGTGTGTGTGTGTGCCAGGGAGGGAAAGGGAAGGACACCATGCTATGAAAGATGGTTTCATAGTTTGGTCAAGTGAGACTTTGTGTGTGTGATCCAACTGGTATCTTTGGTTGTCTAGGAAACAGAGTGTGTGGGTTGAATAGCATGGTCTGTAGAGTTCTGCACATGTTAACATAGCAGACACACACACTAACACACCCACACATGTGCACACATACATGTGTGTTTTGTTCTAAAAGTAACAGTTTGAGCACATTAGAGATGCTCTATGTCTCCTCCTCTCCCCCTCCTTCCCTCCCCCCCTTTCCTCCTCATCCTCTCTCCTCCTCTACCCCTCCTCCCCCCTCTCCCCTGCTGTTGACAGAGCAGTAGTTTGTTGTACCGCAGGGTTCAGTATTGTTGACTCTGTGTCTTGGTGTTCAGAGGTCACCCATCCGGTGTGTCTTGTGTATCTGGTGCGTGTGGAGAATTGTGAAGCCTAGTGCTAATGCTAACTGAACACCTTGTTTTCTGAGGTTTGAGGTTGGTCACAGATACTGATCTGTGTAGCCCGCCGTGGCGCTAGATATGGCTACACTGGATCATCAAGCCATGGCTGTGCATGCAAAATGCTAACCAACATGCATCATTGGTGAGCACATGCCATCATGGAACAGCAAGATACAGATGCAGGTGTGTTGAAAGGACAGTAGCATCAGAAGGATACGTAGTGACGCATGTCTTTGGGATACTCTCCGTTTTCCAATCCCGCAGGAACACGACCAGAGCTGTCAGGAGGTGACTGTCAGCATTCTCTCTCCATGCTCAAATCCAGAAACATCCTGTTAAGGTGTCAAGATGCAGTTCTTCCCATGGGGCCACTGGTCTCTGGTGGACTTTGGGTCCTTTGGGGCCGCTTTAGAAAAGCTCCATTAGGCCAGACTGATTCCTGCCGTCTACCTCCCTCAGAGCACTGTGTCGATCCCACCCCCTGCCTACTCTCTCACCATAGCTGTTCGTGTATAGATATGCAGTAGTTGTAAATAGCAGTACATGGTTACTTATATTGCTGTACATATATGTTAATATAGCTGCACACGCATGTTGATATAGCTGTAAATGCATGTTGACATTGTAGTACATGTATGTTGGTATAACTGTACGTTTTTTGGTATTGCTGTACATGCATGTTGATATCAGAATCAGAATCAGAATCAGAAACCGTTTATTTCCATTGTCAGTGAAATTCACAAACGTAGGAACTTGCTTCGGCGTAGGTGCAACATAAAGCAATGGATAAAATATTTAAAAATATATCACAGGTGTAAGAGCACGCAGACACACGATTAACGCACAAAAACAAACAACATAAAGCGCACCAAAACGCCAGGGCATCCGTCAGCGGCGCCATCTTGGATTCATAACTGTACATGTATGTTGATATAACTGTACATGTGTGTTGATTTAACTTTACATGTATGTTGATATAACTGTACATGTGTGTTGATTTAACTTTACATGTATGTTGGTATAACTGTACATGTGTTGGTATTGCTGTACATGCATGTTGATATAACTACACGTGTGTTGATTTAACTGTACATGTGTGTTGATATAACTGTACACGCATGTTGATATAACTGTACATGCATGTTGATATAACGGTACATGCGTGTTGATTTAACTGTACATGTATGTTGGTATAACTTTACATGTGTGTTGATTTAACTGTACACGCATGTTGATATAACTACACGTGTGTTGATTTAACTGTAAATGTGTGTTGATTTAACTGTACATATGTTGGTATTGCTGTACATACTTGTTGATATAACTGTACATGTGTGTTGGCATTGCTGTACATGTGATTTACTTTGAAATACAGTTTATATTCAGATGGCTTTAGCATTCATTCATGTGAATCACTACAAGACCAAACTAATCTAGTTCCTTTTTCAGAACATTTCTCGGTACAACATGTCTCCCATCTAAATACATCAGCCTTATATACCTCCTGCTCTGCAGTCATCACACACAGTCCTAAAACAGGAAGTGACCAAGATCTGCCTAAACAATGGTCCGCAATTACCTACATTCTGATTCTCGCTTGCCTCAACAGCTCAGGGAAGTGACTAGGTTTGAGTGCCTAGGTTTGAGTGCCTGATTCAACAGCCTGTTAATGACAGAACCTGTTAGCAGGTGCATCAGGCATGAGGCAGTAGACACCAACATCCTTCCAAGAACTTGTTCAACTTCATCACATACTTCCTTCCAACCTTTGCATGATAACAGTTCTACAGCAATCGTTGTGTTTGAACTAAGTGTGCATTCTAGGCCTAATAACGTGTCCCAGTTCGAAAGTTCAAGAACAAGCATTGCGTTCTAAAACAGACTGTCCGAGTGCTAACAGTTGTTCTAGAAGGGAGTCATACCAAGATGGATCAACAGTGGATATCACTTCCACTCAGCTCTACTGAGTTACACTCCTGGTTTAGGCCAACCGCTCAACAAACACATTTCAGAGACAACTAACTGTACATTTCTACCGACCGGGGACAAACACAAATAAAGTTTCTAACATGTTGAATAAAGCAGTCAAATGGAACCCAAATGTAAATGAAGTGACAGAAGAATAACTAGATTTGGAGAAGTGAAGCGTGCTGTACCTTCTGTAGCAGGCAAGAGTCCAGCTCTGGGAATAGACCTCTAAATATATCACTATAACCCTCTACTTCCCTCTCCACTGCCCTCTAATACTCTGTCCTCCTACTCTCTCTCCCTGTCATTCTGCTGGCACATAATCACGAAGCTGCTCTCTCAGGTGGCGCAGGAAAAAAGTCCTCGGTTGCTAACCCTCTGCAGCCCTCCCTACTCCTCCCTTTGCCCCTCCCACCTCTGCCCCTCCCACTCGTCCCTTCTTCCTCCCTCCCTCTTCCTGCCCTCCCTCCCTCCCTTATCAAGCAGCATAATTAGTCTAAAGCTTTTCTCTATGAACATTTGAGATCTTATCATTTTCACTACCGGACACTATCAAATTTCAACATCTCAATGAATTATTGTTGCCTCAGACAAGAGAGAAACAAGCCCTTGTCTTGGGGATCATGTGCTCTGTAAGAGCACAGGGACTTTGAACTATTCCTGGAATGAGATGAAGAATGCATTACCCAAGCTCCTCCATAACCCAGGAGCTTGTTATTGTGAGTTAACTCATTCTTGGGCTTATTAAAACATAACAGTAAACCAAGCCTCCGTGTTGTAGTTCCTCTCTGATAGTTGTGTCCTCTGGTCTAGTGGTTCCTATTGAGACAGCCACACACCTAGGGTGTCAGCAAACTGTTATTTTCTTTGAATCTACCTTTGGTAAACAGCCTCTTTTAAGTAAATGTACTTTCCACATACTTGTATTGTAGTATTTTCTTCCTCTCAAGTACAGCCACCTTCAAACCAACCTCATGCACCCTTCCTTTGCCACACTGCCACCCTCTACACCAACCTTTTGCACTGTGGTCCCCAGCTCCTTGCAGAGGCTGATGATGCTCTGACTGGCTGACTGAGTGTTTCCACTCAAGGGGATGTTGTACCTGCACAGTAGAGAGGAAGAGAGAAGGGGAGGAAGAGAGAAAAAGGAGGAGAGGAGGGGTGTGGGGAACATCAGAGGAGTGAAGAGGGATGGAGATAAGGGAAAAAGAAGAAGAGAGGAGGGAAGGGAAGGAGAAAGGGATAGAGAAGACAAGGGGAGATGGAAAGAAATAGAATCAGAACAGAGAGTGGAAAGAGGGGGATATGAATATCAGTATAAAACATGCACACAAGACAAATTGAACAAGATCAGTACAAGACCGTGTGCAGCGAAATAGAACATCAGAAGAGACTTAACCTGCAACCAACATTACCAACAGTACCAACAGTGCTGGCAAAACCGACAGTAACAACATTACCAACTGTACCAGTGCCAGCATTGCAAATGGAACCGGTAACAATTACAATACAGCGGTATCTGCAGTATCAGCACTACCACAGGACCCACAGTACCAGTAGTGGGTACAGTACAGTAAATCTCACCGGTTGAGCAGAGAGAAGAGGCCTTTGGCAGAACTGATGAGATCAAGGACAGCGTGCACCACTTTGGTAGACAGCTGGGTGACGCTGTTCCCGGTGTTGACCCGCCAGCGCTGCTGGATGCCCATCTGCAGGGTGTGAGCTACCGCACGGAGCTTCTCCGTCAGGCTGCGTAGACTCTCCCCTCCAATACCATAGGCCTGGAAACACACATATAGTACATACAAATCACACACACACATTCAGGGACCCACACATATTTGCAAACCACACACACCGGATGCACATATACCAATACTCTTGCGCACACACACATACCCCACATGCGCGCACATACGTAGAATAGAGGGTTTAAATGAGCGGCTTCTTTCTCAAATGGCAACCAATCCACATAGGCAATCCACATATAGGGCTATAACACAGATAGTCTACATTGAGGGCTATACCACAGACAGAGTCTACATAGGGGACTATAACACAGACAGAGTCTACATATACAGAGCTATAATACAGACAGAGTCTACATAGAGAGCTATAACACAAAGTCTACATTACTCATAGCCAACAACACCCTGGAGTCCCATAGCAGTCTCTGTAGGAGTGTGTGGCCTGGCCTGTCTTCTAACCCTAATCTAGCCTGTCTACTTTCTGGTTGACAATCATTGCTTTTTCATTGCTGTCCAGGAGTTCTGTGTGTGTACAAGTATGTGTGTGCATGTTTGTGTGTATGCATGCAGTGACTGATGCAGCGACACAGGCCTGGGCTGTTATGCAGAGTAATTAGTGAGGCCAGAGCCCTTCCTCCCACACAACACCATTAGCTCACCTCAAGGGGCCCTGAAGCGTTCATGCATAGTTTATTACCAAGTGTCTTCAATATGTCAGCCAGTCCTTAAGCTCTTTCCACATGATAATATTCCTGAGTGTGTGATTGCTGTTCGCACAAACACGTGAGCTCTCCAGAGACTCCAACAAAACTGTGTGAACGTTAGATGTAGACATGCTGGGGCTAAATACATGTGACACACACACATACACCGTACACACACACACCTGGCTCGGTCATCAGTCATCCCCATAGACACATTGCTCATTCAGTCCTTCCCTCATGGTGGAGACTGCCTAAATGAGGGTTTTTCCTGCAGGTAAGCTGATCAAGGGCTTAGACCTCTCCTGACATTCACTGTTACGACACCCTCGCATTTACACACAGCAGGGGGGTTTGGGGGTAGCAAGTGGAGGTGACCACAAACCTTTCAAACATATTTGCATGAGTGGTATTCAAGGCTAGATTGTGTGTTCCACTTATCTACTTCAGGTGCAGGTGGGGTGTGACTAAGGATGGTCTCAGCAACTTCAGCCACTATAACTCCATCTCTCCTCACAGCCCCAGAATATAGTATCACTCTAACCTCATATATTTTTTATTATATTTTCATCTACCTGCATTAAGTTTCATATATGTTCTATGTTTGCACTTCCCTGCCACAGTCAATTCTGTGCATGTATATCTTGCATGGCGAATAAAACCAATTCTGATTCTGATATAACCATTGTATAGAATAACGAACCCTTCTCTCAGAAACAGAGTATAGCATAACTCTAACCTCATATCACATAAGTATGGTATAACTAACCCTCCTCACAGAGAGGTTATAGTGTAACTCTAACCTCACATCAACAGAGTATAGTATAACTAACCCCAACTCACATCAACAGAGTATAGTATAACTAACCCCAACTCACATCAACAGAGTATAGTATAACTAATCCCAACTCACATCAACAGAGTATAGTATAACTAACCCCAACTTACATCAACAGAGTATAGTATAACTAACCCCAACTCACATCAACAGAGTATAGTATAACTAACCCCAACTCACATATACCTCACCCTCCTCACTGCAACAGTGTATATCTTTGCTCTAACCTCATAGCATCAGGGGATAGGTGGAGGAAAGAGAGTGAGGAGATGAAAAAGAGGACGATGTGGGCTGACCAGTGAGCAGAGCTTCTCCACAGCCTCCAGTATGAGCTCCTGGTGTCCTATCTTGGTGACGCCCAGGTTCTCCAGGTCCTGGGCGGAGAGCTGCAACAGGTCCAGCCCACACAGATGCCAGTCTGACACATGGTACTGCTGCAGAGAGGCGTCTAGGCCTGGGACCACATAAACACACACATAAACACACACACACACACACACACACAAACACACACAGCAGTAGGCTGTCCATCATAAAGACCTACAGTAGAAAGTTGCCAGCTGCAGTAATTACTACTGAGACCGTAAACACCGAGTAGCCGGTCTGTTCAGTTATGTATGAATTTACATCCTCATGACCGTGAACGCTCATCATCCATTAGCTAATTCGCCACCAGCCTTCAAAATATTCGCCCTCAAATTTCGCTTTAGCGCCGATAGAACATGGCAGTGCATTCATCTAAACTCGCAGCTCTTCACAAAACCAGGGAAAGGCAGGTGTTATCTATAACTTTAGAGTGCAGGCAGTACTGTTGAGACTAGTTCCTACTCGCTGAGAATAAGTGCTCGGTATTTAGGGTCAAATCATCACAGACGCGAGTGTTTCCGACTAACAACGTGACAATAATACAACCTATTAGATATACGAACTCACAGCAACATAACTTATTGTTCGGTATCAAAAACACGCTTCACTTTATGAAATGTTTATGTTTTGATATGATCCATTCTAGCAGATTAGATTTGTTGTGGGTTGCGATCAGCGTGTGGTTACTGTGTTATTTTGCTTGTGTGCTGTATTATCCTGTGTTGTAGACAAGTTCATCTTGGCAAATAATTTCAAGCCTGTTTCCAGCGTCCACGACAAGCAGCCTGTTGCAGCATTGTAACTTGCTTGGTTACAGCACTGCTTCACGGCCTCGGATCACTTCCTCATTCCACCCTTCCCTTCCAAAAGGATTTATGTAGATTCTATTTACGACAAAGCTCTGTGTTATCCTAAATAAAGCCACCTGGCGAATGCCAAAAACAACCTTAGCCTACCTCCGAGCCAGTCGCTGACTCTGTCCTTACTCCACGACGCTATCGGCTCCATGCTTGGAGTCCTGCTCGAAACGTTGTATCAATTTCCAGTAGTTGAATTCTTCACGGGACTGTACCTAGGTGCGCAGGAAGCTCATCCTGATGATGACGGGCACTCCCATCCGCAGGTAGGCGTCCCTGGGAGCCAATAGCAGGGTCTGGAGCTGTGATGCGATTGGATCTGCAGTTGTTTCTCACCTTAGGCTGGCAGTGCCCACCGCACTGACGGAACTAAACCGCTCGCAATATGAAGAGGTCCAAAGTCTCAAAACTTTCTGCAAACTCTAGAATTTTCAGATTGCCATAGCGTCGCAAAGATAGGGGGCGCAGGCGCATTATTATCGCTCGCATGTTCTATGGGCGTAATCCTCTTTTAAACAAATGTGTGTTTGTTCCTTATATTTTATAATCGTGTAATCTATCCAACATTTACATAACATTTTAGTAAACATAGACGCACAGGGCTCTTGAATCTCACGCATTCGCCTTGATACTCACCAACTTCAGTCGTTTCTGACGCTCTCACGCTACACTATGCATTTCTCACGCATTTCAAGCGTTCATCACGCTGAGAATTAAGGGATAATGTCCCGCAATTGTCTATGCAATTAATGGACGATGCGCAGGCATATGGAGGAACGATTTCTGGCGAGTTTATGATTTAATGTCTCAAGTTAAATGCCAGTCACAAAATATCACTAGTACAAAACGCTAAACGTTTGATAAAATTGGAGTGCCCTGCATATATGTTCTACTGTATGCTGACATTTTACATGAACTGCAGTCGAATAGATTCAAATGTAACAGACGAGGGAAATCAGAGAATGTTTGAGTGAGTGTAGAGAAAGTGCTGAGAATGAGAGAACTGATCAAACAGGAACAGAGGATGAAGAAAAAAACACCGGGAGAGAGGTGATGAAGAGATGCAGAAAAATATGGTTTATTTTTAATGGGTCCCTCTGCCTCTTTGTAAATACAGAATTATTCTTATGAATACTCTGATATCTGTGGTTGTGGTTCAGGATATTGGATCAGTGTGTTTGTGTGTGTGTGTTTGTTTGTTTGTTTGGGTAGCCTAATGAGTCAGTGTGTGGGTTGGGGTGCTGTGTCGGTGAATGTGTGTGTTGGATGACTGGTTCAGTTTGTATTTTGGAATACCTGCCCAGTGTGTGTGTGTGTTGGCGTACAGTTTCGGGGTGTGTGCGTTCCAGTACTGTTTCAGGGTGTGAGTGCATGTATGTTGGGGTACTCGGTCAGTGTGTTTGCTTCAGTCAAAAATCAAAGTGGGAATAAAGGGCAGGCATCAAAGAGCACCCTCTGGTGTCTGTCCTTTCAACTGAGAGGGAAGGAAGGATGCAGAGAGACGAAGGGAGAGAGGAAAAGAGAGAATGAGGCAGGGTGACAGAGGCAGGGAGGGAGGGAGGGAGGGAGAAAGAGTGGGAAGGGGTGTGATGAGGAGTCAGTTCTGCCTTTGAGTGTCAATAGCCTAATAGCTGCTGAAGCAAATCACCGTTTCATGAAAATTATGAGGTCATTTGGTTGCTTGGGTTTCTATCCCTAAAAAAAAGAGTTTCTGAACTGGGTCAGTAGCCATGGTTACATGGTATGGACCCTAATGGACTTAACATGAACTCAAACCATCAACCCCTCCTCTCTCAAGGAGGCATGCACTCCAGATCCTTCCTTGTTTACTCTCCCCTTTAGCCTCGCCCATTCCCGCCTTACACTTCCCTGTAGTCCTGCCCCTGCTGACAGGTTATAAAAGCGATTTACAAATAATGTATTGACAAAGTACTGCAGAGAATCAAAGATTGTAGAGGCGCATGGTCCTAACAGTATTTTGGTGGACATTAAGCAATGGTGTTCACATGTAGAACTTCCCTCCCCTCCCCTCCCCTCCAACATACCAAGAGCTCTGGATCAGGTCTCAACCTGCTACTTTCTACTTTCTGCAACTCTATCTACTCTATGTACGAGCACAACTATGCACAACATTCAACAATGCACAACTGTGTACGCCAATACACAACTAAACACAACACTACACACCTATCCACAATCCTACTACTGTATATAGACAAAAGAATTGGGACGCCGACGTATTACATCTTTAGGACCTTTTGTTGCACCCTATTCTAAATTCATAGGCGTTAATATGGAATTCGTCCCACCATTACAGCTTCCAGTCTACCGGGAAGGCTCTTTGCAAGAATGTGTCTCTGGGAATTTGTACCCATTCATCCAGAAGGGACACACAGTTTGTGACCATGTTGTCAGCTCTCCCCTAACCCTCTCATCCAAACTCTACTCTAACCCTCTCCACCAGACTCTCTTCTAGCCCTCTCGTCCAGGCTCTCCGCTCCGCTAACCCTCTCATGCAGGCTTTCCGCTAACCCTCTCATGCAGGCTCTCCGCTAACCCTCTCATGCAGGCTCTCCCCTAATCCTCTCATCCAGACTCTCCCCTAACCCTCTCTGTTTATCACGCAGCATATATTGATACTCCAGTGGTGCTGCTGAGCTCCACTGTCTCTCTCTTTATTCCACTACCTACTTTCAATTTCTCTCTCCATCCATCACTTTATCCCTCTGTCTATCTCTCTCACTATCCATCTGTCCCTCACTTTATCCCTCTAAATATGACAGTTTCTACTCTCCACCCTTCTCTCTCCATTGCTCTGTCACTGTCTCTCTCTCACCCTTTGTTTTGCATCTGATTAATATCTGTTCCTCTCTGTACTTCATGTCTTTCTCTTTATTCTTCCTTCACGCTCTTACTTAATTTCATTACCCAGTCGTTACATTTCTCTCATCCATTATGGATAGACCTCCTTTATAGTACTCTTCTTCTGCTTTCTCTCCATTTTTCCATTCGTTTATGTGACGCAATCTCTCCATTGCCATCTCTCCCTCCCTCTTCATCGACTTACTTGAATTCAAATCTCTCTCAGCTGCAAGCTCTCTTTCACTCCCTTCTCATTGTCCTCTCTCTCTGTCTCCACTCCTCTCCTTCGGTTACTCTGAATCTGAGTGTTTAATGGTCCATCTCCACCATATTAAACCACGATATCTGGCCCCGACTCCTTCTACTTACAGGCTGCAGTTACACGACTGAAACCTGCCACTTATTTTGTCTAGCTCTGACAAAGGATTTGTCAGCCTCTTCCACCATCTTTCCCCTCTATTTGCAAAACACACACACACACACACACACACACACCCTTCCAATTCCTACTGTAGAGACCCACTACATGCACCTCAGTGAGTGTCCCATATGGCTGTCTGTCACCCAGGCTGACTCATTCTCTACCCATGATCCTTCACTTCAACTGTGTGTATGTGTGTGTGTGTGTGTGTGTGTGTGTGTGTGGAGGGGGGGGGGTTCTCTCTGGTAGTTACCAATGATGGGGAAGACCTCTGAATCACGACCTGTGATGTCATCACAGCGTCAGAGGGAAGCAGCAGAGACTCCTCCTACTCTCCTTACATGGTCACACAGTCTGATGGACGATTCAATTATCCACACATGAAACAGACTGCTGTACTACACATAGCTCTGCTCTACACTTCTCTACACACAGGAGAAAGACTGACACAACACCATTCATAGAATGTGCGGATAATTGTGATTCGGAGCCATGGGAATCCTAATGTTATTAGGGTTTATTGTGTACCAGCATAACCTGGCAGATTAGAGAGTGAGATCTCATTATGTGTTCATGATGGCATTCTGTCAGAGGAGCGCAGAGTAGAGGAAAGCAGAGGAGGGGAGGGGTGGGGAGAGGAAATAGGACAGTAGAGGACAGGAGAGGGGTCTGTGTGTGCTTATCTGACATTAAATACTTAAATCGAATATCTGGGATGGAACTATATCAATGCATCTACACCCCCAAAAAACAGCTCCTGCAGCATACTGTCAAATCTAATCCTAATCAGATTGAGACACAGGTGAGCCATCAAATACATGAGACACACACATGTAATCTATAATAATCCTGTCACGGTTTTAACCAGAACCTTCTGGAGTGCTTGATGCTGTCTAGTTGCCCATAGTAACCAGTCAGCCGAGAAGCGCAGAGTAGTGAATGAACAGTGACTGGGGGAGGGGGCTGGCTGGCTGGCTAATGCTGCCACAATCTCTGAATGAGACACCTCCTCCATTAATACAATATGAGATTTTAGATTGTGCTGGACTGTGACAGTGTATTGTTAACTGTGAAGAGGACAATACTACTGTTTACTAAAGTGGGTATCCTACAGTAAATTGCACATTGGTGGCAGAGCGCTAGTCGTCATTAAAAACCCGTTGTATTACATCATCCATACTCTTGGCTCCCATCATTAGGGTTTCAAATATTTCACTTCTGATATTTGGAACTGACAGCACCTAGTGTTGGCTTCCCTGACCATGCTTTTCGCATATGCGCATGACGTATTTGCAGTCCTCTCGGCAACCAGCAGAGAGCGCGTGAAGGGGCGGAGTAAAACGAGGGGAAGGATCCCAATCCTTCTAGGTCTGCCAATAACGGTCGACTCCTTGTGGATGGTACTATTCCCAAATTTGCACTGACGGTAAACCTAGTGATCGAACCAAGTCACTGCCCCGGGGAATATCTTCTCCGTATGAAAGGGAATAGCGTTTCTACATGCTCTTAAACGGCTTCGCGTAGGTTTTCTAAGAATCACGGACTAAAATCAGGTTATCCCACAGAAGCAAATAAATCCTTCCACGGCTTTATTGACACTGTCCTCCGCGTTCGGGACCGTTTGCTGCTCCTCCGTGAATCCAGACCTTCGTACCTGTTCAGGAGACCAGCGCCGAGGAGTTCTCGCCACCACGCTGCGTGCTTGAATTGAATTGCGTCTTCTGTCGTTTCTGATGGGAGCATTTGACGACGTCATTTGATAGGGTTTGTAACTGTAAATGTCCCTACATAAGGGTTTTACACCGGGGAAACCAACTTGTAAATGAGCCTAGACTGGAGCTGAAGTCTATAACGTTTCATCTGAGGCTTGCTGCTCCAACCTACAAGAAATCTGGGACAACTGAACTTGTATTGCGGCTGTTGAGAGGAGACCAGTCACTCGGACAGAATGCCTCTTGCACAACTTGCAGAGCCGTGGCCTAAAATGGAGCTGGTGCAGCTCGAGACGGAGGTAAGGACGACACAGGTGATGGGTATTTGTAAGATTAGTTTGTGGGTGTACCAGTCGGCGAACTGGTCTAGCTATACGAAGTCAGTTGTGTTTCCTTGACTTGCAGCATACATCATCGGTGTGCACGTGCATCGATGCCAGGTTCTATTGGATGTTCTGTTGCTAATAAAGTTGAGAGCGAAACTGTACCGCTCTGTAGAAGAACCTGGGCAGCTGTAGACCTTCTGTCAGTGATGATTTAACAAGCAAACAGGCTGAGAATGAACGCATCTGAGGAATCCTGACGGAACGTTAGTAAACACGTGTGATCTTCCCACCAGACAAATCCTGACTGGTGAGTTTGACCTGTGACCTATAAAGGTAGAGAGATTTGCCATGGTCATTGATACAGGAAGCCATGTGCAGGTCAGGGTCAAAGCATGTATTGATCCCACCCTACTCTGGAATTGGATCACACTTATTTCACTGGTAAATATACATGCTTGATGGGGCAGACACACACACACACACACACACACACACACACACACACACACACACACACACACACACACAAAGCTCTACTTTCTCAGATATCATATGACAGTGTGTTTCCAGTAGCAGGGTTAAGAAAGAAGACTAGAGACACAGTAGCCCCAGCAAGGTCCCTGGTTACCCTGGTAACCCCTGTGTGTTCCCCTGGTAACCCCGGTGTTCCCTTGGTAACCCTAGTGTGTTACACTTGTAGCACATGTATGTTACCCTAGTAACCCTGTTGGTTACTTCAGCTATCCCTGGCCCCTTTTACACAGAGATACTGCTATATTGCTGTAAAGAAAACCTGTCAGTATGGCAGCCATGCTTCTTTACACTGAACCAAACAAAGCCTGTATCATGCTTCCCTGTGTGTGCTTTCAGATAACATGCCAACCTTTCGGAATCAGAGGTGCAACGTTAGCATTTATTTGTAGTTCCGCCATGCCAGGTCTCCATTTTACTCAGTCATCAATTTGTCTTTGTGACTACCTCCACCTCCGGCTTATTGCAGGGACAACAATGACCCCCCATTCCGTGTTCATGCCTTTTACAGAAAACTCTGAGGGGGCATAAAAACACAACCTTTCTGCCTTGATCCCCTGTCTAAATGCTGGTTACTCCTGCATGTTACCCTGGATACCCAAGTTTACCCCTGCCTGTTATCCTTGTTAACCTGGTTGCTCCCTATCTTACATTAGTAACACCAGTCAGTTACCCTGTCTGTTGCCGTGGTAACCTTATGGGCCATGTCTAGCCTCTTGAGGTAGTGTCTGAATGATGTTGTTGCGTGGACTTCTTGTCATTTGACCTACTTCTGTTTCTTTTATCTCTTGAAAGAAACTGTTCTCGAACCTTGTTCTCTGCTGCGTGTCCATCTCTACAGTCTGATACCTATGTATCTACTGTTTGCTCCATGTACAGGCTGATACCTGTGTATCTCTTCTGTCTGCTCCGTGACTATCTCTACAGTTGGATACCTGTGTATCTCTACTGTCTGCTCTGTGATTATCTCTATCATCTAATACCTGTATATCTACTGTCTACTCCATGACTATCTCTACAATCTGATACCTGTGTATCTCTAATGTCTGCTCCGTGTCTATCTCTATCATCTAATACCTGTCCACCCTACAGTGTGATACCTGTAAATTTTTACAGTTGGCCCAGGTGTACTTTGGCTCTACACAGATAGATGCTGCCTGTGTGGAGCTATGGAGCTATAGAATGCTTAGTTAGTTAGGAGTGGTTAGTTGTATTGTACTGCCTGAGAGAGAAATGGCTGTAGCAGGTCCATATTATTCAGCCACATTGACACGCTATTTCACTCATACAGATGGCACATGTACTCTGGTACACACAATGACTTCTACAGTTTAGACTGGGAGTGTTTCCGTACCAGGACTTTGACCAGGCTTGTTAGCCTGACAGTTATTTGCAATATCACACTCACTCCCTGCCATTGCTCCTGTTTCACTTCCACTAGTTGTTCCTGTCTCACATGGCATTGTTCCTGTCTCACCTCCTCTTATTGGTCCTGTCTCACCTGCCATTGCTCCTGTCTTACCTCTTCTCATTGTACCAGTCTCACTTCTCATTGGTCCTGTTTTACCTCTCAATGGTCCTGTCTTATTTCTTCGCATTGTTCATGTCTCAACCTCCTTCCATAGTTCCTGTCTCTCCTTTCATTGCTCCTGTCTAACCCTTGTTCCTCTTGACTCACCCCTAACTGCTCTTGTGTCATCTTGCCCCCGAATCAGAGTGGTGCAATTCCAAAAGGTAGAAAGGAAATCCTCTATCAGTGCAGCCTCTAGCAGTGCAGCCTCTAGCAGTGCAGCCTCTAGCTGTGCAGCCTCTAGCAGTGCAGCCTCTAGTTGTGCAGGCTCTAGCAGTGCAGCCTCTAGTTGTGCAGGCTCTAGCAGTGCAGGCTCTAGCAGTGCAGGCTCTAGTTGTGCAGGCTCTAGCAGTGCAGCCTCTAGCTGTGCAGGCTCTAGCAGAGCAGCCTCTGGTGGGACAGCCTCTAGCAGTACAGCCTCTGGTGGGACAGCCTCTACCAGGGTAGCCTCTAAACAGCCTCGGCTGGTACTCAGTAGCTCAGCCAGCAAGGACAACAGCCCTCATGCTGAAGCACATTCCAGTGTGAGGCATGGGTGCGGTCTCCAGAATAACTCAGCAACTGTGTGTATATATGTGTGTCTGGGCTAGCCTTCAGATAAGTTGGGTGTGACCTCTGGAACACAGCTCTGGTACACCTGGGCAGGGGAAAGGGGTAGGCAGGGAGGGGGGGACACATTGGAAGGTAGGGAGAGAGCACGAGGGAGAGGTGGAAATTGAGTAAAGGTGGGGGAGGGGGGAGTGAGAAAGAGAGGGAGGGAGGGAGGTAGGTAGAGGTGGAGTTAAGAGGTGGGGGAGGGAGGCAGATGGGAATCGCTCTTGAGACGTGTGATAACACAACCTACAGCTTCCCTCTGGATTCCTGACTACTGCGTCCTCAGAATACTACCCCTTACAACCCCAGGCTGATTTAGACATTAAGCTAGCTGAAGAGGAGAGACAGGTAGAAGACGGCATGATGGGTAGAGTAGGTGAGACAGATGAAGAGGTGAGAGTTTGACGAAGGAAGAAAAGTGAAGATGACAGACAGGAGAGAGTGTTGGAATGAGATGTGGAATTCATTGTATTCCTAGAGGGCCTTGGTTGCTTGGATACAGGGCTGTGTTGTCTTAATTGTAGCTTTAACACTTAACTTATCTGTTTAACACACGCACACCATCCACTGTGGATTCCCTCACAATGTTTACTTTACTATAAATTATGCATCAATCCACTTAAGTGTGTCATCGTTAAATAAAGTATTTGCTTATGTCTGTGTGTGTGCTTTCATGTATGTGCGACTGTGCTAGTTTGTGTATCCGTGTGTGTTTGCGCGCATGTGTGTGTGCTTGTTTGAGTGTGCATGCGTGTATAAGTGTATGTGCTTGTGAGTGAGTGTGTGTAAGTGTCTGCACATGAGTGGGTCTGTGTGTGTGTGTGTGTGTGCGCGCGCGTGTGTGTGCACGCTTGTTGAGGGACCTCAGGGGATGGAGCATGTTTAAACTGGGACACATGGATCAGCCATGCAGGGCTAATGAGGGAGAAACAAGTGGAGCCGCTTCATCCACAATCAGATCCGGACACACACACACACACACACACACACACACGTCTTAAAACACACAGACTCTATAAACCCACACCCAAACACAGACGTTTAAAAATACAGACAGACACGCGTGCTGAAGCATAGACTGTCTCTACCCTAAAACCGACACACACACACACAAAGACAGACAATACAACACACAGACACTTGTAATTCAGCCTCCGGCCACTTGTCTTTGTAGGGACACTAGCAACATGGAGAGATGAAGAGGAGGGGAAAGAGGATTGGAGGGGAAGGAAGGGGGGGGATTGAATAGACAGGAGAGGATTACGTAGCAACCTGCCATAATCTTATGTACACATTTGCCCTAACTCTAACTTTCCCTTTGAAACTGATTACATTTGCTTGCTTTCTTGTTGTAGTTAATTGTATCTAGACTTCATAGTCATTATAATGTAAGTGGTAAGTGTATCATCCTTCATCTCTTTAGTTCAATGTAATTGTGCTTTGGCATGAATGCTCATGAATGAATGGTTCCAAGGAAGCGTGCAGGTAGGACAGCAACAGTGTTTTCTCAATCCCTCAGAAGTGAAACCATAATAAGAACACATCAGTACTGAAAGTGTTCCTTCTGCTCTCCATAACATGCAATAGGGCACAAGCTGACCCTGGAAGAGACGTAGCGTGTTGGTTTTACCGCATGAAGTATGTGTGTGTTGGTTGTGTAATCATACGAATGACTGAAGTCCACATACACACACTTGGACACTCTGAGTGAGACTAATACTGGGTCTTTGTTTGCTTCCTGACAGAATGGGCAGAGCACGACTGAGGACGGAGACACACCTGCTGACAAGGTAGTTGAACGCACAATCACGCACACACTCACCCACACTCACATGCACCCAGACACATATGGAGCATTAATCCTTGCCTCTGAACTAACTGCAAACACCCCACTAGTGCCTACTTACGACCTTGCAATCATAACCATCCTCTGAACGCACGCCAGCAATTTACATAGATCCCAAATGGATGCCCAGGTGTTACACCACCTGTGTAGGTGGTGCTGGTGGTGTTCACAGTGCATGCCATGTATACTGCACCTGACATACGCCAGAAATACAACACATGAACACTATACCTATACAAGCAGATGTTGTTAGCGATCATTCACCCAGACACCATCCCTAAAACCCCATAGAAATACCAAGAACATTTCATGTCCCTACAAGGGTGGTAAAACAAGGCAACACACACACTCTCACACTCATGCATACACATTCACAGGCGGACACACATGCGCGCTCGCACGCGCACACACACACTCACACAAACACACACTCACAACCAGACAGAGGCTGTAACAAGCTCATAATTGAATTATTCATGCCTATTTATTTTTGTGTAAAAGGTCTCATTCAGCGAAGAGGCTTTTAGATGTGGTGACAGTTAGCAGCCTCCTCTGCTACAAAGTTTCAACACCTCCCTGCTTCACATGAAGCACACATCAAGTCAATCTGCTACTGATTGGGCCTGACACACACACACTCGCACACAGCACACACACACATACAGAACACTATCACACACACACACACACATGTAGAACAATCACCCCCCCCCACACACAGACACACACATTTGAGATGTGAAATGTAAGGTCTTAGTTTGCTGGCATCCTCCATCACAGCTGTTCCAGACTGTAGGAGTGTAACTGTCTTCCTGAAAGACACTCCATACTTCACCTGCCATCATGTTCCTGAGCGAGGGAGGGAGATGGATAGAGGGACACAGACATGGAGAGAGGGAGATGGAGAGAGGGACACAGAGATGGAATACTAGCTGGCCTTTGATGTGCGTGTGCGTGTGTATGTAGAGTGCCACTTATACCCCGTGGTCCCGTCTATGTTGAGTCTTTGTTTAGTCATAATGGGAGCGTGCGTGTGCTTGTCTGTTTGTATAAAGATGGGTTCAGAGCCTGTAGAGTGTTCTGTTGTGGAGGCAGAGGGAAGGTGATGTGATTGTCTATTTGACCCTGTCATATGAATAGACTAACTTGAGATTCTGATCTGAGCTGACTCAAGATTCTGATCTGAACTAATTCAAGGCTACATTCCCTCAGTCTGTATTTGTGTGTTAGTGTGTGCTTTTCCTTGACCATCCATGCATTGTGTAGGCATGGCAACAGCTCCTTTCCTGGTAGAGCCCTTATCTTATGCTTGATACATGTTTATCATCAGGTACCTCGGTACGTGGTACACACACACACACTCATAAATAGACACACATTTACACACATTTACACACACACACACACACATTCAAAAATTCACACCCTTATATTTACATACAGACACATAACACATTCTCTTACTACACCTCTATCCAAATATTCCTCTCTCTCTCCATTTCCCCCCCACTCTCTCAAGCTTCCTTACTATCTCTTTCAAACACATACACACATACAAAATTGTTGCTGCGGCATCACTGGGAGGTCAGAGGTCATCTCCACGGCACAATCATCAATCACAGTTTAGGGCTGGACCAGTCACAACCAAGCATCAGAGGTCTCACAACCTATCAGATGCTAGCAGAAAATGAGAAAAGGCTTTGGAGCTTGAAGATGACCTCTCCTCTGCCACCCTGCTTTCTTACATACACACACACACGCTCTCTCTCTCTCTCTCTCTCTCTCTCTCTCTCTCTCCTCTTTCTGTCTCCTTCCCTCCATCTCTGCAGTGTAATTCATCAGTGTGCTGCAGCAGAGATAAAGCCTGTGTAATGATTGGTTAAGCTCTGCACAATGTCCTTGACTGTGGCCTTCTGGCTGCATTTCAGAACAACTTCACCTCTTGAGAACAACTTTACCTCTTGATCATCTTCAGATGGAAAGAAATGCCAGACAGACACACTGGCTGGCTGACACACAAGCAAGCAAGCAAGCAGGCAGACAGACAGACAGACAGACAGACAGACAGACAGACAGACAGACAAGTGGGCAGGTAGGCAGCCAGCCAGCCAGACATATATAGACAGACAGACAATCAAAAATGTAAGGAAGCCGAAAGGTAGATAGGGCTGGGACTAGTAGATAAGATGCCACACACACACAAATAAACACACACACAATTACACACATGGGGTTTGTAACCTTATTGCCTGCTCATCTAGCAGCAGTCAGCGTTGTAGGTCATAACTGGCCTAGCTAGGACCCCCTCCCCCATGGCCTCTGTGTGCAAGCGCAGTGATTCCATGCCTCCATCAATATATCGCCCAATCATCCATATATTCATCCATGTATCCATCCATTGACATATCCATCCATACATCCATATATCCATCCATACATCTGTCAATTCACTTTTCCACATATTCTCCATCCATCCATCCATCCAGTGATCCATCCATATTATACCAGAGTGCTCTGTTGTCATAGTTACAGCAGCTCTCCCTCAAGATCATTGACTTCTTTGTACTACATAAAAAAGTAATGCTGTCTCTCACACACCCATACACAGACACACACGCTCAACCTATTCCTTCCTCAAACTCATTCAAACATCATCTGTTTCAGGTCAGGGTCATCTAGTCTTTCTACTCCGCAACACTACTTCCTTCTGTCTTTTCTGGCCTTCCTCCTTCTCCCAGGCTCTCCTTCCCGCCCTCTGTCCCTCCCACCTTCACTCTCTTTTCTCCCTCTCGTTCTCTCACTCCTGTTTTTCTCTTCCCCCTTCTTTCTCCTTCCCTCCTCCTTCTCCTCCTTCCTTTTCTCACGCCTTTCCCTCTTACCCTCTCTCTTTGAATTATTTCTTATTAGACATGGGCGCAACGCTAACCTTATGCACAGGTTTGTACCATGGCCACAGTGTGTGTGTGTCTGTGTCTGTGTGTGTGTGTTTGTGTGCATGATGAAGGAGGGGATGTATTCCAGAAGGCCCCACTAGTGCTTTGGCAGGAAGGGTCGACTCCGGCTATAAGCGGAGAACTCCTGGTCTTCCAGGATGAATTTGTTTCCGGTGTGGGGACAGGCTTCCTGACTTTAAGCAGCAGCACAATAGTTAATGCTAGAGACTTTTAACAGGACCTGGGTTGTAGGATATGGAAGTATGGACAGTCCATACCTACACAGCCAATTCTATAAGTCTCAGGTTGAACATCAAGTATCAAGCAAATAAGATGGCAGTCGGGCTGCGATGTTTACATTTATTTCTTTACTATACTTACGTATACTAAAAGATACATTCATTCTCCATTTCCAAGTTAATTTATACTGGGCATCAAGTACAATGCAGATCGCAACTGCTAGTGACTTCAGACAGTATACGAATAGGTACTACTTCATTGCAGGGTCCAGTAGGTGTAAATACAGTCATATGGCTGAGGGTGTAACGATGCTGTTGAATGGCTACTCTGGGGAGTCCTATCCTCTTCCGTACTCTTCCTCACTCTGTCTTGCATGGAATCTACCCTCCACCTACCTTCACAGTTGGGGTGAAGAACATGTCCATACTTGGTAATAGCCGCTCTCCTCCTGCCCTCTGTGGAGCTCAACACTAGTTGAACAACGCTGCCCTCTCATGGTCACTACTGGACACTACAGCACCGAACAGCATTGCTCCTCATCATCCTCTGCTTTTAAAAATATTCTGTCTTGTCTCAAAGTTGATCTCAGGACATCTTTACTTCAAACATGAATGCTCAGGTTTTTAGGAACCCGCTGCCCACATAAAGTATACTTTCATTCTTTCATAAGTTAAGAGAAAGCTGGAAGAGAAAGCACATCCCCCCCTGTGAGTCAAGTTTAAAATAGCACCTCTACTTCAAGTCTCCACCCTCTGCTGCCTTGTAATACCACCTAGCAGCACACTGTCCCTCTGGCTCCTCCTTGTGTTGGCCCTCCTCTTCACCTCCTCCTACTCCTCTCCTCCTGCTCTTCTCTTCCTACTCCTCCTTCTCACCTCCTTCTCCTACTCCTCCCCCTTCTTATTTCCTCCTCCTTTCCTCTTCTCCTCCTTCTCCTCCCCATCTCCTTATCCTCTCCCCTTCATGTGGCTCCTCCTCTACTCTCTCTCCCTCCTCTTCTTCTCCTCTGTCTTTGCGTTCTTACTTTTCTTGCATAACAACACATTTTATGATAGTTTGTGTTTAAGTGCGTGTGTATATTGGTTTCACAGCCGAGATGTCTCAGTTAGAGGTTGAGTTTCCGACTCCATATTAAATACATTGGGCTCGCCCCCTGGTCATTCAAACACTCTTTGTATTTCCTTATTTCACGCGTATGTGTGTGACGTAATGATCTTACTGAATCTGCACTTTCATCAGTGTGGGTCAGGGACATGGGAAGCTAAGACAAGACATGTGGAGGCTCATTTTCCGCACCAAACACCGTACAGCAGAGGCAAGTCTGTGTGTGTGTGTGTGTGTGTGTGTGTGTGTGTTGATTGTATTGGAAAGGCTTTCTCTATTGACTTATAACTCAGTAGCTCAAGTCCAATAGCACCTGAACTTATACTAGATTACAGGTCTGTGGAGAACTGATACTATCAGAACTCATGTTAGACTATAGGTCTCTAGAGAGGAAATGCACAGAGATTAGGGTTTGTCATGGTCCAGACAGGGTTGTGGTTACAGGCTTAGACAGACCAGAGTATTATAAATAAGCCTTTCAATATTTTATGATTGTCTCAAGGAGTGAATGGTGACATCAGTCTCTGTAGGCCCCAGAGAAAGGGGAAGTGAACGCTGTGAAGGAATAGCTACTTCCTGTCAACTCTTTTGAAAGCTGTCTTCCTGTTTCTTGCAAAAACAGGCATAATCTCATGTGTCGCATGTATAAGACAGGTTTGGGTTTGTTAAAGTGAGACAGGTCTGTGTTTGTTAGAGTGAGACAGGTCTGGGTTTGTGAGAGTGAGACAGGTTTGGGTTTGTTAGATTGAGACAGGTTTGGGTTTACTAGAGTGAGACAGGTCTGGGTTTGTGAGAGTGAGACAGGTTTGGGTTTGTTAGAGTGAGACAGGTCTGGGTTTGTGAGAGTGAGACAGGTTTGGGTTTGTTAGATTGAGACAGGTCTGGGTTTGTTAGATTGAGACGGGTCTGGGTTTGTTAGAGTGAGACAGGTCTGTGTTTGTTAGAGTGAGACAGGTCTGGGTTTGTGAGAGTGAGATAGGTTTGGGTTTGTTAGAGTGAGACAGGTTTGGGTTTACTAGAGTGAGACAGGTTTGGGTTTGGACTTGCTTGGATAGTGGGTCCCAGGGTTCTGCTGATGCGGCTGCCTACTGCTCCTGGCTGCCCTCCAGGCTGCTCCCTGAGGGGGTGTGTGTGTGTGTGTGTGTGTGTGTGTGTGTGTGTGTGTGGGTGTGTGTGTGTGTGTGTGTATTTGACTGCGAGACCAAAAAACCTTCTTCTTCTGATAATGTGTGTGATCATATGTCTAGCACAAGAGGACTAGAGTCTTATCAAGGTCACTTCACCCCTTAGGTCTTCTCTCACCTATCCGGAATAGAGAAGGTAAGATCCCTTTCTTCCCTCCGCCCTTCCTTGCCTCGCGCTCTCTTCCCCACCCTATGTCTCGCACTCCGTCCTCTCTCTCTCGGACACTCTCTTTCTCTCTCTCCATCTCTGGTTCTGAACTATTCGATTAGTCAGGAAATTCCACCGATGTGGAAGGAAATGTTCTTGTTAAACAGGGGCGGTAAATCCGAAGTCAGTGTTGCTGTGGTAAAGGCAAGCTTGTGCATTGATGGTTTGTCATACAAACTGTAAAACCTGTCTGGGGGAGGAGGACATGCTCAGTGCAGGAGGACACGCTCAGTGCAGGAGGACACGCTCAGTGCAGGAGGACACGCTCAGTGCAGGAGAACACGCTCAGTGCAGGAGGACACGCTCAGTGCAGGAGGACATGCAGGAGGACACGCTCAGTGCAGGAGGACACGCTCAGTGCAGGAGGACATGCAGGAGGACACGCTCAGTGCAGGAGGACACGCTCAGTGCAGGAGGACACGCTCAGTGCAGGAGGACACGCTCAGTGCAGGAGAACACGTTCAGTGCAGGAGGACACGCTCAGTGCAGGAGGACACGCTCAGTGCAGGAGGACACGCTCAGTGCAGGAGGACATGCAGGAGGACACGCTCAGTGCAGGAGGACACGCTCAGTGCAGGAGGACACGCTCAGTGCAGGAGGACACGCTCAGTGCAGGAGGACACGCTCAGTGCAGGAGAACACGCTCAGTGCAGGAGGACACGCTCAGTGCAGGAGAACACGCTCAGTGCAGGAGAACACGCTCAGTGCAGGAGGACATGCAGGAGAACACGCTCAGTGCAGGAGGACATGCAGGAGGACACGCTCAGTGCAGGAGGACACGCTCAGTGCAGGAGGACACGCTCAGTGCAGGAGAACACGTTCAGTGCAGGAGGACACGCTCAGTGCAGGAGGACACGCTCAGTGCAGGAGGACACGCTCAGTGCAGGAGAACACGCTCAGTGCAGGAGGACATGCAGGAGGACACGCTCAGTGCAGGAGGACACGCTCAGTGCAGGAGGACACGCTCAGTGCAGGAGGACACGCTCAGTGCAGGACAGCCTCCAGTTCTTCATGTGTATCCAGGGGTGTTTTAGTCATATTTGTCTCATGTCCACTTTTTGCCTCCTGTCTTACATTTCCTGGTATTTTCCGTGCTTCATTGGACATTTTGTAACTGTAAGTAATGTGTGACAGGACAGGCGGGCAGAGAGAGGGGGGAGTAAATGCAGCAGAGTGCCAAGGTTGGACACTGGCTACATGGTATGTGCCCTTATCCGGTGAGCCGCCCATTAGTTTCATGCCTTGTCTTCTTTCAGCTCAATCAGGGGGTTTCTGCAATGTCCATGGTGGTATAAATGGCTGGTATCCTGCAGTTCTGAATGCACTATAAAGGCTGTTAGAAATCAATAAGTCTCTATCTCTCTTCCTGGCTCTCTTAATCCAATACAGTATGCTTTATTGGCTGGAGTTAAACTATGTTGCCAAAGTGGTCAGCAGTAAAGGGACAATATAAGAAATGATGAACACACATAGATGTGCTGTGCACAGTGGGGGCCAAATGACACAACAGAAAGGAAACGCACAAACAGACATTTACAAGCACAAACAAGTTTCTAAATCATAAATACATGCATCAACACATGTGTATACATACCATCAAACATACATACAAAAAGTATTTAACTAGTTATTGCATAGTGTGACTGAAACACAGGAAAAGCTTATCTCTCTGCATCTCTCTCTCTCTTTATCTCTCTCTCTCTGTCTCTCCCCCTCATACTGTCCCCATCTTGGGTTCACACCCAGTTGTGTGGTTCTACAGTTTCGGTTATTCCTTCCTGCCTGCCTCCTTCCTGCCTGCCTCCTTCCTGCCGCAGTCAAACAGCTAGGCCTCAGTAGGTCCAGCTGCAGCCGACATGGTGGCTCTGAGATAGACAGCATGCAGGGGAGATAGAGGGAGCCCAGGGGTGTGGGGTGAAGAGCCTAGCCGGCAGGGACCCCCGAGATGGACAAAGTCAGAACGAGGTTCAACCTGAGTCGCCTGTTGGCCGTGTATCTGTTAAAGAAACAGCAGAGGAAGGCCAGCCCTGCTACCAACCCCACAGAGACAAGCAGAGACACAGATGCTTCACTAGCAGGTCTCAGGATCCCATGGACGGTACAGATATGTTCAAGACCTAAACCGTATAGACGTTTGTATAGACTTACACCAGGTATACGCTGTTATCGACTATCATCCCGATTAGATGTTGTTATAGACCTAAACCAAATATACTGTATGTTGTTATAGACCTAAACCCGGTATACTGGATGTTGTTATTGACCTAATTCAAATATCATTTACATTGTTATAGACCTAAATCAGATGTAATATGATATAGATCAAATATAGCTAAATCTGACCCAAATATAACTTAATGTTGTCAGCAACCTAAAAGAGATATGGCTTACCAGGAGCAGATGTTGTTGACTTGTACCGGTGGTCTGTCTGTCCCAGTCATCCTGACATAGGTATCTCATGTATTTGGTAGATAGTTAGTATCTAACTATAAAAGCACAAATCACTGCCTGTCTGTTGTGTGTGTCTGTGGGACAGTAACCTTTAGAATCAGGCATTATAGGAACTTGAAAATATGCCAATGTCCTACTTGGAACCCAAGGATGTTTAGTGCCATTTGTTACATTGTATGATGAGCAGTTTGCAAGAAATACAAATACATCAATTACAAATAAAATACAATGAAATATAGATACTTTCTAGTATATATAAGCAATTGAGCCATACATCAATACTTTAAAAAGTCCCTGAAAAGTCCAGATTAGTTTGAATGTATGGTGGACTAGTTTGAACTGTACCCTGGTTTCCAGAACTATAGAGATTTCAAACCCTTAATGTTACATAAAGAGATGATTTAAACAGTGTGTAGAAGAATTCTGCATGTCCATGCACACAGCTGGGGCACTGGGTGCAGTATGCGATTGGTATGTTGACTACGCTGCTTACTGGTAATAGGAACGCGTGAACACCGGCTGTGGCAGTCACACTCTCTTGTTTCTTACCGACAGCACAGGGTGAACCACTTCCCTTGAAGACTTCCTCTCTCTCTCTCCCTCCCTCTCTCCCTCTCCCTCTCTCTCTCTCTCTCTCTCTCTCTCTCTATCCCTCTCCCTCACTCACTCTCTCTCTGTCTGTGTGTGTGTGTGTGTGTGTGTGTGTGTGTGAGAGAGAGAGAGAGAGAGAGAGAGAGAGAGATAGATAGATAGATAGAGGGAGGAGGAGAGACAGAGACAGAGACAGAGGAGGAGGATGACTCAGAGAGAGAGAGATCATCAGATATTCGTACTGGTCTAGTATCACCCTGTCAGGGTGATATTTCTCTGCTCTCTTCTTCCTTTTGAGCTGCGAGCTTTAATGGAATGGACAGAACACCTTTTTCATGAAAAGCGACCTCTACTATTACAAACAGTAACGTCACTGAAACCTCACTCTAAACTGACTACAGTACTACCACTTCCTAACAACATCGCTAAAACTTTCAAATGCATCCTTTCAGTACTGCTACATCCAAGGGTGTATTTTTTACTAGGGATGCTAGGGTCATGTCCCTACCAAAGCCATGGAAGCACAAATTGAAGTGAGTGAAAACTGTAGTTTTACTTAGCATAGTAATTCACAAAAATCGCACAAGTCTGCATTTAGAATTAAAATTCACTACTTGTGATTCAGAGCGTTAATTTATCTGTTATGAAACTAGGTCTAGTTGACAGCTGCATCAAAATCACGAAGCTATCACTACAACCCGCCTACAATATTACCTTAACATTACGTCAACCCGCCTACAACATTACCACAACCTTCAACATCGGCACATCATTAGTATAACCTTTCTACAACATTACTACAACCTTCCTACAATGTTCCACATGATTACCACATGACCATAACCTTTCTACAATATAAATACAACAGTACTACAACCTTTCTACAACATTACAACAACCGTACAACTTCCGTTCTTTTTGTTACTATGTTTCAGGAGGATGATGTCATTAAGGAGATCAACATCACCCATGTTGTCAAGGAGGGTTCAGAGAAGGCAGACGCCTCCCAATTTGAGCTGCTCAAAGTCCTGGGACAGGGGTCCTTTGGCAAGGTAACACACACACGCACAAACACACACACACAAACACACACACACACACATACAGTCATACACATACAGTCATACACATACAGACAATCATGTACATACATAGATACATGCTCATACACTTCCATATTCACACACACATGCAAACACAAACCCTCACACACACATCGTACTATACGAGTGGGAACCTTCAACTCACTCCCATGAAAATCTTGTTATTCCTAACCCCTACCTCGACCCCTCACCTTTAACCCTCAGCACTCATTCTAACCAGATATCTAAACCCCTTAAAACCTTCTAGAACCGACAAAATGCCAACACTTTCTTTAAGTGTATCCTTCAGTATATTTCCTTTACTATATTTGGGCATTCTGTTCTCACAGAACACACACACACACACACAGAGGTTGAAGAGTAAGTGATGATTGTTGTTGTGCAGGTGTTCCTGGTACGAAAGGTGACCCCACCTGACAACAACGAGCTGTACGCTATGAAGGTCCTGAAGAAAGCCACCCTTAAAGGTACCACATACCCACACATACACATCCATCCTTTCATCCATCCAATCAAGCCATATTTTTAATCTGTCTTTCTATCTATTGTGGACATGTATCCACGCCCACGCCTCTTGAATCGCCTCATATTTGCAAACGAGCCCTGGAGTTCCTACTAACCGAGCTCCTTGTCCTGTGCTTGCGTGCAGTGAGAGATCGTGTGAGGACCAAGATGGAGAGAGACATCCTAGCAGATGTCAATCATCCGTTTGTGGTGAAGCTTCACTATGGTGAGCCTGGAGCCTGTCTGTCTGTCTCCTCTCTATCGCTCATGTCGTTATAGCCATTCGTGCAACCGTTGTGTGTGTGTGTTTGTTCATGCAGCCTTCCAGACTGAGGGGAAACTGTACCTGATCTTGGACTTCCTGCGAGGTGGAGATCTATTCACCAGACTGTCCAAGGAGGTGAGACTCTAGGGTTAGAAGGTGACACTCTAGGGTTAGGAAGTGTCACTCTGGGTTAGAAGGTGAGACTGTTGGATTAGAAGGTGACACTTAGGGTTAGAAGGTGAGACTGAGGGTTAGAAGGTGACACTCAGGGTTAGAAGGTGAGACTGTAGGGTAATGCTGAAGTGTTAGTGTCCTTGAGACCTGGGGACAAAAGGTGATGAAATATTCACATTTTACAACATTATATCATATCTCCTCTTTTAAATGCTCCCCTCTATGTATGTGTGTTTGTATTTATGTGTGTGTTTTCCAGGTGATGTTCACAGAGGAGGATGTGAAGTTCTACCTGGCAGAGCTAGCTTTGGGTCTGGACCACCTGCATGGCCTGGGCATCATCTACAGAGACCTGAAGCCTGAGAAGTATGCACGCGCACACACACACACACACACACACACACACACACACACACACACACACACACACACACACACTCACACACTCTCACACACACACAATTAGGCAGTGGTTTCTGAATGTTCCTCCCTCCCAGAGACTCTGATCATCATCATTCACGTTCTGTGGTCTCTTGTTGTTGTTTTGTAGCATTCTACTGGATGAGGAGGGGCACATCAAACTCACAGGTACAATACGCACACACTCAGACACACACCATTACACATACCATTACACACACAGTGATGCACATACACACTAAAATACTATACCGACACGAACACACTGCATACTATTTGATGTAGATAGTCTTTTTGTGGAAATACCTTTTGAGAAAAACAACAAATCTGATTGGTTGTGTATCTCTAAGCAGTGTTATGATTTTGTTTACTCCCTCCAGACTTTGGCCTTTGTAAAGAAGCAATCGATCACGAGAAGAAAGCCTACTCCTTCTGTGGTACTGTGGAGTACATGGCCCCAGAAGTGGTCAACCGGCAGGGACACATCCATAGCGCGGACTGGTGGTCGTTTGGGGTACTGATGGTGAGTTGCAGTGTACTTCTTATTGATGGTTTTATAATGGTTCTGACCTTAACCCTGAAAATTTGATTCTCCTCTCCTGGCTCTGCAATCACGAATACATGTTTATTTTGCTTGCAACCTCATTTGCATCTTTAGTTGAGCAAAAAACACATTGTGCCATTACTAAATAATTTATGAGTTCCTAAAGCAAATATATTTTCCCTCTTGCAACTTGACAACATAAACGGAAGACTAGAAATTGCAGACAATTGTACATCATATTAATAGAGTACAGCCTATTGGACAATAGAGAAGAGAGCTGATGGGTGGCATTCTTCCCTCCCCAGTTTGAGATGCTGACAGGCTCACTGCCCTTCCAGGGGAAGGATCGTAAGGAGACCATGAACCTCATCCTGAAGTACGTCAACCTTGACCTCTCACCCCAAACATGACAACTGTCAGTCATACAATACTTAAGAACTGTCAGAAGTTCATCAATTACTTCATTGCATATGTTTATCTCTTGAAATCATGTAGACCTCTGCTGATCTATACAAAGCTTTTAATTCTCTAACCTTTTAATAGTCTGAAATAGGTTTGACTTTGAATATTGGGGAAACACTTTATTTAAAGTTCATATTCATAAAGCATCATACATGTACTTGTAATTAAATACAATATAGTAATAATGCAGTAGAAGCATAGTTATATATTCACAATTTTTGTGCATCATGATGTGCTAAAGCTACTAATTTAATATAGTACGAGTAAGATGCTTGATCTTGGATTGATTTGAATCAGAATCAGAATCAGAAACCGTTTATTGCCATTGTCAGTGAAGTTCACAAACGTAGGAACTTGCTTCGGCGTAGGTGCAACATAAAGCAATGGATAAAATATTAAAAATATATAAAAAATATATAAAAGGCAAGCATAAAATTAAGAATAAAATAAACTAAGATAGACTAACACGATATACAGAATGTAAAGTTGACAGATGGTGCGATGTGCAAATTAGTAGTGCAAATAGATTGTTCTTAAATAATATTATTGTTAAAGTGGCAGGTGTTAGAGTGTTCATGAGTCCAACGGCAGAGGGAAAGAAACTGTTCTTGTGGCGGGAGGTTCTGGTCCGGATGGACCGTAGCCTCCTGCCTGAGGGGAGTGGCTCAAATAGTCCATGTCCAGGGTGTAGTAGTTAGTTACAACTTTGGTCTGAAATGTAGGATCAATCTACATAAAATATACCATAATACAAAGAGTTGAAGGTTTAGAAATATCTGCGGATTAATTTTATAATACAATTATAGACTGGCTACCAACATAATTAGACAAATACAAATGAATGCTTGTGCTATGCGTGTCCTCATTAATGTCTTTTCTCTGCAAAGTGACACACAAGCACATAAGTACATCATATATTCAGGTGTTGTGAATAAGACTTCCAAGATCGCCGTTTCTGTGCTTTTTTAACGTATTACACATATGAGCTTTAAAGAAAGTGCTACCATATTTGCCTGTATTTTATCACTGCGCAGCGTATGTCTAATGTTGGAGTGTTTCTCTGCCTGCAGGGCGCGTTTGGGAATGCCCCAGTTCCTGAGTTCTGAGGCCCAGTCTCTCCTCAGAGCTTTGTTCAAGAGGAACCCCACCAACAGGCTGGGTCAGTCCTCTCTGCCCCTCTGGGATGATTAGCCAGCGTAGAGGTTTTACTATCACTGTTGCTGTGTTGCCATTTTCCAATATGCCATCATTGTTTTACAGACAGTGTTGTTGGGTTGCCAGGTTCCAATATGCCATCATTGTTGTACTAACAGTGTTGTTGGGTTGCCAGGTTCTGGAGCTGACGGAGCAGAGGAGATCAAACGTCACAGCTTCTTCTCGACAATCGACTGGAATGTATGTCTGGGCAGGCACTGCTGATCTTATGCACTGCTTTACCGATGCCATACTATCACTCTCCTCTGCTCCCCTCTTCTCCTCGCCTCAACCCTCCTCCACCCCCACTCCAATCCACTTTTACAGTTTCTACATCTGTCTCTTGTGTGTGACTGCCTCCTCTATCCTCCTCAGAAACTGTTTAGGAGAGAGATCAAACCTCCGTTCAAGCCAGCTGTGGCTCGTCCCGACGACACCTTCTACTTTGACTCAGAGTTCACCTCCCGTACCCCGAAAGGTAAGACACGAAGGGGGTCTCAACTGGTCCAGAGTCTGATTTACAGTCTGAAGTCGGAGACCTTGAAGAGCATGACATAGCAGACCAGGTTTTGTTTACTGTTATATCATGGAGCAATGTCTGTGAACAGGGATCCTATTCGTAATGGACAAACCTGCTTAATGGCTTAATGCAAAATCAGACCTTTTATTGTTTTCAGCTTGAAACAACTTTCCATTGTGAATGTAACATTTTATTGTGAAATCAACTTTCCTTATATAAGGTTACCTACTATAATGTATGTACGTGTGTTACTTTGTACATGTGTGTGTGTGTGTGTGTGTGTGTGTGTGTGTGTGTGTGTGTGTGTGTGTGTGTGTGTGTGTGTGTGATGCTCCTCCAGACTCTCCAGGCATTCCACCCAGTGCTGGTGCTCACCAGCTTTTCAGAGGGTTCAGTTTTGTTGCCACGGCGATGCTGGAGGAGGAGGGTTCAGACGAGCACGCCCAGCCCGCTCCGCACCCAGTGGTTCAGGTGAGCTCTCTAGGGACACGCACGGAACATGAACCTACACGAAGACGCTTGGAGCCCAAACCTCTAGTGATTACATAGGAGTGTAAAGGTTGGAGGGTTTGTTACAGGAAGTGATGTGTGCTCTACCTCTCTCTCTCCCTGCAGCAGTTACATGGGAAGAACGTGCTGTTCAGCGATGGCTACACGCTGAAGGAGGACATTGGCATGGGCTCCTTCTCTGTCTGCAAGCGCTGCATCCACAAAGCAACCAGCACAGAGTACGCTGCCAAGGTCAAGACACACTCTCCTCGATAACACACTGGATGCAAAACACTGGACAAAACACTCACACTCCTAAACACAACACGCGCACATTCAGTCCATGGGTACCTACACAACATGCTGGACAAAACACACCCTGTGTCCCGACACAAAACACACCTGGTTCCTGTCCCAGTAGAGGTGTCATAGATTGCGTTTGTGTTTTTGTTTTACAGGTGATTGATAAGACGATGACAGACCCCTCAGAGGAGATCGAGATCCTGCTGAGATACGGCCAGCACCCCAACATCATCACCCTCAAAGACGTGAGTTCAACACTGGCATAGTAGTGGAACACTACTATAATGGTAACGTCTTCTTCGTCAGTTCCATGACAACATCTTCATCACTACTATGACAGTACCTTCCAAGATAATAAATTGCATTCCAAGACTTGAATGTTGTTTTAGTGTCTACGAAGTCATGGTTGGGTACACGTGGTATCAGCTGATGAAAATGACGTCGTTTCAGCGTTTCAAATGTGGGGGCCTCTGAATGTCCTAATGACGTCATTTAGTAACGTCATAAACGTTGCCTGAACAGAGACATGATTAGATCCTCTATTGGTACTGTAAGTGACATTACGAGGATGACCTCAAATAATGTTTGATTATCATAAAGTGCCATGAAGTACAAGAAACGTACCTAAGACAGTTGTAATGTTCCCTAAGGTTTTGCACAGGTACTGAATGTCACAGCTTGTTTGGAACATCACAGGTCCATTTATAATGTTCCCTATTCGCATGTTACGAAAGTACCCGTAATGTTCCAAACAGGCTGTGACAATCAGTACCTTTGAAATAATTTAGGCGAACATTGCAAATGTTTCATTGATGTTTCTTTTAGTTGATCTGCTTTGCTGCTACGACAGTGGCATCTTCATCAGTACCCCAAGACCCTATCCTAATCTCCCTGTGCTGGGGGGTTCTGCAGGTGTACGACAATGGGAAGCAGGTGTTTCTGGTGACGGAGCTGATGCGGGGAGGAGAGCTGCTGGACAGGATCCTCAAACAGAAGTTCTTCTCTGAGAGGGAGGCCAGCTCAGTCCTCCACACCATCGCCAAGACGGTGGAGTACCTGCACTCTCAGGGGGTAAGAACATGCTCTATTCTGTGGGGTTCCACTGTACTCTACTGTACTCGACTAGGTTCTATGACACTGTACGCCACTCTTCTCTAAAGTACTCGGTCTGCTCTAATGTACTCTACTCTCCTCTGCCTTACTGTATTCTGTTTTTCTGTCCTCTGTTTTACTGTGCTTTGTTCCACTATGTTTTTACCTACACCTTGTTATTATGACAGATGAAACCTGAGCAGAGCACAGCTAGCAGTGTTTTCTGTCTCCCAGGTGGTTCACAGAGACTTGAAGCCCAGCAATATCCTGTATGTAGATGAGTCTGGTAACCCAGAATCCATCCGGATCTGTGACTTTGGTTTCGCCAAGCAGCTGAGGGCAAACAACGGCCTTCTGATGACACCATGCTACACCGCCAACTTTGTGGCCCCTGAGGTGAGCATGCTCCTCTATTGGTCCACATCAGTCTGACTGCTCTGCCATTGGTTCACATCAGTCAGACTGCTCTGCCATTGGTCCATCTCAATGAGTCTGCTCTGGCATTGATACATCTCCCACCAAGCCATTAGTGCCAGTGTCAGTATTTAGCATTTCACCTCCCATGTCACCAACTCTTGCAGGTGTTGAAGCGCCAAGGCTACGATGAGGGTTGTGACATCTGGAGCCTGGGAGTCCTGCTGTATACCATGCTGGCTGGGTGAGCACACACACATGCATGTCCACACACATCCTCCCACGTACGTACACACGTACACACGTCTTAATGATTCGCCATGTGAACGTCAACTTTTCCATTGATTCTCTCCTTCTATTTTTCCAGCTTCACTCCATTTGCCAATGGGCCTGAAGACACTCCAGAGGAGATATTGGGCAGGATAGGCAGTGGTCACTTCACCCTGACTGGAGGCAGCTGGGATGCTGTGTCTGACTCTGCCAAGGTACGCCCACCTCGCTTGGTCCTCATCTCATTAACCAAATGTTTTCATTATCTTTACTTGTTTCTTAAATTACTTCATCAATCAGATTTTCCTATATGGTGCCCCAGGGGTCTATTCTTGGGTCAATGTTTTCGATTTATGAGTTGCCCTTTTGGCTAACTATCAATGTTTTCCTAATTATTAGAGAAGGCTAACCATTTTCAATGATTTTTTGTTCAGGATCTGGTCTCCAAGATGCTGCACGTGGACCCTCACCAGCGCCTGACAGCCATGCAGGTGTTGAAGCACCCCTGGATCGTCCAGAGAGACAAACTCCCCACTAGTCAGCTGCCGCACCATGACCCAAAGCTGGTCAAGGTAACACACACACACGTGAAATTCATAGTTTTTTTATATTCATGCCAGTTCAGTCAATCTTTATCAATGTATCTTTATCAATGAATCTTTGTAAATGAATGGAAGTTTACTTGAACCCCATCTAGCTACCATTAGTCACAGTCAGACTAGTTGTACTATTGAGTTTCACGGTGTAGATCCAGTCTGGCCAGATGTTACAGTGTGTGTGTGTTCCTCCAGGGGGCGATGGCAGCTACATACTTGGCCCTGAAAAGCTCCCAGCCACCTCCAGAACTCAAACCTATCGAGTCGTCCTTCCTGGCTCAGCGACGTGTCAAGAAGCTGCCTTCTACCTCCCTGTAGAGAAAAAAACACCCAATCAGCTCCTTCTTTGGTCTGACAAGGCCACGCCTCCCTATAACCAGCCACGGAAAAGGACTCTGATCCCACCCTGCTTCTGACATCAGCACCCTTTCACTCTCACTACAAAGATTCTTGCCAGCTATCAATCACACTGGACAAGCAAGGGCATAGTTGAGGATGGAGGGGCAGAGACTAATCTCTGTGTGTGTGTGTGGAGATGGGAGGGGCATGGTGACATGAGTGATTGTGGCAGCAGGTTTTAACCAATGTTTGGGTCTCATTCTGATTGACTATCCTCTCTTCTCAACATAGCTGTAATTGGTTGTTGTTTAGCTTGCTGCACGTCTACTGGTTGATCGGCTTTTCTGTCTGTCTGGTTGTTTGTTTCCTCTTCCAGTTGATCAGTGTTCTGTTTGAGATCTGGTCTGGTCTCTCCAGCTATGTTTCTCTACTCTGATCCATCAACCAGGAAGGGACAGACAGAGAACTAAGAGTAGAGTCCCTCTGCTCTTATCTTCATGCCTGCGCTCCAAATGAACTTTCTGTTGTGTATGATTAAAAAGTGTTTGCCATAAATGCCTCTTGGTCTTGATGCAGTAGCCAGACGAATGTAAATCTGGCTGATGTTTATTGGACAGAGTGTGTCGATATGTTGCATGACTGTATGTAGTCTAATTGTGGGAGGGGTCACGAGGTTGTGTGCATGGTGATTGGTCAGCTGCAGTGATGTTACGTGGCGTCCTCCCTTTCTGCACTCCCAATTGGTCTGAATGTCAATGTAAATACTGAACAGGCAGTTTAAGAAATGTCCCAAGTATTTTTCAAGATGAAGAGAAAAGCCCAGAGCTAGACGTGGTGGCATGTTGTTGGATTTATTATGAATCTATCTTTTTTCACAGTGTTTCTTGGAAATGCATATTGTTGTCTTTTGTGTTTGCTTTTGTTGATGATTGTTGTTTAGTTTTACTTGATTCCCGAAGTGATGGTTATTACTGTAGCCTATAGTGCAAGGCATTTGAAGCACTTTTATCTCCCACAATCCTTTGTCTCTGTTGATGTCATGTGACCTGGGACCTTAGACTTGATCATATTGACGGACTTAAACGCATTCTCCATAAAGTATCTTATTCTTTGACTATCATTTGTCGATCTGTAACAGATTCCTTGCACTAAATGTGATTTTCTCTTCGTCTGATTGACATTATTCTGATTAAGATAACGAAACTATCCTCGAGCTATAAACAGCAGGTTGCATGAAGTTCAGCCCTAATCGTTTGATTTTACTTGACGTAATCCAGGTAGCCTGTACGCGGTAGAGTTCTGTAAGATCTAGCTAGCCGTAGACTTGTAGGCAAATTGTGGTTGACTTGTAGGGTACTGTTTCCTAGCTGTTCTGTAGACGTAAGCTACTGCGACCCAGCTGAATTGGTTAAACTCACTCAGTGTAAATACCGCCCACCCGCGCCATCTAAGAGCCAGCTTTTCGGTGTTGTAGATAAGTGGTTAACACACTGCTTATAAAGGAGTATTAGAATTCGAATCCCAGTGCGACTAGATAAGATCGGAAGGATGTTATACTGACGGGTGGGCAACGCAACTGTGATATAAGCTAGCTTGCCCTAGACCTCTGGCATAGCTACATCCTTATTAGCCTGGTGCACATATAAGCACTGTACTATAAGCGTATCCCTAAAGAAAGTAGGATCCAAACCTTTTATACCTGTCTCCAAATATGTACCTGTGTGTCTGCAGGCTTCATACACAGGGAGACACACCAAACTGTAGAGGGCTGTGAAGGTTCTCCGTACCTTACACTTCTGTACTGTCTACCATACAAGTTATTGAATTAAATTGTAAAGTTAAATATTTCCTCTGAACATTATAAAGGTGTGTGTAGCCTACAAGTCTGAGAGATCTCTGACCATGTGGCCAAATTGTTAATGTTAGTCCAACTGCTGCAACACAGCTTTTGTTAAATTGAGGTGTGGACCTGAAGGGGGCATTGGGATTCAAACTCCATCCTGTGCTTTGAACTGATGCCTCTTCTGCTTCTTTGATTGTTTTTTTTGTGTTGTTGTTGATTATGTTTTTGTTGTTGTCATCGTTACATGTAGACTTAGAACTGTATGCAAGGTTAGGGTTAATCCTGCTGTACTGCTCTTTACTGCCATGTGGCGCATGGCATTTGCTGTGTCTGGCCACAAGGGGGAGGCAGAGCTAAGCTACTCCCCCTTAAACCTTAACTCGTCCTCCAAACCCTTATCTCCTCTTGGGTGCAGCAGTGGAGATCTGGGAGTTCCAAGGATGAAGATGATGATGCCTTTCTATTAAAACCCTTCCTCTGCGCTAACAAGGGTCTTGTCTTCTTTTTGAATCCTTTCTGTGTCACTTCTGATGTCTGAAGTATGTTAGTATGTTGGCTCAGGATCAGTCACCATTCGTCATGCACTCTCTCTTACGCTACCCACTCTCAGAACACAGCACGACATACTGTACTTGCATATTTGGCTTTAAAGTGCTATAAAGTTTCACTGCCCCACCCGTCTCAACTCTACTCTGTCAGAGACTGCATCTGCTGGTATTGATTTCAGACTCCATCTGAAAGCGGCAGAGAAGAGAAGCCTTTTCATCAGGATCTTATTTCCCACCCAAACACTTACCCCAACTCTGACCCTGGGTCATCAGAATTCCCTCAAAGGAACCACTGCCAAGTCACTTCACACACACCCACACACAAAACTAGGCAGAGAGAGAAACCTCTGAGATTAAACTAATCTGGGACAGACGGGCCATGAGTGCTGGTCAGGGAGAGATAGATTGGGAGCAGGCTTTCAGTTTTGGTGTTTTGAGAGGGAGGGAAGAAATTCACCCCCTCACACACGCAGACAAATGTACATAGGGAACATGACGCACAGAAATTATTGCTGGAATTTCTTTCAGAGCAATAACAGTTGATGGGGATCTGTTCGATTGAATCTCCTCTTCTAGAAGACTGTACTCTTTCCATCTCTTCTGTAGATGATGTACTCTATATGTCAAACTATCTTCTCTATTGCTGTGTTCTAGGTCAGCACAGCTGTTTTAGTGTATTAATTGACTTTCTACTTATCTCATTGCTATGCCACTCTACTTTGTAGACTGTCTGTTTAGCTAACCCTTCCCTCTACTCTCAACCATCAACTGAAAGTCTGTTGTCGAATCAATAGATGCTGTTCAGACAGTTTCCTCTCCATCTGCTTACATGTGCACTATAGAGCCTCTCTCATGTCTCTTTTCAACCCCCCTCTCTGTGTACCTTTCCCCCATCTGGTTCTGGCAATCTCTCACTGTCCCTCTCCTTAAGTAAAATAAAAGGTTTTCCTGTTAATATCATAATATCATCGGTGATGTAATAGATTATGGGATTAAAGCACTGAACTGAACACATCCCGTCCTCTCCGGTCCATTAAAGCTTTTACCATGGTTATTTATAGCTATCCCTCAATTCGCCATCAACCTCACTAGTAAGCCCCCTGCTTCTCTTCCCCCCAGCTTTCCATCCCTCTCCCTCCTTCCCGCTCCCACCCCATCCCCACCTTTTCCCTTCCTTCCCCCCCTGCTCTCGGTCTCTGTTGGATGATATTCCATCCTCTAGCTTCTCTGGAGCCATCACAGATCAACACGTCTAGACCACATGAGATCACCCTTTAGCCAGAGGGACTCTCACTAACTATTGTTTGTTCATGTTTCTGTGTGAGCTTTTAGGTATGTACGCGTGTATGAGAGTGTTTAGGTGCACCAGTGTGTGTTTAGGTATGTGAGCTAACATTCCTTGTTTTACTTGCCATCTGATGTAGAGACTGTTGCTATGGGCAACCATCAGTGTGGGAGCGAGAGGCTGTATGCCGGCAGAGAGAGAGCTATCTGAGGTAGAGAACAAAAGGACACGATCCCGTTATTTTTGCAATAGCTTGTTTCCATTGAGCTGGTCTCAGCACAGCAACAAGAGCACATCTAAGGGGAGGAGTTGGGTGCAGTAGGCATTAGGAAAGCCGGCCAATCGGCAGATGGGGTGGTCATGGAGCAAGCATCCAATGGGCAGCGAGCGTGCAGTTCGCTAGCGCGAGGTAAGTCTCAGATCTTTTATTAATGAATGGAGCAGCGGGCAGACAGGACTCTCATCTCTCCATCTGGCTCAGGAACGAACCGCAGCCGCTAGCACACACGGACCTCCATCACACATGGCAGCAGCAGCCATGAAAGGACGCCACAGAAACCCACACTCGACTGAGGACAGCACGACAGACACACCCTCCATCACTGACCCTGAGGGCCAACAGGAAACATGCTTCCCCGTTCTCCCAGCCATCTCCCCTTCCCCCTCCTCCCTCCTGACCCTGCCGTCGTCCGCTACTCGCAGGTCCATCTCCATGGGGGACTTCCGCAGGGTAACCGGGGGGCTTCAGGGCTCGGAGCTGCCCTCTACCTCCACCACTGCCCCCTCTTCTCGCCTGGTCACACCTTCCTCTAGCATGGAGTTCCAGGCTGCTCGCCGGCGCCTCCTGGAGGTGGAGGAGCGGCAGCGCGTGGTCCGGGAGATGGAGCAGCGTCTGGAGGAGCTGAGGGAGGTGTTTGTACGCTCGGAGCAGGAAGCTGTGATTCACGGGGAGCTGGTGTCCCGCATCAGTGGGGCGGGCCTGCAGGGGGAGCTGCTGGTGGCGGAAAACAGCCAGAGGCTGAAGAAAGGGCTCAGGTTCAAAAAGCACCGACCAACCATCGTGTTCTCCTCCATGCTAGGCCTGAGAACCTGTTTGCCTTGGCCCGTCAAACTGAAATAACCACCGTCTCGTACCCACGCCCTTCCCCAGTCCTCCAGCTCTCCTGTCATCCTCTCTCCATTGACCCTGCTCACTGTTCCGCTGCTCCCAGCTCTGACGCCCCAAGGCTTGGGCGTCCTTACCTGGAGCAGTCCCTGGGGCCTGCACCACGAAAACCGGATCTAGGACACGCTACTTGCTTTATGCTACACGTTACCGCAGCTTACACATTGGATTTACAATATTTTAACTGCTACCATACCTTGCAGACTGGATCTACAACATGCTACATGCTAGCATAACATACATGCTTTGATCTACTTCATGCTAACTGCTACATGCTCCACACCACCGCACCATGAAAACATTGTTCTATTGACTACATACAGGCTGGGTCTATAACATGCTAGACTCCATGCAGACTGGATTTGCTACATCCTACACCTCAACACACCTGGCAGAGTGGATGTACTACTTGCTACATGCTACCACATCATGCAGACTGGATGTACAACATGTGCAGGTGCCTCCATGTTGTGTTCCGTGTCCACCTGCTGTAGGAGCCTGGACTGAGAGGGCAGGCAGTCTGTTAAGTCAAACTAGCTCTAGAGGAATAGGATTAGAAGGATGGAGGAAGGAAAGGAACAAATGAAAGAGACAGAAGGAGAAAGAGAGACAGAGACAGAGGCTGTATCTGGTGGAGTTCTAGGGATTGTGCAGTGGGTTAACATGGTAACAGTCCATGTTGTCTTTGTCATTATGCAAACCATATGAGAGTGAGATAGCTGGTGCAGGGGAGGATTATATAACAGAGCTGGGTTTGCGAGAAATGGAGAGAGGGAAAGTGAGTCAAAGTGAGTGTGAGAAATGGAGAGAGGGAAAGTGTGTCAAAGTGAGTGTGAGAAATGGAGAGAGCAAAGCAAATGGCACAGGACAGTAAAGGCAGAAAGGACACAACAAGGTCTGCTAGATAAACCCAGGACAATAGAGAAGAGGAAGCGAGGGGGCAAGCGAAGGAGAAGAGTGGGAGGAGAAGCAGAGAGGGTGGGAAGAGCTGGAAACATGTCTTGTTGTGTCGACTGCTCAGCTGACTCACTCCTTCTGCATCTGACTGCAAGCCCCCCGGTGCTGTGCTAACTGACTGGAGGGGAGAGAAAAGAGGAGGAGGTGGAGGCGTTGATGCATGGACGCTTCACCCTGTAGTCTTGTTCCTTCTATCTCCTAGCAACCCCTCTCTCATCCTCCAGAATGTATCTAAACGACCCTTTGTAGATTTTAGAAGCTACGCTTATGCTGCAATTCTTTACGCTTTTTTTCAAACTTGCTTTGATTGAAGAACAGTATCTACACAGTGTGCTCTGATACTTTGCTTCTGAATGTCAGTATAGGAAACTTGAGGTCTGAAAGGGGTTTCGTGTGTTGATCCAGTGAAGGAATTGGACGCTGTCCGTGGTGCTAACGTAGCCATTCATTGCACACCTATGCTGCACTTTTATCTTTGTCTGTCATGGCACATGACCTCGCCATTTATTGCACTCCCACTTCGCCATTTGTCCTACTTCTCCACCCAGAACCGCTTTTGCTCTCCCTCTCTTCCTCCCTCTCTTGCTCCATCTGTCCATTCCTCTCTGTCCTCTGTCCCTCCCTCCCTCTCCTCTTGTGCTTCAGTGAGTGTGATTAGAAAGCCAATTCACTAGGGAGATCTATTTTCGGAAATGGAAGGTTATGAAAGGCATTCTGTGTGCTACACAGCAAATGTGTGGAAAAGCTTAGGCAAGCACATCTTCACACACAAAACAAATATAAAATATCCCAGTCAATAAGTTTTAAGTATGCACAGTTAAAAAAGTAACATGGAGGACATATAAAACAATTTCATTTTTATAGATTAGGCAGTTTGCTAGGCAACAAGGCGACATGCTTAGCTAACATGTTGTGCCATAGGCTACATGGTTACATACCATGGTATAAAACTACTTGCTAGGCCGAAATGTTACACGCAGAGCTAGAAGGCTCCATCGTAGGCTACATGCCCTGCTATAAGGCTACACTCTAGGCTGTAAGGCAACATTAGGCCAAAAGGCTACATGCTAAGGTAGAGGGCTATGCTCATAAGAAGCCTGATAACAACACCATCAATTGAATCAATTGTGTTGGAAGAGGGAACCATATAAAACAGGCAGGGTATGAGGCAAGATTGAGAAAGTCTGCTTCACACACTCATTCTGTTCCACCCTTGGCTCCTCCCCCAACACTCACTATCATTGGCCATGCATTGGAACTCGATGTCTTAAATGTCTGCTGCCTCTGTGTTATTGCCCCATTGTAAAGCTGATAATTATGATGGATTTATTAAATGCAAGAATCTCCTGTAAAACATTTGCTTTTAGAAACCGAGTGAAGTCAACAGAGAGTATCAGAAAAGTCCACTAGTGATGCTGTTGGTGCTGGAAGACATGTATGTCTTGATGCATCCCAGACACAAGATCCTTTAGGTTTGCTTCCAAGGGCTAAATTGAGGTTTCAAGAGGTTCAACATTGGAGCCTCTGTGTTGGTTTGTGAACATCAAGCCGAACCAAACTAGTGTTGGTATTTGCAGTAAAGACTTGTCATGTCAGTATCAACGACTTCAAACTACCGGGTTGAAACTGGTGACGCCACCAGATGTATAGACAGTAGGTCAAGGCATTTTAAGGTCTTACATTTGCATTCGGCTACTCAAATATTATTATAATGTACGCTTGGATTACTACTTTATTACATGCCTTAATGCACGTCTATGTATAGAATGTTTGATAGTAGGAAGACAGTGTAATCTTGACCATACCCAGCCTCTGCAAGGTCATCATCGTTCAGGTTCTTTCTTCCTCTCTTTCCGTCATACTTTTCAGTGTTTGACTCTATGTATTCAAAACATCCCAAAGATTTCTGGGCCCACTTGCAGGATGAATGTAATGCTTGATGTTCTAATTTCTTCTTATAACCTTGACCTTCTGACGCTGGTAACTACTTATATCTGTTCTCATCTTACTCCCGATCTGATTTAATGCTACTCTTGTATGGATTCTCTAGAGTCTGTCCATGTAGATTCCTTTCCCTCCTCTGATTGGTGTCTGTCCTCATAGACTCCTTCCCCTCCTCTGATTGGTGTCTATCCTCAAAGACTCCTTCCCCTCTTCTGATTGGTGTCTGTCCTCAAAGACTCCTCCCCCTCCTCTGATTGGTGTCTGGCCTCGTAGGCAATCCTTCTCCTTTGCCTGATCCAGATGTGGAACGGACAAATACCAGATCATCATAGTCAGATGTCACTACAAGACACTCAAACTGAGAGGCATCAACTACCATAGGACTGTGTTTCATGTAAATGTTGCTGTTCTCTCTATGAATGTAATTACCATATGTGACAGCTGCTGTGAATTTGAATCTGTTACTACAATAAGGCACATGAAGCCTTAAACAATCTGACTCATTTATCTTTCTGTAGTTGTCTTACTGAAATTTTGTTCAAGATACTTAAACTCCTAACTGCACATTGGCGTTGCCCTGACAGAAATGTAATGTCAAAAGGTTTAATATTCTGATTACAAAATGTACAATCCTGAATATTTAGCCTGAATCATGTTCATTGCTTTGTATAAGGATGAATTAATAAATTAACTACAAATTTTAATGACGTGCAGAATGGTATTTTTGTTCCAAACATTACCTCAATATCTTTCTATTTGAAATTGTAAAGCTCTACCAGATGAATTGCAAAGGGCTTGACTTCAGAGTTAAACAAAGGATTGTTCAGTGTGCTTGAGGGCTTGGGGGTTCAGTGTGCTTATATATTCCACTGTTACGCTAGGGCAAGTATTACCACCACACTGTCCCTTTAAAAGAGAGGCCTATCTGCTCGGATGGAATCTCAGTCATTCAGACACTTTTACATAAACTATCCTGCCCTCTAGTGGTGTATTTTGGGACATAAGACTTTCTTCCATGCCACCTGCCACAAGATGACAGTCTTCAATAGGATACAATGAAGACACAGATACTGAGTTCTGTTTAAATGTACTTAAATACACTCCACTCCATGTTTTTGTTGCTGTTGTACCCTCTTCAGATAGGCGTTCGTGTTGCTGTTTCAGGTGAGGTTAACCAATATTCCGGAAAACTCTGATTAATCTTCCATCCCACATTGCATAGGAAATACTAACAGGTACACCGGAGGTGATCAAAGACACATGTTCACGAAACACAAAAGAACACAACTCCATCAACTTCATTGCTTCATCCATTCCCATTTGATCTGATTTACAGACACAGATAATGACATCTCTGCGGATTGTTAGGATCGAGGGATGGAAGGATGGAGGACCAGAGGGATGAGGGATCCTTACATCTGATGTGTGAGCAGTGTTTCACTATTGTCATCCTGCCTGTATAGAAACAAAGCATAAGAGATCTAACCTACACGCTTAATGACACACACTGCAAACTGGCTCTCCTACAGCATCACTGCATAGCTACACTGTCTACAGAGGTGGTGGAGACCTTCTAACCTCAGGTATGGTTGCCCTTCACACGTGTAGGCAAATATGTGGTGGGTCTTGAAAGCAAAGAGTTCCCTGGGAATATGATGTAGTTCAAGAGCTTTTCAGATATCCAAAGCTATCACTTCTCTCCTCCTTGCTGTGATGTCAGACGACAGCCAGAAACCTGGCCTGTGGCTCTGGGGTTTGTCTTTGTGGTGCTGACACACTCCACAATACCAGGAATTTAGGGGAGTTGGGTGTCAAAAGACACACATGTAAGGAAATACCAGCACCTTGGGGGAACCAGCAGTGGAAAATGAGTCATCTTGTGTTTCAGAACTACAAGGAGAAGAATGTTTTATAACTTCTAATGTTCTTAGTGATTAGTGATAGGCACAAATTTGAGATATTTAGCACATGCAATGAACGTGCCACTTGTTCATGGATATGGATAAGGATTTGGTTGTACTGTATGTGGTGATGAATGGTGACCTGATAAATGGTAGGGAACATTGGCTGGTAGGCTAGATTCTGTGCTGGTTAGGGTCAGTTAATATTGAGGGTTGGAGTCCATCATTAAGGTTCAGATGACTGACGCATCAATGGGAACAGGTTTTCCACAGTGATACACTAAATTAACTATTTATCACACCTATCATTAGCTTTGTTCTTGCTTTGAAATAAAAACGAAATAGTATAATTGCTCGTCCATATAAAAGAGAACAGCTGCCGGCAAAGATTTGATAAGATTTCAGAGGCTTAGGGACTTAATTATTATAATAATGTTTTATACCCATCAGTGTGATTCACTAGATGGATACGGAACCGGAAGTACACTCATACATAAAAAAAGAAAACGTTAACCCACAACGGTGTTTTTAAAAACAAGAATGACGAAGGACCATCATGGCTCCAAACATTCCCACGTGACCATGACGCCCTCCTTGGAAGTTAGTGCTGAGCACTGAACACCTCACGACTCGAAACCTGCGCTAAATGCTCAGATAGGAAAAGCACGCTGACCTTCATCCGCTCACGAAATGCTACTGCGGGGAAATACACACTTTTCTGCGATTTTTACTGAGAGTGGATAGGCTTTTCCTGCCTGGGAATATAATCTTATAAACTTTTAAAAACTTTTCTTAGTAGTTTCGTTGCATAGGTTACGGGAGTATCATGCCGGAGCGTATCAGCATTTCTGATTTTCTTCATTTGACAAACGAAGACTTGACATCACCGGGAGCACCAGCTTTTCAGTATAAAATAAGCGATTGCCGGATTACGGTGTCTGCACTCGAGGAGGTAAGCAAAGTTGTTTATACATCTGTTGCCACACCGTGGTTGTTGTGCCTTCTCGCTTTCTCTCTATGACAGTCTTTCTTGTAACAACATGACTCATTCTCTTTTGGGGACATTTAGCGGGTGTTTAGTTGCAGATGGGTGTTGCTGAGTAGCAGACATGTGTGGGTCTCAAACTAGGATTTATTACTTAAAAGCTACCTCAACTACCCTCCCTCCCTCATTCACTCTCTTTCTCTCTATCAGATTGTCCCCCCCGCCCCATCTTCCCTCCCTCTCTCTCTTTTCAGAGAGGGTTTGGAGATCAGTCTCTAAAGGTTAAGAAAATAGAAGGGTAGTAGACTTGGACTTAGGAGACCGGGTTACCACTGACCAAGTGACTAGGGGGTAGGGGACTAGGACACTAGGAAAGTAGTAGACATGGAGGGGAGTAGGAAAGACAAGACTACAGACTGAGAAGGGCTGAGATTAGGAGAGTAGGAGAATGAGAGGGAACTTGATAAGGTCCCTGTCCTTTAAACCAAATACACTTCTGTCCATCTGTCTGTTATTCTCATTCTCTCTTGTCTCTGTCTCTGTCACTTTCTCTCTCTCTCTCTCTCTCTCTCTCTCTCTCTCTCTCTCTCTCGCTCTCTCTCTTCCCTTGTCATCTCCTCTCCCCTTTTCCATTCACTTTCTCTCGTCTCTCCCTCTCATTTCTTGGTTGTTCTCAATCTCTAGTCACTAGAGATGGATCAGAGCAACCTGCGTCGGATGAGGAAGATGGTGAAGGCCGTGCACACATCTGGACTTGGTAAGGTCACCCTCACCTCCATACACACATCTGTAAGGTCACCCTCACCTCCATACACACATCTGTAAGGTCACTCACACATCCATACTTCTGGCCTCTGTAAGCTCACACACTTGCACCTCCATACAACCATAATGTCTTGGAAACTGTAATAACCTGCAGTGTAACAGTAACTATGGTAACGATTGGAGAATTACTTCTGATGGTGTGTCTGAGCAAGGTGGAAGAATCATGTTTATGGTGTGATAATTAGTTGAAGGATGATGCTGTTTGTGTATTTGTGTGTGTGTGTGTGTGTTTTGATGAGGTGTGTCCATTCAGACAGACATTCTCACACAAGACCCACAGGTTTAACAATCAAGTAGTCCGAGTCTGACTGCTCTTGTTGACTGTGCATACATAGAGTTTAGACATTCTTTTGCATCTCGGCCTGTTTCACATTTCAGTCTCTATCCCCTCCCCCCTTCCCCATCCCCTCCCCCAACTCTTACTGGAAGAATAAAGACGTTCCAGTAAGACAAGGGGGAGGGAGACCAAAGGGAGCGAGAGATGGTGCTGCTGGTCCGATTTGAGCAGCTCATGAGTACAGTGTGTGACTCAGGGCTTGCTGCTCCCTGATATTCAAGCTGGCTGTTGTGTTTGTTTACTAACGACACTTGTGTGTGTGTCTCTAGCCCACATGGAGGCCAAAGAGCAGTACATCCAGGTTCTAGAGAACCTGGGCAACAGTCACCTGACCCAGGAGAACAACGAGGTCTCCACCGGCTTCCTCAACCTAGCGGTGTTTACCAGAGAGGTCACGGCCCTGCTCAAAAACCTGGTGAGGATAAGGGGGGAGGGGTCTGCTCCAGTGAGGGGTACTCTCTACCCCTCTATCCATCTCTCTAATCCCTGTGAATCTCCCTAAACTGTGTGAATCGATCTCTATCCTTGTGTGTCTCTGAACCATATGAATCTCTCTATCTCCATCCAGCCACCTCTAAACTTCAGGCTATCCTGTGAATGTCTCTCTCTATCCCTCTTTTTAAACCCCGTGAATCTCTTTAGCTCTCTCCATCCCTCTGTTTAAACCACGTGAATCTCTTTATCTCTCTCGATCCCTCAGTTTAAACCATGTGAATCTCTTTCTAATCCCTGCGAATCTCTTCATGTCTCTATCCATCTCACCCTGTGAATCTCTTTATGTATCTCTTTCCTTCTCTCCCTGTGTATCTCTTTATGTCTCTCTGTCCCTCTCACTTTGTGAATCTCTTTGTCTCTCTCTGTCCCTCTCACCCTGTGAATCTCTTTGTCTCTCTGTCCCTCTCACCCTGTGAATCGCTTTATGTCTCTCTGTCCCTCTCACCCTGTGAATCTCTTTATGTCTCTCTGTCCCTGTCTCTGAACCTTGTGAATGTTTCTCACAGGTCCAAAACCTGGACAACATCTTGACCTTTCCTCTGGAGAACATCCTGAAGAGTGAACTTAGAGACAGCAGGCAGGTGAGCAACGAACAGCAGGTTACTGATAGGATTACCATGGTAATATCACTCGCAATCATTCTATCCAAAGGCAAGGTGTCCTGCTGAGAGAATAAGAACCATGTCTGTTGGATGGGAGCCCTGTGAGGATTTCAAAACTAGACCCTATTGTGAAACTGTGGCTGAGAAATTAAGACGGTATTATTGTGCGACTAGATTATAATTTCTGCTCACCGTTAGTCCACAAGCTACTCTAATCGAGATATTGTTGCTATGTACTTAAGCAATTGAGATGGTGTTATTGCACTCTGATGTGGTTACTTTGAAATGTGGCCTGTAAATGTAGGCTGGTCCTTGACTCCGACCACAGAAACACTGTAGAACTTAAGTAGTTTAGATCCTTGATCTTCTACTGTACTTTCTTGACGTATAATTCTGATGTAATTGTGGACAAAGGAGTGGAATGAATAGCATTATAAATGGATATGGTAAAGGTGAGTGGAAACGAATCAACTAATCTGATGTAGAGCCTAGCTCATCTGAGTTGCTCACCTCTTTTTATCTGTCTCTCCATCTCTCTTTCCTTATCTCTTTCCCAGGAGTTGAAAAAACACATGGAGAAAAGCTGGAAAGATTATGAGATAAAACTGTGAGTTGACCAAGAGTTCTTATCAGGATCAAAGTGTCCACTGAGATGCTGTCAGTGGTATGTTAATATGTTTAGCCACAGACCTAATCTTACCCTAACCCTACCCCTGCTCCAGGCTACAACATGAAGCCTGGAGCAGGTCGACCCTAACCCGAGATAGGGTGCCAGCAGTTTGGCTGTGAACAAGGAGTTGGACTTCACCTTCTATTTACTCCCATTTAATTTCCTCATACTTTGTGTCCTTCCCTCTGTTCTTCCTCTTGCTTTCGATTTGCACTGTCACCTCTGCATTTTGTCGAACTCTGCCCGTCTCTCTCCGCTGCTCCATCTCTCTTTCCCTCCCCCCATCCCCCGCCCTCGCTCCTTCTCTCTGTTCGCCCAGAAGTAAACTGGAGAAGGAAAGGAGGGAGAAAGGCAGGCAGCAGGGCCTCATCAGGATGGAGGGAGGAGACGGAGGAGAGGACAGAGAGAGAGAAAGGAGAACCTTCCAGCTGCAGATGTGCGAGGTGACATGTGGGGGAGGGGGAGCTGTGTGTGTGTGTGTGTGTGTGGTGTGTGAGGGGGGGGGGCGCCTGGAGATCACTACAACCTGGTCTCTCGTGCAGTACCTGGTGTGATATATAACCTGGTCTGTTGTGCAGTACCTGGTGTGATGTATAACATGGTCTGTTGTGCAGTACCTGATGTGACATATTTAACCTGGTCTGTTGTCCAGTACCTGATATGATGTATAGCCTGGTCTGTTATGCAGTACCTGGTGTGATATATTTAACCTGGTCTGTTATGCAGTACCTGGTGTGATATATTTAACCTGGTCTGTTGTACAGTACCTGGTGTGATGTATAACCTGGTCTGTTGTGCAGTACCTGATGTGATGCTTAACCTGGTTTCTCATGCAGTACCTGTTGAAGAGCCAGGAGTTGAAGCTTCGTCAGGGTCCAGACCTCCTGCAAAGTCTCATAAAGTACTTTCAAGCTCAGCTGAAGTAAGTTTCACGTTTCATTTTTTCCTCGGCCAATGACTGCTAAGATTGACTTCCAGCACCAGTGAGGACAGTTTTGCAGTAAAAGACATTGTGACGGTAATAGAAAGAAAGTTTGAGGGTAGTACAGTTTGTAGAATGAAGGTAGTGTGAAGGCAGTAAGATGTGCAGTATGTAGCCAGTAGGAGGGTTAGTGTGAGGGTAGTATGAAGAGAGTATGTTGTGCATTATGGCAGTCGGATGAAAGGTTTATAGTGATCTCTGCTCCTGGAGAGTGTCTCTGGGTCCTTGTGGAAAAGCAGATGGCCTTAATTTATACATCCCAGATGTATTTACTTTCATTCTCAGACACTGAGAACGGCTTCCAATGCTCTCCAATATGTGTTCTAGACTATGTTCTGGTGATGTCTGTGCGTAGGTTTGTTCTGACTAGATATAACCACAGTTGTTAACCATTCTCTCCCTCACATAGGTAGAAGGTTGTGTAGGTTCGGGGATTAGAGTGTATGCTTTATGTGGTAACAATGTGTTTGTATGTGGTGCGTGTGTGTACATACAAGAGTGCTGTGAAAATAGAAGGGACTTTAGTATTTGTGGTTTCAACAGTTTCTTCCAGGATGGCCTGAAAGCTGCAGAGAATCTCACTCCCTTTGTTGAAAAGCTGTCTGCTTCTATCCACACGGTAAACTGTCTGTCTGTCTGTCTGTCTGTCCCTGCCTGCCTGCCTGCCTGCCTGCCTGCCTGTCTGTCTGCCTGCCTGCCTGCCTGTTTGGGTCTGTCTGTCTGTCTGTTAGGGTTAGCCTGTCTGTCTGTCTATCTACCAACCTCCCTGGTTACCTGTCTATCTGAGTTAGTCTGGGTTAAGGGTAGTCAGTCTGTGTGTAGTAGTCTGTCACGGGTTTTTGTCCCTCCCCCTCCTGCCTCTCCCCTCCCCCCAGATGCCCAGTCTCTCTCCTCCTGATCTCTACCAGCTGAACACACAGAATGTTAATAGAGGCAGTTCCTCTTCAAAGATTCAAATTCTCTAAACCTGAAAACGAATTAGTAACATCCAGGAGACTAGAGATTCAGACTTTCTTGGCAGGTTTTACCACAACCAACGGTAGGCTGAGAAACAAGCTCAGACATGTCAGCTCTCCCCTCATGAGAAAGAGAGAGAGCATTGTTGAAAGAAACTGGTTTGGCTTGGTTATTGTTCTGTATGAGCTCATGCTGGTTTTTAGTCATGCTGTTGTGTCTGACTGTCAACTGTCAGCTTGTTGTTTGTGTTGTGTCATCTTATTCCCAATATGTGTACAGTCCTGTACTATGTGATATAAATTCATGCAGTGGGCTGTTTGAAGCACTCATATTCTTAGCACCACATTAGAAAGTCACCCGCAGGATGCTTGTTTTCTCTAGATACACGTACAGCACAAATGATTGATGCGTGAATCTTGCAGGATGGGTAAATAACATGTGCTTATTATTTGTATATTGAATGTGTGTGTGGATTTTGCGTTTACGTGTCTGTTGGTGTGCATGTGTGTATTGTGTGTTTGTGTACAAAGGTGCGTCAGAACCAGGATCAGGAAGTGCGTAAGCTGTATCAGCTCAGAGACTCTCTCCGACTGCTGCTACAGGTGGAGAGCAAAGAGGTACACAGCACTGACTCCTATCCCCCATGTTATACAGCTGCAGCTCTGACTCCTATCTCCCATGTTATACAGCTGCAGCTCTGACTCATATCCTCCATGTTATACAGCTGCAGCACTGACTCCTACACTCCATGTTATACAGCTGCAGCTCTGACTCCTACACTCCATGTTATACAGCTGCAGCTCTGACTCCTACACTCCATGTTGTACAGCTTAGGCCTGATAGTTTTTTGTTTTGTTCTATAGGAGAACCTCAGCAGACAGAACTCTGGGAATGGCTATAGTATCCACCAGCAGCAGGGCAACAAGAAGTACGGCACAGAGAAGTCTGGCTTCCTGCTCAAAAAGAGCGACGGGTGAGTGGCCAGCCCGCCCCAACATGGGGAGACTAGGAGGCTACAGGGAGTGGACAGGGTTGGTATCTAATTTCTTAAGGTGGAGCTGAGGGGGAGAGGGGGGGGCATTCACGCAGCCCCTGGCCCAGCTGGTCTGTATTATGTTGGGGTAAGTAGCCAGTTTTGGACTGAGTACTTCCAGCCTTCCACCGCCATTTCGAATCGAGTTCCCCCCTGTTTTGCCCCATGCACCCCTCCTCCTAACACCCTATGCTGGGAAGGGGTGTGTGTTTCCTCCACCAGAGGGGAAGTAGGGGCTCAGCCTGGTTGTGTCTGTAGGACATCGAGAGGGTTGGGTCGAAACCCCTCTCACTGCCAATACTTCCTCCCAGCATTCGTCATTAACCGGCACTGTGCACTAGAGTTCGCTGGAAGAGCAGCAGCTAAACTGGGAAATTAGCAACTGCGTACAGAATGGATTTCACTAGAAACAAACTGGACAGCGGGTTCTCAATTAGTATTTCTCACATTGCTATGAAATGAGGGAAACATGGCGGGCAAAGACTTAAGGATAGATTGACTGTCGTGAAGAAGCTGTCAAGAGAGGTGAAGCCGTGGGTTAGCTTTACATCAATCATCACATAGCCACATATGGTAACTTGCCACCCATATGACTAACATGTTATGTAGCCAGCTTACTATGACTAACCGACATGGTGAAATGACATAGAGAGGGTTGGGTTGTAAACTCCGACTGCGTCCTATTCCCTGCCTCCCGCCCTCTTCTTTTGTGGTACGGGTTTCTGCAGCATCAGGAAGGTGTGGCAGAGGAGGAAGTGCGGCGTGAAGTATGGCTGTCTGACCATCTCACACAGCACGGTAAGACACCATCACACCTGAACACCTACTGTAGAGCACAGTACCCCAACACCTACTGTAGAGTACAGAACCCCAAAACCTAGTGTAGAGTACAGAACCTCAAAACCTAGTGTAGACCTCCTGTAATCACCTACTGTAGAGGATAGCAACACAACAACACATCATATTTAGCTTTGAAGTCAGATTATACATTTTCTTGCAAGAACTGAGATTGCAAGGCGGCCCTCATCCACCATCAGTGTCTGACCTCACACATGCTCTTCTGGATGAATGGGCTAAAAGTCCCACAGGCACAGTCCATCATTTTCTAGAAAGCCTTCCCAGAAGACTTGCAGCTGTCATAACTGCAATTTGGGGGGAGACCGACTCCACTATAATGCTTATGGATTTAGAATGGGATGTCATCATAGCTCCTGCAGGTGTAATGTGTAGGTGTCCCAATAATTTTTTGTCTATATAGTGAATGACTCAAATAATTGAGCCGTATACTTTGTCCACTAGAGTATAATGCTGTGTCTGCCTTGCGCAACAATTGTTTCATTAAGTATGTTTTGTTGTGTGTGTGTGTGTTGTCAGATCAACCGACCACCAGCCAAGCTCAACCTCCTGACCTGTCAGGTGCGACCCAATCCTGAGGAGAGGAGGACCTTTGACCTGGTGACACGTAGGTTGACCCCTGACCCCCCCAGTAGAAGAGCCACGTGTCTGTGTGGCTGTCTTGCAAGCTTTCCTCTTTAGAATGACCACACATTCCGTGTGTACTCATCGTGTTTGTGTGCCTGTCTGTCCTTCCAGACAATCGGACGTACCACTTTCAGGCAGAAGATGAGCAGGAATGTATGATGTAAGCACACCATCATCACCTTAGAAGTTGTACTGGCAACGTTACACACACACACTATTGCAATAAAGTAGTAATAATGCTGATGTCTCTGGTATGACAGTCACTGTATTACATACAGACCTCTAGAGGCACAAGGCCTCCTCATACATGACAGGGCATCAGGAAGGGTTAGGTTCAGAGTATTTCACTGCTCAGTTGCACAACCTCCAGAATGTTATATTATAAAACACGACCCTCATTGCGTGTCGTGCTTTGCTGGCTGTCTTACCGACTGACTAACTTTGTTTGTGACAGTGTGGAGATACCATGATCAAGATCAGGAAAAAAGGGTTGAACCGAAACAAAAAGTCAGAGATACAGGAGAGGGAGGGAGAGAGAGACTGAAAGAGTTTCCCCCTTCAGGCCTCAGGCACAGCTGGTTTTGGGTGGAACCTCTCTCTTGTTACTCTCTCTCTCCTCTCTGGAGAACCACAGGCTTGCCTGGCTTGAGGAGGGGGTTTCTCCTCGCTCGTCCATTGTTTTCCTCCACACCTCTTCTTTCCTCGAGCGAGCCTTCTCCTCTCCGGCCCTCACTCTCACTCTCCTTGGGTGGCCTGAGGACCAGCTGTTTGATGTGGGACGTCTCGGAGGAGAGGGGGAGAGAGGAAGTTGGGGAGGGAGCGGTAGAGGGGTTAGTGAGACAGAGGGAATGATGGAGACGGTGAGCGAGGGTGAAAGAGCAAATGTGGTCAGGGGAGAGAGAGAGAGATGGAGAGGAAGTGAGACAAAAAGGAAGGGAGAAAGGTAGATAGATGTTATAGATGTAACCTACCAGTAACAGAGGCAAGTGAGCGCAGCGACAGAGGATTCCCCTGTCAGCTGTCTGACACTGATGCAACAGGATGAGCACAGTTTTGGCTCATTACATGAATACTGCATATTCATCCTTTCTCTATGCATGTGTGTGTGTGTGTGTGTGTGTGTACCTGTGGTATGTGGTGTGTGTGTGTGTGTGTGTGTGTGTGGGCTAGCTGGGTGTCTGTGCTGCAGAATAGTAAGGAGGAGGCTCTGAGCGCAGCGCTGGGAGGAGAGCAGGGCCAGGACAGCCTCCAGGAGCTGTCACGCTCTGTCATCATGCAGCTCCCCAGCCTGCCCGGCAACCAGGCCTGCGCCGACTGTGGAGCCCCTGGTGAGCCCATGACTAACCCTAAGCCTAACCCTTACACTGGGGAATGTTGTCCATGATAATGTTTTAGGGCGAAGGACAAGCATTGATACTGTAGTGGAACAGCGTGGATGTATCCTACATAGTACATAAGTCCTGGTAGTAGTGGAACATGGTACCTGGTGTCTTAGCTGGTTTTTCTGTTGTCAGGGCCCACCTGGCTGTCCACCAACCTGGGCATCCTCACCTGCATCGAGTGCTCGGGGATCCACCGAGAGCTGGGGGTGCACTACTCCAGGATCCAGTCCCTCAGTCTGGACCTGCTCTGCACCGCAGAACTACTGGTAACGCACACGTGGACCTAGCATGCACACACATGCATACCAGCTCATACATACATACATGCACAGACTGGCAACAAGTAATTTTTAACTTTCTTTCTCTCCCTCTCTGTCTCAGCTTGCAGTCAGTATCGGCAACACTAGGTTCAATGACGTCATGGAGGCAGGCCTTCCCAATGACTCCATCAAACCACTCCCCCAGAGTGACATGTGAGTTCAGCATCATGCTCTGATTGGCTTGCAGCTCCTCGTGTGGTATCACAGCTTGACTCAACCATGCGTCTCCGTGGTAACCAGGCAAGCCAGGAAGGAGTACATAGTGGCCAAGTATGTGGAGCGGCGCTACGTCATGTGCAGACAGGAAGTCGAACCCGGCTGTGTGCACGATGCCGTCAGGAGGCGTGACCTCACATCCCTTCTGCAGCTGTATGCTGAGGGGCAGGACCTGGCCAAGCCATTCCCACTTGAGCAGGTGTGTTACATGTGCTTCTGCACATTCACACACGTTTGCATGTGCACACGCACGCAAATTAATGTACCCAGGTTTGAAAGAGAGCCGGTATTGTGTGTGTTCCAGAGGGAGACAGCCCTGCATCTAGCGGTGCAACAGGAGGACAGTAGCTCTCTGGCGCTAGTGGACTTCCTTATCCAGAACAGGTGACACCTTTCTAGTACACTACTACAGTAATACTACACTACTCTCCTAATACACTGCCATTCTACTAATGCACTCCCAGAACACTATACTACTTTTAGTATGCTAATACTCCCCTAGTACACAACTGAGCTAGTATACTACTGAATACTGTTGCTGTTATTGCGTACGGGTCATGTTTAGTTTTTTTATTGTAATATTCTTTTGAACCCCGGGTGAGCTTCATAGGTGAGCTCCCCCATAGCGACCTCTCCTAGTAACCCCCCTTCTGTGTGCCACAGCGGCTGCCTGGAGAAGAGGACGGGTGACGGGAACACAGCGCTACACTATAGCGCACTGCACAACAAGCCAGAGTCTCTCAAGCTACTGCTCAAAGGGAAGGCTGTCCTGCACACAGGTACGCTGCACACCTGGACACGCCAACATTATCCATCCTACCGGGACGCACACGCACACACACACACATCCTGAACACCTAGACAAACACGCACTCTGGTTACAGATGTCTTCATAGTTTGAGATTATAGATGAGTTGGTGTTAGTTAATCAGGGTTGGAATCTCTGTGGTGCTGTAGTGAACTCTGCGGGGGAGACAGCATTGGACATTGCCAAGAGACTGCAGTACTCCCAGTGTGCAGAGCTGGTAAGCGCAATGTCATCCCATGTTTGAGGGTTTTCCCTATGTTTAAATCTTCTAGAATCCCCTAGAATCCTTCCCAAGACAACGTGTGTGTGTGTGTGTGTGTGTGTGTGTGTGCTGTAGCTGGAACTGGCTCAGAGTGGCAAGTTTAACTCTCAGATCCACGTGGAGTTTGTGTGGGAGACGCCCCAGGACCTGTACGATAGCGAGGACGACCTGGATGAGAGGGTATTGTAAACACAACACACATACTATCTGTAATAACCACAATACAACCTTTCAGGATCACAATACAACCTGTCTTGGCCACAATCCAATATTTCATGACCACAACAATCTGCAACTTGCCACAACATGTTAGAACTGCAAGAACCTATTAGAAGCACAACAACCTTTCAGAGCCATGTCTTTGGTCACCACTAATACTAACAGTCCTCTCCCCCTCTACAGGTCAGCCTCCTACCCAGAAACCATTGCTCTCCTCTACCTTCCCACGAGGGAGGGGCCGCCTTGCACTGCACTTCTAGGAAGAGCTCCGAGAGCTCCCTGTCCTGCACTCCTCCTACCCTCAGCCCCATGCCTCCCCCACTGCCAGCCAAAGGCCTCCAGAAAGGTGAGCAGACAATTTGGACTCCTAAAAGTGTGTGTGTGTGTGTGTGTGTGTGGTGGTGGGGGGGTGACAATGTCTTATATTGAAGTGAAGGTGTATGATGGAGCTCTTTTCGGGTTAGGATTAGTGGTGATTATCAGTGATTTCTTGTTTAAACGATTGATCTCTGCCGGCTGATGCTCACCCCCTGGTCCCTCCTCCAGGACGCTCCGATCCTCAAAAAGGGTCCCCCCCTCAGAGGAGCAGCTCTGCCCCTGCTGCGCAGAGCTGCCCTCCTTCCCAGCTCCGTCACAGCCCTCCCTGCCCAGGCCCAGAGGGGGGGAGACCTCTCAGTTCTCCTCAAGTACAAACAGGCCTATCGAGGGCCCATAGACGGGCTGTTTTCTGGGATGGTCAGTCGGGGACTGAGTCTGGCTCTAATTCTGCGGCCGTTTCCCATTTCAACTCGACGGGCACCTCTCCCCAGAACCACATGGGACCAGTCAGGTAAATGAGTGTACTGGTTCTTAAGTTAGGCCTCAACTCTAACTCAACTTTAAGCATATTGTGTCACTGTGACATGTCATGTTTAAAGACAGCCCAATGTATGTTTTATGTTTGTTAATACTTAGTAACTAAATTAGGTCTTCAGCACACACGTTGTCCTATGTGTAGGGCATAAACGCAGGACATTTAATATATTTAAGTCTTGCCTACGGTTTAACATTTTGTACGATATACATCATGTGAGAATAATGTTTACCAACGTGTACCCCTGCAGCTCAGACAAGACCACGTCGTATCGGCGCATCAGCAGTGGAAGCCAGGGCGTGTGTGGGGTGACATCACCCAGCTCTGCGTCTAGCAGCCAGGAAGAACTCTATTGCAGCCTTGTGGCTGGTGGCTCCTCCTCTGTCCCTCACCCCAGCTCTTCACCAATCACAGTGCCAGCTCCCCGACCTCGAAGGAATGCTATGGTAACATGACATCACTGACTTCTTAAATTGTTTGGTTTCCGGCCCAGACTGTAACTGTCCCTACGCTTTTAATGTTTGCAAAATATCACAATCACAATGGTTTGCTACAGTCCAAACAAGAAATAACAAATGATTAACTGAACAGGATAAACTGGGAAAGCTACAGTGGTTAGTCCCAAATCCTTTTCATGTAATGATTCCAAGAGTCAGCACAAGTCTAGAGCTTCATAAACAGTCAGGACAGCTCATGTACCTACCTCTATTATCTTACGCTAGCTGGTTAGCTTGAAAGCTTCAAGCTAAAGCTTAAAAGGAAATGTCTAACAGCAAGTTCTGTTTTCATAAAATTGAACTTCTGCGTGAAAAGTTGTGTTCACACGGGACTGGTCACAGGCAGGTCATGTGTTATTAGTGAACACATGAATGGTCCGTGTGTCGCAGGTGTCTCAGAGCAGGCCCAGACAGAAACGCGTCCGGGCGCTGGTGGACTGCAGGGCTGTCAACTCTGGCCAGCTGGCCTTCTGCAAAGACCAAGTCATTGTGGTTACGGCCACTGAGGATCCCCACTGGTGGGTGAGTGGAGAATGTTCATTTATACTCTTCAAATGGAACTCAACGTTTGCTTGTTGAATCGATCATTTCTCCGGTTCTCCGGTGACGTAATGCTAGCCCATTTTTTGTTACTGCATTCGTCTGTCACTGCCTGAGCTGGGAAGATGCTTTGCTGTTCTTGTGCTGTTGTTTAGGCTATTTAGTTGTGATGACTTTGCTAGCGATTGACATCCTTCCATTGTGCATAGTTCACTGTTCGCTTTGAGTTCTGTGTGCTGCTTTAGTTTAATCTGGTTTTCTACCCTTTTGTCTATCGAGGTTGGACACATAGAAGGAGATATTTCCAGGACTGGCTCCTTCCCTGTGAACTATGTGCATAAGCTAGGAGACTGACCACATATGGATGCATAGGTGGCTAGGAAATGGACCAAGAGACTGACCACACATGGACCTGGGTGGTGAAGAGACTGACCACACATGCACCTGGATAGTGAAGAGACTGACCACACATGCACCTGGGTGGTGAAGGGACTAACCACACATGCACTTGGGTGGTGAAGGGACTAACCACACATGCACCTGGTTGGTGAAGAGACTGACCACACATGCACCTGGATGGTGAAGATACTGACCACACATGCACCTGGATGGTGAAGAGACTGACCACACATGGACCTGGTTGGTGAAGAGACTGACCACACATGGACCTGGGTGGTGAAGAGACTGACCACACATGCACCCGGATGGTGAAGAGACTGACCACACATGGACCTGGGTGGTGAAGAGACTGACCACACATGGACCTGGGTGGTGAAGAGACTGACCACACATGCACCTGGATGGTGAAGAGACTGACCACACATGCCCCTGGGTGGTGAAGGGACTGACCACACATGGATCCAACCCACACCAAATCCCTTTCCAGCCCCTCCCCCCTCCACCTCCTTTCAGTTCTTATACTGAGTGGTTTTTACAGTGTTATACATTCATTTGAAAATAAACGTATTTATAGTATGGGATTATACAGTATACTACAAGCTATAACTCAATATTTTGAAGTAATTTCATGTTGTAGGGATTGGTTGGTTGTATGTGTTGGAGGATGAGGACTTTCAACTGTCTACCTTTAGTTGTGTGGGTTTATATTTCAGATGGGTGATTGAGAAACAAGCAAAACCTACTTTTGTTGTTTTTGCAAACCAGTCAAAATATAGTTTGAACTTAAATTTCTTACATTCAACCCTTTACCATCTCCACATCTGCACCGCCATTAGTAATGCAGCCTCAACACAGCTGCTTAGATTGTTGCATTAAATTGGGTAATTTATGGACCCATATATACTGTATATATGTATATAGTTTGTTCAAAGCTATACAGTAGATTAGACTTAGTAGAGACCCGCAAGACATCCTCACTCAAAGGAAAAAAATAGCTGCCCAGCCAACATTTATCTATCACCCCCTGCAATCAAATCAGTCTAGAACCGGGCAGATATGGACCCTAATCCACAGGCTCTGGACTGTTCTGGAAGGTGTTTTGAGACCCTGTCCTGACAACCATTATTTGAGGGGTTTGGCCAAGGTACTTGAGGACACTTGAGGATCACTTGTCATTGCTTTGAATAGGTACTGTTAATGCATCAACCACTTGTTGTTAACCTGTTTTAAGTATGCACATTTGTCTACATTTGATGTACTTGGAATACAGTTGGATTATTTTATTGTTCTTGTTAAGGACTAGTGATTGGAAGAGAATCAACTTCAGAATTGTAAAGACTGGCTACTGTTCTGCCCATTATACCATCTTCATCAACACCACCATGTTTAAGTAGTTCAATTCACATCCAGTGCAATACATGAAACTTGCTTTAGTGTTGCCAAGCTTACATTCAATGTTTAAATGCGTTGCTGGACCCACAAATAGCTATGCAATCAAGGGAAGCCTCCATATGCAACATCATGTAAAACCATTCGGACTAGTCATGACGTCTCAGATATCTCAAACTGAGTTTTGACCAGGCGAAATGACGTTGCAGAAATGTTATCGTTTTGACTAGGATAAATGATATAGGAGATATCGCTTGAGTTGCCACCAGGATAAATTACGTCATTGATCATATTTTCACATTGTCATAGTGACATTGTGTTTCACGACTCATATATCCGTATGCAGATATCTTAGACTTGTATATTCTACTATAGTCTCTATAGCATGTTCTGTCATGACAAAAAGATAAAAATGAATCTCTATTTTGAACGTGGCAACATTATATCTCGTTCTACGATGTTTCTATTAGGAAATCACGGACAGAGACCTGTTTCCCATCAGCCGATAACTGTGGGCATAGTTTGTTGACGATCCATAGCAACAAGGTCAACCCTGCCCTTTCTCTTAGTTAATGATTTCTCCTATACTATTTACTATAGTTAAAGTTCGGTCTCAGCAGCTTAGTGAATATGTTTTGGGTGGAAAGTAAGCGAATAACTTGTAACTCCTATTTAGGATAACTATTTGTGGTCAGAGGAAATGGTTTGTGAATACGGCCCAGAAGTTTTTACCTAGGAAGGAGCGAGCCGAAACTATAACTAATCGGTAGAAGACGTGAGAGTAAAGGGATGTTACTTCAGACTGCACCGTGTCCAGTTCGATTCAAGTAACTCAGCTGAATTTAATGGTGGCGAGATTTCATCTTTTGTTGTTATGGAAGATTCCAACTGAAGCTAAAGAGGTACCTTACTGCCACCTACTGTCCGGAGATGAGGCTGGCGGCCTAGTCTAAAATAAGACGGAGAAAACCATATAATCACAGAAACTCCTACATCCACAGTATAGTATCTATTGTATTTTAGTCTGTTTTAACCGGCTGTGCAGTTAAAAACGGTGGTTTTAGCTTTAAGCGTTTTGTTAAGCGTTGTTAAGCTTTAAGCGTCTTGTTAAGCGTTTTAGCTTAACAAGAAGCCACTAATTAAAAAAAACAACTAATCAAGCGACTGTAAAAAATTATACATCTTTCTACCTATTTGCCTAAAACCTTTGACCCAGAGCCAAAAAAGCCACGCCCCAAAACAGCTTTGACCACTCCTATTTAAGTTATCGGAGTCGCTACTTACAGAGCCATGTCAAGTTTTCTACTTGTCTCTGACCACTTCAAGAAGCTTGGCCAAGTTGTTGGGCGTTAAGGTGCAAAATGCCATAGGGGACATACAAATCCGAAAGCAAGTACCCTTGAGATTTAGAGGGGAGAGTCGATTTCCCCCTCTCCACAGCCAAAAATTCAAGAATTAGCCATGAAGGCATGCCCAATTTTCAGCGGAATATTTCAAAGATCACTTCTGTCTGTTTCAACTTAATGTTACTAGTATTGTTCTTTCTCTGAAGCCCTTTGCTAGGTACTCTAGATATAAGATGTGAGATTACATTCGCAAAACTGGGTGTAAAAATTATGGTAACTACTTACTAGTATGAGTGGGCCTACTTCTAATATTATCGTAATAGCTATCTTTAAAAGCTACTATTTCCAAAGATCTAAACTAACTGCTGTAAAGTTCAGCTAAATAGCAGGCCAGGTTGCTAGAACAACCATACTACTTTAGTGTGCTTCACGTTAATTATTGATATGTCCCTCTCCTTGTTGATTTGAAAGTTCTTAATATATCCACTGCATGTTGTAGTCTCTTTCCCCGCGATCTGAAGAGAGTGAACGGTATAGTTGCAGTTTATAGGCTACCTAACAATCAGCGCTTGACGGACTAACATTGGGAATTTAGATGGGCGTGGCTTAGGCTAAAGGTCAAATTGGAAATACATCAGTGATATGCATAATAGTTCCCCAGTTGGTATTTCAACATTTAGAAGTTTGAGTACGATATGGTCTGACTCAAATGGGTTAATATGATCTACGGTATACGTTCCAAATCTGAAAAGTTAGTTTAAAAGAGGATTGGAGAGCTGGTCTGTGTGTGCCAGAGACTGGAGGGGAGAATTGTGTCCATGGTTGGGACAATTTCCTGCCATTGATGTTGTGACCTGTTGCGCTTCCTTTCCTTAAACAAATACAGGAAGTGATATGCACTGCCACATTCAGCTGCATCCCATAGGCAAGAGAAAAACAATACACTGTCCCCCCTCAGGGAAAGCCCTCTGTTAGCAATGAGCACCATATATCAGTACCATGACATTGAGTGTGGTGTCAATGTATTAATAATGCCATTCACAATTGTATCATAAAATGTGAAACTGATTGAATGCAATCAGTTCCCTACCATAAAATGTGAAGTTGAATTTGTTGTTTAAGGAGTTGAATTGGCATTCAGGATTAGATCGAAATCATTGCCTGAATGATCAGATGATAGAAATGTATAATTTGTGCAATTTACACATGAAACTTCATGGGTAGACCACTTCAACCCTTCCACATACATATTCTGATTTAATAACTATGTATAAATGATTGTTTGTGAATGTTACAAGACTCGTCAACTTTACAAAAGGGATTTTTCAACCTGATTATGTTATATAGGCTGTATAAAAAACTAAATGTACAGTCTATTTAAAACTCCCATTTATGGTACCTAAATATTTCAGTTTTTATTATATGTAAATTGAATTCAGATTAGATATATAATGTCAACAACATCCCCAAGCACATGATAAACCAATTATTAGAACAATTACGAACAATTATGTAGACCAACATTATCCTGGTGTATAACACTGATTTAAACATGAATTTCATGAGCCTGGTTTACGTTGGAGTAAATGTCTTTGATTTGTTTATGAACGTTTTTCCATTTTTGGAGCAGGCTCCACAAATCCAGACACCAAATTTAGGCCTATCAGGGATGGAGACATCTGTAAAACAGGTCTAAACATGACGGGGTCCAGCTATTGTCTTTTGTTTCCAGAACGGAACTTGCTTCTGGGGGAGACAAAAGACACAGTCTGCTAAACATTATTATTTCCGTCTTCAGTCTGTTCACAAAACAGGATACAGGAGTTGGAACGTTGAATTAGAATTCTCACCACTCAGTGTTTTTGTGTTGAATAGAAAGCCACATGGATTTTAAATGTATCTGCCAATGGAGTATATTGAAATGAACTGAAATTTATAGCTTATCCTGTGCAGCAATAATGTTCTTAAAGCTTTTACTTCTGTTCCCCATCTGTGGGTTGACAGGAACCCCAGACAACATTGCTGCAAGTCTGTGCTCATCTGAAGCCTGTTTCACCTTACACATGGAGAAAGTTGTCTTTGAGGATGCTCGAAGGAAATGTGAAGACAATGGAGGCTACTTATTTACGACGAAGAACAACACCGAGAAAGCCGAGTTCCAATCGATTCTTTCTCATATTGATGGAAAATATCGACGAGGGAACCCAACATTATGGATCGGATTAAAATTACGTAAAGGGGAGTGCGTTACAGATAGATCAAGTCTGAAGGGCTTTAAGTGGATATCCGGCACGAACTTTGACCAGTATTCAAACTGGGACAGGGAGCCCCTCCGCACATGTACAGAGGACAGGTGTGTTACCGTACGTTATGATGGATCAAGCAACAGCGAGTTGAAATGGACTGACGGATCATGCAAGGATACAGCTTTTTATGCGTGCAAGTTCTACTTCAAAACGATGTGCAAACCTCTGTCGTTGGCAAGACATGCAAAAATATACTACACTCCACCTTTTTCTGAAAGCCCTTTAAATGAAGGTAATAGTCTAAATTCTTTGCCAATAGGAACGTTTGCTGAGGTGACATGCAGTGGTGACAGCAGTTCAAAGAGTTTCACCATTTGTAAAGCAATGAACACCTGGACTGACCCTGGTCCATTTTGTGCATCAGACAACCAAAGTTGCGACTTTAATAATGGTGGATGTGACCATTTGTGCTTGAGTGTAGAGGCTGGTGGCGTACGGTGCGCATGCAAGGATGGCTTTGAGCTGGGAAATGACCAAGTATCTTGTGAAGCGAAAGACTATTGCCATAGTTCCCCATGCCAGTATCAATGCAAAACAACTGGAACAGGCTTTTCATGTGTCTGCCCGAAGGGTCTCCAACTAGACAAAGACCAAATTGGGTGCGTTGATGTTAATGAATGCCAGACGCAGGCCTGTGATGATCACGATTGTGTCAACACGCACGGTAGCTACACGTGCGCGTGTAGGGAGGGTTACAAAATGGTCGATGGCAAATGTCACGACATAGATGAGTGTACTGAATCTAGCTGTTCTCAGATATGTCTGAACTCCCAGGGGTCCTACTCCTGCCATTGTATTGCTGGTTTTACGACATCAGAAGATGGTCATGCGTGTATAGACATCGACGAATGCCTCGATAATATTCAGTGTGAGTACAAATGCAAAAATACTATGGGCAGTTTCACTTGCTTGTGTCCTGATAACTTTAGATTACACCAGAATGGACTTGCATGCATTGAAGATTTAACAATTGATTCCACTGCTAAACCAACAGGGAGACATTTAATCTCAGTGACTCATGGCAAGACAATCGAATCTCAAACCTCGCCTGATGAATTCAAAAATAAACATGTGTACACAGACGCACCCCCTTCAGACAATGTGAGCCTGCATGAGCAGACTCTTGACAAAGTGACTTTGGAAACAAATGCTCCGAACAGCAAAACATTTAATTCCAGGCTGTTGGTATGCGTCATTGGTTCAGTTGTCCCACTCGTTCTTTTAATTGTGATAACCATTGGCATAGTGATATTTCGATGTGATCGTTCTAAAAGAAACATCAAGAAGAAGAACCTAACTGCTGATAGCTATTGCTGGGTTTCCACTGGATTAGAAAGTCATTTAGAAAGACTGAATGGGTCAGTGTTGACAGACAGATGACCTCTAATGATTTGACGTTGGTGAAGGCTGTGTTCCTTCTGGCTCTATTTATAGCATAATTTTAAATACGTTTTTCAGATATGTCCTTGTTTGTCTGTGTACACCTTGTTTTCTGTGTGTCTGTAGGTATTCAGTAAGATAAATACAGAAAGAGTGTGGGATATGTGACTGATTCGTACTCACATATGAATGTGTGTGTGTGTGTGTGTGTAAAAAGGTGATTTTACAAACATCCAAATGTCACACACCATGACATTAGTCTTTAAGTGGCAAGATAAAAAGATTTGACAGCATAAGGCGGAGCCTAAACAAAAGACTTAACTGGACTTTTTATATATAAAACCAGAAATCTGTCACTGACATTTTACTCATCGATGGCATCACAGGCACTATGCCCAATCTACTAATCTAAGTATCTGTCTATCTATAATTCCTGAAATCCTTGTGTGTTTCCTACTGCCATATTATTCACTGACTGCATCACTAGCACTAAGCACCAATTTGAAAAAGTTGTGTCATATGTCTTGATTTTTTTAATGTTTGATACATGCTCCACGTAGGGACATCTGCTGGTCAATTCATGTTATAGCGACTACGTCGACTATGCACTATAATAGAAGGAATGAAGTCAAGCCCCTGAGATGTTAGTCTCACAATCGTCATTGACAATTTGATCAATAAATGTTACGTGACAAATGTTTTTATGTGTACGTTTCTAAAATATCTTATCATAACTCTTGGTTTGGTATAAACAACGTTACCTCTTTTCTTTAGAAAATGTGTTGCCTGTGTGGTATGACAGTCTACTATACTATATGTGTATATTGTACTGTGTTGAAATAAAACCAGCTTGAACTGGTGTGCTGCTTGAACTTTGTGTCACACTGTATGTCTGTACTATGCACGTCATGATGAAATGACAAATAAAGCGAACCTGAACTTGCTTGTGACTGTTTGTGCGTTCAGCAGTTGTCAAGTTGTGTAATTTTGTATGGTGTGGGTGTTGAAGTGGGTTACTGTGTTGCCAGCTGCAAATGACGGTGGTGAACCCTTCATGTTACTGTCGCTGTTATTCGTTCCTCCACATTCTCCAATCCAACTTTCTTTTTGAGACGTCAGCATCTGCCAGAGTTGCCGTTCCCTTCCTGTCCACCTTCATGGCTGTCCAGAGAAGTTCTGCTGATCCTCCACTTCCCCTGCCCTTCGGCTCTACTGCTTAAACTGACCTGCGCCACCTCGGAGCACCGATTTGGAACTCTGAATGTTTGAACAAGTCTCTTCCCCTGTATTTTTGATATACGACTTTGTTCAACCTATGGCCTCATCCCACTGTGTTATTTACTATCTCTGGAGGAGGGGATCTCAAAGAATAACTCCTTTGCAGGTTTCTTAAATATTTTCTCTGGGAGTTTGTCCACTTGGTTTCTTGTAGGTTTAAATGCATTTCAATGGGCATCTGTGAAGCACCCTGTGACAGTGCTTGTAAAAAGGGCTATACAAATACATTTGATGAGATTCATCAGTTTTCAAGACATTCAGCTCCCAGATATAATACACTGCGTAACACTTGATGCCTTATCAGTATCACTTACCGTTAAAACACCCTCATTACTCAGAGTCCGAAAGGTAAATCAATACTTTTACCCCCAAACATTTGCGTGTGGCATACATCACACCCCTGTGTTTCCCTACCGGTAATGCCAACATAAAACACCAAACAGTTGTTACACTCTGTCAAAGAAGTTAGTCAGCTAGCTATTTACCAAGCAAGTGTGTACCTGCCACTCCAGCCGGATCCAGAATGCCAGTCACGCAGACCGAGCCAAAGGTGAAGACACACCTCCTTGATGATGGTTGAAAAGTGTCTCCTATAACTAAAGTGTTCCCACTGAATAGAAGTGGCAATGTGTTGACTAAGCTGCTGAAAGTTTCTAAATTTTTTCTTTCACTTCATGCGACTGGTTTATGGGGTCAATTACTGTAGATTTCCATTTTAAACTATTGGGTCAAAATAGTTATTTTAATGTGGAGAACGTTGCTTTTTATACCCAGCAGTGCCAAGAAAACACCCTCACACTATCACCCACTAACCTAAGGGCATTTCAGCTAGTCTTTCATGATTAACATAAACACAACAGGTATAATCCGGACTTCCAACAACCAAAAACAATCAATAAACTATTCTCGGACACATTCATGAGACCCTCCCTTAAGGACCTAAACACAGTATTACAGAACAATTATCATTATACATGTAAAGAGTAAATGTATAAATGACTGCTTATTTTAATACTGTGGTACAGTGGTAGAGACAGGGTTAAACCGTAGATGTACTTGGTGATGTACAGTTTATTTGGGTGCCGCACTCACCTGGATGGAACTGGTTGTAGCCCACCGTATCTACGACAGATTTGATTGGACCAAGCAAGGTGGTGGGTCTATAATGAGCTGAACCAGCCATGTCATTGGATATGTTTACTTGTTACTCTGCTCCGTTTGAGAGTCAAACTGGGTGTGTTGTTGACCTTTCGTGGGAAAAAACATTTTGGCTGACAAAAACAAAAAAAATCTTGAACAGGCTTTAACACAAACTTATATGGAACTTTCTAAAGATTTATTCAAATATTAAATTCCGTTTAATGCAATAATATTTAATTAATGTAATTGATAAATTGGTCAGGTGTATAGAGATCGACGTGAATATCTATTAGAATGGGTATACGTAAAATCACAATCAGAAAACTAATAGATTCAGGACGGGGCGCTGTTTCAGGTTTTATTATTGCAACATTTGTTGGAGACATTACAGAGCTACCGTCATTAATGGTACCCTCCAATCATAAAGTAGGCGTCATACTACACGAGGGTTTCATTGGATCAACGTGTTTCCACCACTGTATTCTGGTATATAATACAGACAGACTTTCGGAAAATGTAGAGCGTATCCTTGTAGATTAGAGCTGTCAAATCATTTATGACAGGAAAGTGCGATTACTGACAGGTGTATACTTATACCACGAGTCTTGGATACGTTCACTGTGATATATTGCAGCGTTATTCTTTGATGATACAGAATGTCGGTCGACAGTGTATTTAGGACTCGTTCTCTCGGTGTCGCTGCCGTTGGTCTGCCGGATCAGTATGCTGACGGAAAAGCAGCAAAAGTATGGCAGCTCTACATCGGAGACACGCGGAGTAGAACGGAAGAATATAAAAGTTGGGTGGTGTCTTTGCTGAAAAAGCAGGGTGTACAGAAAATTCTGGACGTAGCATGCGGAACAGGGTATGGTGGCCGACATGACATTTGAAATCACTCTACTTTGTGCGTAATTTATGGCCTATAAACAACTGGTTGTAATTAAGATATAACAAAGTGTTGTTCTCTTCAAGAAACACTTCTGCAACAGTCATATTTTGCTACTGAATGGAAACTTTTGCTTCAAATTGTACAGCCAGTCTTGTCTAGCAACGTAGCCGTATAGCCTGCTTCAGTTCAGAACAACAAGTGAATATGGGTGAAGACCGACAACTGCATGGATGGAACAGAAGGGCTGCAGAACCCTGAGCAAACTGAACTAAGTGTATGGAAACACCTTAGCAGAGCTGCCCTGATCGGGATTTTGTTCATTGCATCATATGTAGGTTTCATCATAGCTCAAATAATGAAACATACATTGGTCAAGTAGAGCTTTTGTACCAGGCTCTACTAGACATTTAGATATGTTTCTTGATCTTCGATGTAGATTCATACAATTTGTTAAAACTTGCAAGCTTTTCATACAAGAATGTGGTTTAGATGGAGTTAGTAATCATCATTCTAATTCAAGTTCAAATAAGTGTTTTATTTAGTCTACTAGTCTTATCTGACCAGCTGGCTGCTGAAAAAGCATGTAAACAACAACTTTGTTTAAATTTATTCTCTTGCATTTCAATTCCTATTTGTTAGCGACCTTTAGCTTGTTTTTCCCAGCAACTGATTCCAAATGAATATAGGACGCATGTTTTTGAAAGATGAATGCAAGGATCAAATTTGGCTTTACACTCGTTAGTATTGAATGACTAAACCTAATCTCTGAAAATAGTTTTACTTTGGAAAATCCAAATAAATTACGTAAAGAAGTAAAGTTTCAGGAAAAACCATTGGAGAAAGAGCAAATGCAACTATTGCAGATTATAGAATTGGCCAGTAGACCTTAAAGTTTGTCTGCATTCCATAAAGTGTATCACATGTCACAGGTCACAAAAATGACCAGTGGAACTAGATTTCTTGTGGCCCCATCCAATTTTACCTCTAAAACATTGTCTAGCAATACAATAATTTCTCTCCCTTTTTCTCTCTGAACTTATTTCCCTGCCAACAAGTAAACTGCAAATGTTATTTTAAACTATGCACTGCTGCCTTGTTTGCCTGTGACAGCTGTTCTTCTATGAAGCTGGTTGACACTCGCATACTGCCAACTCAGCAAAGACCCAACTCCACCCCATTCATCAGTTGTCCACTAAAATGTCAGCGCGTAGGACACGCCTCCTCCTGTGCTCTTGCTTTTTTCAGTTGTGAATCTGAAAATAACACGAAATGCATCCCCAAATATTTTGCTAACAACATTGAACCGTGTTTGTATGGGCTGTTTAATGAAGGGTAGTGATGGATGCTGAATGCAATGTGCTGTTTGTTACAAGAAGAGAGAGTGGGATAGTCAGGGAAAGTGTAGAAGCTGTGTAGAAGCAATACAGACATCCAGATGTTTAGAGGGTAAATGTATTTAATATAGCATCTCTGGACAATGTGGTCCCTTGTTGTGACCATGGTTAGAGCCCATAATCAAAAATTGAGCATCCTTGCTCACCCCTTCTGCTAACATGTTTTGGCTACATTTTGGGAATGCCTTGTTTCCATTGATTACTAGAATATGAATAAATCATCATTAAAACTATTGATAATCTAATCAATAACGCAGAGTGAGTGACCTGCAGTGGAATTGATGTGATTGTATGTGGGTTAAAAGTCTAAATCAGGAACAAACAAAGTGTAACAATGACCAATTGTATTCATAAAATAATATGTAGCCTTGATGCCCAGATCATAATAGATGTTTTGATGTGTGTTTGTTTGGGGTGGGGTGGGGGGGAGCAACGAAGTGAAATGTCAAAATTGCAGACTTTCTGTATGGACGTCTCACTGAATGAATAGAGTCGTTTGCGAACGAGACTCATTGGAAATGGGTGAATAGTGTTAAATCTAACCTCTTTAGTGAACTGAATCGAAAGATTTGTGTTCCTGAAAGGAATCGAAACATCCATCACCTGTGCAGGGTCAAGTAACTTCATTTGGGATTTGGGAAAAGAAACAATGTTGATGAAATTATGGGCATTCACATTTAGGTGTCACTGCACTAAGTGTTAAGTAAACAAGACTTTGTATTCATTCAGCAGACTCTTAAATCCAATGTAAAGTAAATTAGTGTGTGGTCTTCTAAACAAAGTTGTATCAAACACATTGAATTAGCCAATAAACCTTCTTTTGCAGAGTTGACTCCATCATGCTGGTTGAAGAGGGCTTTAAGCTAGTGAGTGTGGATGCTAGTGACAAAATGCTTAAGTATGCCTTGAAGGAGAGGTGGGAAAGAAGAAAAGAGCCAGCCTTTGACCAATGGGGTAAGAAGCACATCTTGCTCATCCAGCTCAAATCTCACTGAAGTAGAAACTCATTCATTCATGGATTCCTATTAACATATTCTAACTTTATAGAGATCGAGGAGGCAAACTGGCTGACGTTAACAGAAGATGTTCAGAAACCAGGTGATGGATTTGATGCTGTCATCTGTTTGGGAAACTCATTTGCTCACTTGCCAGATTTCAAAGGTGAGTGGAATAAGGAAAAGAAAACGGTGAAATGTGACAGTGAGGTTGGCATGGGACTGTTACAGTGAGGTTGGCACGGGACTGTTACAGTGAGGTTGGCATGGGATAGTTACAGTACTCATACATAGTAGTGTTTGCTAGGAGGCCCATACAATGGCCCTAAATCATTGCTTGTATTGAAATCAAATACATTTGATTTGTTTTCAAATCTGAAGCCACCCATTCCTATCAATTTAATTCAGATACATTTATTTTTCATCAGTATGACATTTAACATTCTGTTCTTAACTTTGATTCGAGGGGACCAGAGTGACCAGAAGCTAGCTCTGCAGAACATAGCCAGTATGGTTAGACCAGGAGGGATCTTAATCATTGACCACCGCAACTATGACTACATCCTGGAAACTGGCCTGGCACCCCAGGGGAAAAATATCTACTACAAGGTACTGGATGCTAGCATGTGACCCAAACGGCACTATATGTTTTCAATGTGATTTGCACAGTGCATACTGCAATTTGCTCAAGTCTTTGAAAGGCCACTCAGAACTATTTATTTAGCCATGTCTGATACCATTTTACACTTTTTCTGTGATAAATCCTTCTTAGCTTCTCGCAGGATTACTGGCACTTGTCTTTGGCAGCGTTTGTTCTTTACTCTGTTCAGTCGATCCCACAGAGTTTGATTTAAAATGAGGTTGTGACTCAATTCTTACTTTGTCATCACCAGCAACAGTAATGTATAAAATCGTTATGTGTGTATTGGATTTCAGAGTGACCTTACTCAAGACATCTCCACCTCGGTGCTTTGGGTCAACAACAAACCTCACATGATTACACTTGACTACACTGTACAGGTGCCACTGCCAGTACAAGACCATCCTGAAGTGAGGTATGAGACAAAGCACAGCATTTTCCAATGTCACAGTGCCATTTAGACAGTCTGTTAAAACCCAGAAATTGGTTGTGAATTGTAACTGTAGATGTGTAATGGTTGCGTTGACTTGCCTACTGCTATAGGAAAATGCCCAGTGAATAACAATGAGACATAACTGATATAACAGAATAGAGTAGGTCATGGCTTGGGAACAATACAAACTATTGTAAGTTGAAACCGTTTTAGCCATTCAGTCAATCAGCTTGACTTACTGAAGGAATTATTAGAGTACAACAGTTAGTACTGGCACTGGTAGTGTTGGTTAAGAGAAGCCTTTCTCAACCCTGATCCTCATGAGCCTGGTAATGACCCCTTCATTTGAATCAGGTGTGTGAGAAGAGGGAGACATCTAGAACATGCAGGGCAGGGGGTTCCTGAGGACCAGGGTTCAGAGAGTTTGGTCTGGAGCAGGGCTGTCCAATCCTGGTCCTCAGGGGCCAGTGTCCTGATTGTTTCCCTGCTCCAGCACACCCAATTCTAATTAATGGTCATTAGCAGGTTTCCACAGAGCTTGATATGAACCCGTTCATTTGAATCAGGTGGGGAAACGTGCTTAACATTCAGGACAGTGGCCCTAGAGAATCAGGATCAGACAGCCCTGGTCTACAGGGACTGAATTTGCAAACCCACTTTAATACTACATCTATTTGAAGCATAATATCTGTATTAAACTTGAAACATTCATATATTCATAAGTTAGAAAGACATTAAAATGTAACTGCAGATATTGAACAGAAATGTAAAAACGTCCATATATCTGCTGTTAACTTCCACGATCTTCTGCATTTGTGCCTGTTCATTTTATACCTGTATGTCAGTCAATGAGACGTAAAATCATACACTACTTTTATTAAAGATAATGTATCAGTACAAGAAATCTAAAAATACTGTACATACAGTTATTGTTGGAAAGGGTCATTGCATATCTTGCTTGATGTATGAGTGTTTTACCATGTGCGTTTGTGTTCCTTGTAGTAAATTTCGCCTATCCTACTACCCTCATCGCCTGGAGAATTTCAAAGCAATCCTGAGAGAGGCTTTCCAGAACAAGCTGGAGCACAGTGTCTACGGTGACTTCAAGACCTATGTCCCTGGCCAGACTGACGCCCCCTGCTATTTCATTCATGTGTGCAAAAAGACAGCCTAGAACGCCAACCATGCTATTCTGATCCCTACTGCATTTCTTTTCTACATTGCATTGCTTTCTCCTTTGTAGACGTCATCTAATGAAACCCTACATCCCCTTTAACCAAAAATTGCTATATGGGTCCTTAATCCTGACTATGGAATCATTGCTGTCTTGTAAAATATCCATATTATGATTAAAACATGTCATTTTCAGTTTCCCAGTGTGACAAGAATATTTGATTCATTTGAAGTGATTTGGGATAGGCTCTATATTATCTTCCTGTTCCAACAATAGTTATCATATTTACTATATCAGACTTGATGAATGAGAAAGAATTCTTAACTTGCTAAGCAAAGCTTTTCCCTTTCTGCTAGCTCAGGTGACATGGTGAATAGCCTTTTTGTTCCGTTTATAATTCTGAACTCAGTTACCCTCCCGCTACAATTTTTCCCTTTATCTCGCCGACATTAATTATTTCATTGGATTCTTAACATTCTGTGTGGGATCAGGGTGTGACCATTGAGATTATTCTTGCATAACAGCCCGTCTGTTAGGAGATTTGATAAAGAAAAACTATTTGCTAGTTTTTCCTTCTTTGTCTTTCTTTGAACTGATTTGGCACCCACACCCTGTCCCCAAATGACCACTCATATTACAGAATGTAAACTTTAATCTGAGGCTTTTCTCAGGAATTGAATTATGTGCTTTGATGTCCTCTGTACATTTCAAATGTACAATGGCTCCGTGGTTTAGTCTGCCTATTTTGTATTTTTCTGTACTGTTAACACTGGTCGCCCCACAGAAAGTCAGACTTTAATCTGTGTATGTGAACCGAAGGATTTATCCATCTGTATTGGATTACACATCTTGCTAAAATCCTTTTGAAACACATACAATACAGCACATAAACCTCAAATTTACAGGAGTAATAGATTGCAGGGGTTATAGGAATGATAGGTCGTAGGAGTTGTGCTTTTATTTTTCAGTTAACATTTTAATGTTTGACCTCCCCTTGGTTTTTGTCCTGGAAGTTTAAGGACAAAAGTATAAAGTCTAGGGATTATGCAAATACAGTGGCTTGCTTGGCCCAAAAGGAACCAGTTAAGCAAGAAAATGAAATGGTTCAGTTGCCATTTATTTTGCATTTTTTGTGATGAGAAGTATGATTCTCACACAGTCCAAAGATATTTTGTCTTCAGATTTGGAGAAAACATTTCCTTTTCAAATAGATTTGACTGTTTTAAGTAATTTTACTGAAAGTACTTATGAATATTACAGACAACTGCTCCTATGTACAAAGAAAATCAAAACATAATAAGCATTTGCTTTTGTAACATTATTCATGTGGTACAGAATATTTCACTTTAACAACATTAATCACTGCAATTGAATAGCATCCATTATACATAGTCCAGTGAGTGCGATGTCAGTGCCCTTAAATCTGAGTGTGACTGAGCTGTTGGTTAGTTAATTCAGTGTTAAATAGAGTTTGTGCACAAGGGTACATTTGGCGTATTTGGTGTATGTCACTTGAGACAGTTTAGAAAAACCTCTACTAAATTGTGACATTATTAACATCCTTACAAAACATAAGGGGTTACGGTGAAAAAACTAAAACATATCAATATTCCTGCTAGTTAATTTGGCCCTAGTCTGTCATTTTGGCTGAAATAAACATGCAAGTACAAATGGAAAGACTGGCAGTGTGTTTGACACTGAGCTCAGAGGAGACAAGCTGGATACAGGATACAGAGGGGGAACAGACCAGGGAGGGTTTGGGGCCTTGTGATGCAAAACCAGACCTTGCCAACAGACAGTTCCCATAGCAACAATAAGCTGCCGACAAGTTCCTTGTCGACAAATGACAGCTTCTCTTCCACGGTCTGGCATGTGTGTGTGCAAGCTGTAGGCCGTGGGTCCCTACGCTTTAGGAGCTGGCAAGATGTGTGTGTGTGTATGGGGTGGCGGTGGGGGGGGGAAGAGGGGAGTGACGTAGAGGGACAGACAGATCAAGATAAAAAGGCAGAAAGAGCTAACAGAATGAAGGGGAAAAGGGTCAAGCATCCAGGACTATGCTGTTTTTGACAGGCTATTCTTGTTGGCAGACTGACTGTCATGATCTCAGCTACTTTAACTACCATTAAGTAATAATACCTTAAGTAATCATTTTAGACCCGATTTACAGATGGCTTTCCCATTTAAATTAAGTCATTATAGTCACTTTTCCTCTTGTAACACTAGCCACTTTGTAGTCTTTGTAACTTAAGCGCATAAAGAATTCTTTTTCAGAGACAGAACTTTTTATCTTGATCAAAAATCTAGTTTGACTGCTCCAGCCGCACACACCATTTAAATCAGCATTGTCTTTGCACTTAATTAGGTGGCCGGATGAAGAAATCTTGACACAGTTCATGTTAAATAGTTGGAAGGAAAATTGCCATTAGACAAATTAAACTCAAAATCTTTTTATTTGATTACAACAGTTTTCAAACAAAGAAAGGACTTGAAATCGTCAAAATAGCTTTAACTTGTAAAATGTTTTATAAAGGCAAAGCAATTATGCCTTTATGAAACTTGAAATCTTATCTTGAAATATGTGTATTGCTTTTTCCTTTTTGCATGACTTTGTTCCACATGTGTAAGATTCTAGAAAGCACTTTGTAAACAACAATAAGGACAACAAACAAATTTGCATGCAATACCAAAATACTATCCATTTCAATTTTGTCAAACCCAATTGTCCCTGTCTCTTGTTTACAAATGGTGATTCATACCATGTTCTGCAGAATCAATGGAAGTAATTAGAAGGAAACTAACTGAATGACAAGGTAATGACTCTATCCCTTCTGTAGAGCAGAGGGACCCAACCAACTTTTTGTCTGTTGAAATAGTTGTCTTACGAATGTCTGTAGACTTCCTTTTAAGGTAAAATGTCAAATTTGATTAGGTTTCATTATATGTGCAGTTTATTACTGTATTAGCTCTATGATTGTGAATGAATAAGATGTTCTGTTGCAAATACTTATATCAATTGTACTCTGGGATTGATCAACCACCACAGCGGTCAACTGCTTTAACTCAAACGAACAATTCTGCACTTTGCTTCTTTGCTTAGTTAAATATCAAGCTGTGCAAACATATTTAAAAGCAAATTTCAATTATTTACATTAGTGGGCTCTGAAGTACAAGTAAATTGAGTTATCCCCTTAAAGTGGGGATTTTTTATTAATTCAAAAAATGTTCTTCGTAAACTACTGAGTCTCAAACCACATCCACGGTCTGCATGTCGTTTCGGTGTCGGCAGCTTATGTTTTGACAGTATCGTAAGGTAAAGCATACAGTAAGTGCAGTGACCTCACGGCTGCAGAAAAGGAATCTTTCGGAGAATCGTTTTCCAGCTGTTTTACGTGTCCTTTGGTATCGGTGTGATGCAGTCACTTAAAATACAAGACACATGGAACAGGAACTAGAACAGGACAGCACTCTGTTACAAAATAATATCAAAAAATAAAAAGGCACCATGAATTTTTTTTTTGTTGATAAAAAACAGATGTTTTGTCGACTGCTGCTCATAGCAATTCCTACAGCTTGCTCTAGCATAGAATACAGTCCCATCCATGTCAATATCCTGAGACTCCAGCAAACTACAACTACCTATACCAAACAACAAGATTGACTTTGATCCCAAATCTGTTCTGAACTGCTTTAAATATGAAGTGTTAATATGCTACATTTGATATATCCATACTCGACCTACTCTCAAGTCCATACACTGATTAGGTCCAAACTTACCATCAGGAGAGCTTTGCCCTCTTTTGTACTGAGGGCTTTATAGAGACAGTGCAAAGCTAAGCTGCAGCTCACTTACAGGACTTGACTCCCAATGTAGTCACTTTACTAGAGTGGTAATTCCTTTTAGTAATCATACAAGGGCCGCATAAATCTTACCCAGTCACTTTCTGTGACCAGTTTCTAGTAAAGTCTATTGAAGTCCTCCTTTTTCTCCCCTGTCACTCCTCCCCTGTCACCCTCCCCTGTTACTCCTCCCCTGTCCCCCTCCCCTGCTGCCCTCCTTCTTCTGAGACGTAAGGTTCTAGTCCTGCTCCTCAGCCTCGGCAACTCTTTGGATGCCATCTGAAGTCTGGTGGATCTCATTGCCGTGTTGTCTTCCTCCTCTCGCTCCTCTTCTTCCTCATCGCCGTCAACACCCTCTTCATCTACATCCGATTCCCCTCCCAGTTTGTTCTCACCAGACCCTAATTGGACGACAGAGGTGGAATTCAAGGCAGAGGAGCAGCTGTTAGCCACAGCTTTGTTCCCTGAGAAGGGTAAATGGAGGTATTGGTGGGCTACCGCCGTATAGAGGCAGCCACAAGTCTGGGCACACTCAGGCTGAAGCTCCCCTCCACGGATCAGCCGGAACCGCTTGCGCAAGGGTGGTCGTTGTGCGGTCAGGCAGGGTGGGGGCAGAGAACCATGAAAGGCCAGGTAGGGTGTGGCCGCGTCAGGTGGCGGGATGAGATACGAGGGGAAGGCGGCCGGGACCCTCAGGCCTGGTGGGAGGCACCAGTCGCTCTGGAGCAGTATCTCAGCACGGAGGCGATGCAGAAGGTTATTGACCAGGACAGACCGCCGGAGGAAGGCCTCAGGGTAGTCGATGAAACGCAGTTTCTCCAGGGAGAGCCGGAGCACTTGGGCGCGCTCCTCGAGCATCGGTGCCACCTGTGAGACGTCACTATGTATGATTACCTTTGACTTCAAGGACGAAATGGAAAAAAAAGCATGGACCTGATTGATCGCTAATTAATACATGTCAGAAATAGCATTCGACCATTCTAGACAGATGCAGAGAAAGTTTGCACAAAAATATGCTGTTGGAAAAGTTGACTTAAACGTACAGTTTTACAGTAGCTCCTAAAAGAGATGAATGAGTCTTCATCCTCCACATACTTCCTCTTAGTATAGGCAATCCTCGACATAGTCACTTGGTCTGGCACTCGCCTACAGGGATGCTCTTGGGTGGGAGAAAAATCCTTATTATTCGGAAATAATTTCAGACATTATAGAGCAGATTTGATAATGCACATGCTGTAGTAATTACCACTCTTTGAAGGATGGTTGGTAAATTATTCTTTGAACATTAGTTCAGGGTCAGTTCAGCATAAAGTATATATTTTCACTGGGTCCTACAAAAAATATATTCATAAGTCACTCCAAAATCCCTGGGTACATATTGACGTGGAAAATAATAAAGTTGGGCCGTGGTTATGTATTAATCTGACTGACGTGAAAAATCACCCTTTCTTAGAGCCTTCTACAGAACATAGAGAACCTTGAAGAATTTTTCACAACATTTAGGAGCCTGCACAGGAGATTTATAGAGGCCAGGCCATGGGCCACGGGGGCACCTTGGAACATGCTTTGGTCACAAAATGACAAGGTAAGCAGAGCCTTTTTTCTGCTTAATGATATGCGGGCCTGAGTGTGAGTCCGCCCAGGCCAGGTAACTGGTACCAGTCTCTCCTTCAAAAGAACCTAGTTTAAATTTTGACTATAAAATTATTAAAAGTGCTGCAGTCAAAGTTTGATGCAAAGATTTTTTGCATGTTTTTGTAAGTCTTGTAGAGCCATGGTATGAAAAAAATGAATGATTAATATGTCTCGGTCGACCATAATCGGCTGGCTTGTTGCATGCTTGATCCTTGCTGGCGATTTAATGTGGCTTATACTAACAGCTCCTCACTGGCAGTAGACTAGACTTTATGAATGCTTTCCTAAGGCTCTTTAGAGGAAGCAGTTTAGTGTTAGAAATATGACATTGTATGGGTGGGTGTAGTGATAGATGTCTTCCTGAGCCAGTTTAGCCAGGATAACATATCTCTGTCCTGCTTAGTTAGACTAAAAGGTGGGATTTGTGTTATCATATTGTGTGAAGGTCTCCCACCCTGTTTAGGTGGGAGGGTAACTGGCCGATGCCCCTGTGGGACAGGGGGGTAAATTGCGCATGTCGCTGGGTTTGCGACGGCTGCTAGGTTAAGCAGTACTGGCCAGAATTTGTTGTACGGGTTTAGTTCTAGCGGGTTAGCTAGGAGGGGGGAGCCGGCAGTCTCCCGTGAGTTAAAGGAAGGAAAAGTACTTTGTCAAAGATGATAACGACGCGCGTCGCTGTTAAGATCTCAGCACTGACCAGAAGAAATGCTTGAAGATTCGCTTATGTAACAAAAAGTAGTTACTAGATAAAAGTCATATATGTGGCTGTATATTCCTGTAAATAAAATAATCAAAGAAAAAAAATAATCAAAGAAAAAAATAGTACACTACCAAGAGACTTAGAGCCGTCTACAGAACAGAGAGACCTTAAAGAATTTTACACAATATCTTCAAAAGCCTCTTTTCAACTGCAGAAAATATACTCCAGAACTAGGAGCTATATCCAGGAACCCACTGTGTATTCACCACAGGAATCAGCAGGAACTATTGACTTTCTGCTCAGGGGGAAGCACTTTCCAAAATACAGGAGCATTTGGGGTGGAGCTTGAACCATTGAAATTCTAATTGGTTGAGCTCTCAGCAACAAACACAGTTTTTTTTCACTCTGCTGTTTTAAATAAGTATAGAAATAATGTATATGGTTTAGAATGGACCCTTCTTGCTGGAAGCGCACATACATTAAACATGGCGAAGAAAATAACAATATGATACGATTGGACTGACAACAAAGTCAAGTCCCTAGCTCAGGCTGAGGGACAGCTGGAGGGTTTCCTTTCATATCATACAAATCCCCCTGTGTTAGTCTATCATGCAGCCTTACGTTGCACTCTCAGAGACGCGCATTCTGAAAAATACAGAACAAAAACACATGTCTTTTACTATCCAGCGGCAAATTAAATCAGCGACCCTGCAATCTGAGTTTATTCTAAAAACTCTGGAATCATGCGCAAGCCACACGTTTTTCACACCGCACATCAAACACATTTGTATATACATTTAATTTAGGATTTCTATTCTACATATAAATATAGTCAGCAGACACATTTGTCTTAACTATTGGGGAAAATTCCTATTTGGAAGCACGGCTAAGAATGGGCAGCAGCTCCTTGAAAAGTAGTTTTGGGAACAAAAAAGTGGACTTGCGGTGGAAACACTGGTGAAAAGCGGGGCTAAAGTTAGTCACTGATTCAGATTCCATGACTTCATTAGCAATGGCAGCAAAGAAACCGATTCCAATCTGAAGCTGAATGGTTGACCTACCCTCCTCCAGCTGCTTGTTAGGGCCCCCAGACTCCATGAGACTGGCTTTGGAGGTCTTGGTGCAGAAGGGGAGAAGGGGACCCCCCTCTGGGTCCAGGGAAGGATTTACAGACAAGACTTGGGTCATATCTCACTCCTCTCAAGTCTGCTGAGGAAGCAAAATGAAAGGTGAGTGCCCATTCTTCAATGGGAGAGCAGCTTTAAGCTTATCATAGCAGGGAAAAGGTTCTGTGACTGGATATTTGCTATATGTGTAAAAACATGCTTGCAAGATTATGTTGTTTAAATAGCACAAGACTATTACAAATAAGCATTCATTTACTAAGGCCAAACAGATGACAAGAGTTGGTAAGTGCAGTTAATTCCCAATCAACAATTTGAAAACAACGTTGATCAAATCCGATGACATCTAATATCAAACTAATGAGGCATTGTAAAAATGCGATCACACCGATACAATGCCAGATCAACATCAGTTAAATATTGTGTTGGAATATGCATTGCAATTTAAAAAAGGATGTATTACAAGAATAATATGAATAACAACTGTATTTGGCCGAGAATTTTCTGTCCTTTCGAAAAATGTTTCAATAATTACATGTGAATATAATGTTAGACATTAGAACTACACTACCTGCTAGGTGACACAATCGGTTAATTCCTTTAATATTTATATTTTTAAACACTGCATCCATCTACGCAACATTCCCCCTGCTATGTTCAGTGTTGCAAGACAGATGTGAATTTCTTTGCCCTGCTGTGGAAGATGAATGGCTGAGTGGGCTGAAGGCTGTCTACATGGTGGAATCCTTAATGACAAGAGGAGTCTACTGAGACAGAAATCTGATGGATGGCGTCATGACAGACAACCCTAGAGTAGGGGAGACACAGCAAGGACTCTTGATACACATATGGCTGGAAGGGTGGGACTCAAGCAAAACAATCTGGCATGGATGTCTCTTAGATACGCCCCCCCCCTTCCCCCCTCTCCCCCCTCCGCGTGGGTGACTGCCTGCGGCCTCTGAACCAGATGACAACCCTGTCACTGCTGCCATCAGGAAAAATAGGAGCGCTTCCTCAAACAACACCAACCCTCCACTGCCAGTGCATGTCAGATGAGCTGGAGGGTCTGTCTGTGGCGTCCTCCCTGCGGCCTGAAAAGCTATTTGAATTCCATCAGACACTTTTCCTTCTAAGGCAAACAAATAGCAAAGGTGGAATTTCTGGGAAGTGACTCCAGATGTTGCTGGCAGTGAGCAGAGGTGAACTGCGTCCAACCCTTATTGCCAACCCACTCGGCTTTGGAAGGTTTACTTAGCAAAAAAGGGAAGGCCAGAGAGAGACTTCAGAAGATCAGATTAGTGCAGATAGATACTAGCAGCAAAGAAAGGCTTTTTTCACAACAGTCTTTTTCCTTTCGAGGGGAATCTGGACTCTAAAAGTCCATCTTTAATAAGATTATGTCAACATGCACCATATAAGAGGGCAATTAAATTATACACTCAAAAGGTCAGAATGACAGTGATAATTCAACCCTGCCTATTCTCTGAAGGCAGCAGTAATATTACTGCCACTTTATGAACCACATCCAATCCCATCTCTGCACATAATGAGGTGACAGCAGATAGACTGCAGAGTGTCTGTTTATAACACGTACTCTACCCTCAGACTAAGGGTTCATTCTAATATATTATTTTTCAGAAATACAGAAGCAGTACAGTATTGTGGAATATTAAAATAAAGCCAAGGTTCATGAAATATATATTCATTTTAACAACATTTAACGTCTTATGATTTCTACAACACGCACACACAACAATCGTTGGCATGCAACCTGATTTTTTTTTTAAACTGTCTGTCTTTTTGAGAAAAAATCCAGAGATTTTAAAGGTATTTACGCAAATAAGTGACAGAAATAAAAACACATTAAGGCCTACAATTTACCTCCTTTGAGTTGGTCGACGTTGTCTTCTTGTCCCCACTTAAGTTGCAGCCTTATTGCTTTGAAATCACCGCTTCCTTTGAAAAGTGAATATATACATAGGCTATATAGGCCTATAAATATCCTAATATTTTTTAGCAAAACGATAACTGTCGTCACATTATCGCAACACGGATGACAATGTACCCCAATGCGCGCGATTTCTCACATGTCACCGTCACATACACCTATGCGCTTTCTTCAGAAAAGGTCGATAATGTTGCCTACTTGTTCTTAACACTTTTTCCGTCTAAAAAAGAAGAGACAATGGTTCACTGTAACTTCTGGTAGTCCATATAGGTTGGTTTTCTAAGCAACAAGGAAGATAATCGTCGCTTACAATGTGCAAAAGCGTCTTCTTTAGGGAGGAGAGTTGTAAACGTCTGGAGAGAACACCGACGTCGCCCCATCCCCTGTCAACAATTTTTTCAAATCTGTTCTGTTCTTGCTGTAGCCTAGTCTCCGTCTAGGCTGACATCCGCACAGGGTCTGATGTGACCGACATCCGACAAAGAGATGCATTAGGGAGGGAGCGAGCCCAGTCGTCATGTTCTTTCCATTTGATTCAGCAGTGCCGAGTCTTATTTTCCAAAGGTTATCCTGCAAACGTTTTGTTTTTGCTCTAGCTTTGGGATGAGCGCCAATTCGTGCAGCTTGACTCTTCATGATTAGGTTACTAACTAGTTCAGTGTCGCGGTTGTCGTAAGTGCAGTAGGGAATGTTCACAAAAACACCTCGGCTTGTGAACTTGCTATATGGTCCTTAGAACATTGTATTATTTTGTAGCCAACAGTTTAGGCTATTGCCCACAATTTATTGACATTGGCTAGTGCTACTGTTTTCATTGGCTTTTTTCAGTTGCTTGACACAAATAGCCAACCTCATGAATCTCTCTCTGTCTCTCTCTCTCTCCGTGTGGTTTTATAGCGGGATTTTAAGCCAGCGAGTTTCCCATCATTACCTCAAGAACCGGGCATTTGGTAAATTCAAATTTTACAGGTGCCCTTTTCAGAACTCAAGGGAATGCAGTGCCGCGTTTTACGTTGTTTGGATGAGCACTACGTGATGAATCTTTTTGACTTGGCTCGATGTGAATCTAAACATATCAGGTTAAACTGAGATCTTAAGGGCTTGAGAAACAGATGCCACTCCACAGTGTGATCTCACTCCACAGTGTGAAGTTGAAATGGTGTGCAGGCCTGTTGCTTCGGTGATTGGTTTGTGAAAATGATCTATGATCTTCTCTATGACAAACTAATTAAAGAGAGTGAGACTCTGCAACAAAGCAGAAACTGCAAGATAAGCAATCGTGTATGACAGCTTTAATGTAGCTGGTGGTGAATGCCCCCCATTCCAAACAGAGAAAACACTGAGACATAAAGGTTGGTCCTCATTTTATCTCACATACAAATCCTCATTATCAGAAAGTATACTGTCAAAGAATCTGTAAAATTTAAGGTGACATAAATTAGTACATTTACACCATTTGAAAACAAAGTCCTTAAGAAAACGGGAAGGCACCGATAGAATCGGTGGTATAGGCAGTTTGAAAAAGCAGAAACGAAAACGCAAAATTTGTTATAAACAGGTACATTTCTTTCAGTCAAGTGTATAGTTGCGACATTTATTACATATCAGGAACACACCTTGTGAAAGACTTCTGAAAGGGTACTGAGTCAAAAGAAATCAAACCCCAACCATATGAAATTTCTGCAAAAGACTGGGCCTAATACATACCACATCTGTGAAACGCATTAGGAACAACATGTTCCTTTTAAGTAACTGTTACTTGCTGTAAACATTTATTGCTTCCAATGTCCCTAATGACAAGCTGTGACACCATGAGAGGCCGGGAGCTTTAAGTATAGGGTTAGGGTTAGCCTGCGGGTCCTCCAGTGGTGTTGGGCTGGATTCAGTTAAAATGGCGGCCACCACAAAGACCACAGTTTCCTAGATAGCGAGGAGGGTTGTTCACCTAGGGTGAACCAAGAATGGTACTTGTCTTACAAGTGGGATATGGCAGGAGATGAAGAGAGTGGTGGAAGGTTATTGACTGGCTTGATCTCAAATCTTTGGTCATTTCTGCTGTTCTCCATTTCCTTCTTTTTGTTTTCATGTGATGACTTATATTTTTGTTCATTTTTAGATCGTTTGGTCTACTCTTCGGCACTTTTTCACCACCCAGGCCTAACGTCACCATAGCAATAGCCTCTCATGAAATGACGTTTGCTGGTATTTTGTTGTTTAGGGCCATTTCTTTTTTCCAGATTTTGAAAAGTAGACCAAGCTTTTTCAAAAGGTGTATCGTACACTGCAATCTGACAATGGTTGAAGATGTGCTTAATCGAATGTTGGTTAGCCTTAAACTAACAGAAAATCCACTTGATAGACTTTGAACATGTTCAGTGGGGGATTTAATAATGCTGGTGATCTCTATCATTAACTTAGAGACTTTTTTTCACTGGTTCTTTTTACTAATCATAGTCTATGCCAATGCCTGAAGTCCCTGTTTCTCTTGGGTGGTTGTGTGATGTTAGTGCTGGTGTTTGTTCTCAAGTCATATGTAGAAAAGCAAGTTATTTGTATCAACTGACCAAGGTCAAACCAGGGCCTATATGTATATACACATATCTTATATCATTCTTTTTTCCATCTCAATACGGTCTGCTTATGCATCCATGTTTTTTTAGGGTTGGCCTGCTGGTGTCCTAACTGAGTATCTTTGCTTAAGATGCACTTAACGAGCTATGCGACTAGACCTACTCCAGAGCACTTGTTAATCTATGAGCATTTACGACCGCCTACACTACCACATAGATTGAGATGGCTTTGAGAAATGGACCACCAAACTCAAATCAATTGCATGATGAATTCTACAATCTACTTACGCTTATGATACTATTGGAAAATGCAGCCTAGAGCAGTAGAACGTTAAATCATTAATAATGTGTTGAATGTTCTAATATTTATAATTAAAATAGTCAAATGAATAGCCAATGGCAAGGTACAAGCTTTCCTTGATACAATATTCAAATGATTCAAGTTATGATTTTGTGTCTTGCCATTTGTCAAAAGCTTAAAATAGCAAGCACAAGTGTAGGTGCAGTTGGGGGTAGGAGAAGGAACACAAGGTTCACAAGGTGTGTTTACCTGCTGTGCTGTAAGGCTGTGCTTTTGTGTCATTACAAACAGAATACCATTACAAAAATCGGATTTGACAAGTTATTTGACAAGCTTTTCTATTGACTTTTGCATTTCTCTCTAGTCTGAGACAGATATCAGCTAAACACCACGACCTACTGACACAGCACCTACAGTCATGGGTTGTAAAAACCCTTTTTTGACATGAGTATTTTTCACCCTATATTTGCCAGACTTTTACTCTAACTTCCACTGAACATAGAGAACAGGGTTGCTTATCCTAGCAGACACACTGAACCAACCCAAAGTCAACTAAACTGGATGAACAAACATGGCTGTAAAAGCACACTGCTCACCAGACTTTTTAACTCACATAAATATCTATATTGTCTTTTAAAAATGTCCACATTATTGATACAAAAATAGATCTAGAAAAAATCTCTATAAAGTATACCATGAGTAACAATATGCAGTGAGAAGTTCAACATTCTCTAAACACAGACACCCAATATGACACCCAAAGACAAAAAGCAACCACCACCACAAGAATGTCAATGTTACCAAACCCTATTTTTAAAACACATTGTCTAGCCTTAATAATACACACTCTCATTGAGAAGCTGCACATTGCTAAGTTGCACCACAACAGACACAGCCAAGAACAACTACTTTCCATGAACAAGATGGAGCAACTTTAACAGTCACCCATGTTAATTTGACAATTTAACAAAAATGAAGCCCACAAACTTGAACTCCTCGGCTCTGTTTTTGAAATATAATCGACGTTAGTCACAATTCATTCATTTTTCAAGACTACTATGTGCTTTCTGTTAACCGACGGTGTGTGCTCAAACCCTAAGTGAAATGGCTAATTCTCTCAACAGGGTAACCAGGTGCCCAAACTCAACACATAAGGCAAGTGTGTGGTTTCCAATAACAAAATAGCGCTGGGGTAAGGGACATTTGAAAAGGGTCACAAAAAATGTAGTCTAGGTAGGTCTATCTGAAACCCAAAAAATAAAAGTAACCAAACATTTAAAACTAGGTTAGCTAGGTTACAAAGTAAAGGTTACAAAGTAAAACATTTTCTTGATCTGCAACAAGTGTTGGCATCAATGTGTCTAAATCCACTTTTCAATTGTAAATAGCTGAAAATGGAAAATAAGCTTGCGCAGGTGGGTATGACTGTTGTCTTTTAGGAAGACTAACATGAAGGCCTTCGAAATGTGATGACTAATCACTTTTTCAAATTAGGACTGTACTGTGGGCAAGTAACACTAAGGTTCGCTTAAATGGGGTTAACCCAGTAATTATTTTCAACATGGTTAATAACGTTATTCATATGGAAGATTAATGGCGCTTTTTACCAAAATATTTAACTATGGGATTGCGAGATGTCTGTAATCCTCCCAAGTGTACATTATTGAGGCGCTGTGTTAATGTTATGTAGCTTGTGCTGTAGGTTTCATTGCTTTGCTTAGCCATATCACTTCCTCCATGACTTGCCCACTTACGTGGTACAACCTGAGGTTGTCTAACTCACACACTCAACAATCACTTCCCTTAAACAAGCTTTAGCCAGCTCCACTACCCAAATATTTAGAATTAGTTAAACCAGCCTCCATCTTAATTTGAGCCCAAAAATGTGTCAAGCATTTTGTAAAGAATTACTGACATCTATAACAAATGTATTGGTTGGCACAGCAGCAGCAGCGCAAAGTTCAAGTAATAAACCCCCCCCCAACTTGAACACGAGATTGAACAGTTGAATGTAGAACCAGAGCTCTTGAGTATGTTTAATAACCTCATCACTGCATCACCTAGCCTGATCAAAGTTATTTAGTTGACCCATTCAAACCAATCAACTTGGGCTTTGGCAATTATGAAACAGGCATCAACTTCACTGCTTGTCAAACTGTCCACAAATTATCCTGAAAACGACAAACCAAATAATTCTGCAAAACATGTGCAAAAACGTATAAAGCTCAGTTATGTGTTGGGCTGTTAGCCATTTCACATGGCACATTTTCCTAGTTACAGTACCAAGCCTGTCAGATGTGCCAGAACAAAGCTAGCACCAAGCTAGGCTTTACGATTGTTTACACTCTTATCCATTCCTCTGTTCAACCCCTCTAGGATTCCAAAAGACTATGCCAACGGCAGACCTGCTGTCCTTTGGACTCTTTCATCTCGGTCCAATGGGTGAGCTCCTCTTCCCCAGAACTGTTGAGACCCAATGAGATCCAGCCAATCATCTCTTTGCGTTTCATGCTGCGTTTGTTGTAGACGGAGAGGATGAGCGTCACATCAGACAGCTGAAAGAGGGCAACCTGGAAGATGAACGTCTCCTTGTACATGGGGTTGGGCTGCCCGCGACATATTGATGTTTTACACTTGGACATCTCTTGGCCCATTGAGTTCAGTAAGGTCAGCTTGACATATGTATCTGAGGAGAGGGAATGGAGATAAATGACAACATACACACTTCAAACAGTAACATATGGTATTTACACGATTAAAATACTAGTAATTACAATGTTTGAAATTGAAAACATACGTTTGAAAGGTGATCATAGTGCATTTGATTTGCATTTGCAACAGAATTTTAAAAGTACAACAAGCACCACAATGCATAAGATAAATTGTGACTTGAAATACTAGGATGAGCCTTACCATGGCTCAAAGGGCAAAAGGGAAATAGAATTATAATTGAACCATGACTCCTCAAAGACATTTTTACCAATGTCTAATATTTGTGGTTTCTTTCAGGATCCCAATGCGAATTAAAAATCATTTCGTATTCAACTCATCGAATGACCCCCCAGTGGGGAGCAATTCCTTTTCAACTGTTGTCAAGGAAACATTCAGGATATCTTATCCACTTCCCTTTGTTTTCAATGCTGTGCACCCCGACAGGACAACTGATGACGGCAAAGACCACAATGTCAAATAGTAAGAGACTGCAGCGAGAGTACCAGTCATTAAGGATGTTTCATCTTTGTCCACAACCGTACTTCACAAAGACGCTATACAATCTTCACTTGTGTTTCTGGGGAAGGATTTCACTATAGGATATTTTTATGCTTTTCAGAGCCAGCTGTGGTTTTCAAAAGGGTAGCTCGCTGCCTAAATTCACCTTTATGTCAAAGAGAGCACTTTGACATGAAAGGACCACTAAAGTGGCATTGATTTCCTTTTCATATGTAGATTAATGGCTTTGATTGTTCAAATGTGGATATCTCAATTGCCCAGCACATTGTTGGCATTGTTAGCAAATGAGAGCATTTGTGACAGATGACTGATGTATCTGACTGAATGTTACAATTGAAAACTCTGGCTGTTTCCATCCCAAATTATAATCACAGAGGCATAAGGCTTGGTAGGACTTTAAAGGTTCATCAGTGATGTCAAATGATACTCTCTGTGCAATCTTATCCATCAATCAATAAGCAAACACTATGACATCTTATGTCCATGCTGCTTCATGAATGATTAGTGAAAGAATAGGAGGGACTACATGTCGTAGTTCAGTGAATAAATAATTATATTTTTCATTTAAAATAAATAATCTACAAAAATATAATTTTGTGTGCACGTATGTTTTGTGAGAAGGACAATGTGCATTAAAGTGTCACATTTGCCTAAAGACAAAAAAAGCTTTTGTTCTGAAGAGGCAAGCAGTTTAGCACCACACCAAATTAAAAGTAAGCAGGGAGCCAGGCCGAAGGGCTAACTGGGAGAAGCATGCATGATAATTAGTATAGCATGGATGTATGATAGACTACAGTATCCACATTCATACAGTTAACTAGTATACAAGAATCTGGGTTAGCATTGCTCTTCATGGATGAGTCTTAGTGCTAAAACGTTAATCTATCGTTTTGTAGCAGGCTAGAAAACACGGTTTTTAGTTGTAGTACATAAGTGATGGTTACAGGCTCAATAGTTCAATGGTTTCTAGTGTCACAGTTGGATTTTTCAATCTTGCCTCGCTGTATGCTGAAGTCAATGATCTCCTACATCCATGAAAAAACGTTGCCATCCAAGTGCGCTGTACATACAACTAGGTGCAAACCTGCGTTAAGTAGGCCCTTACCCAACGCAAAACGTCGGCAAAATAATCTAAATCGTTTGTGTTCCATTTGCGTTGCATTTGTTCCATTACGTTTTTATTTGCGCTGGTGTCAGTTTTTAAGTATTCGCACAAGTCGCGCTTGTGTCTGGTTTGTTTGTGCTTTTATGCCGTTAAAGGTTTTGTATGTGCTGCTTCAGTTCTTGAAATATCAGATGTTTAATTATAGGGGCCATACATCACCAGTCCCCAAACATCCTCAAAAATTCACTTAAAGTAGGTTCAACTGTGCTGGTGAAAAGCTAATTGACGCCACTTCATTTGTGGCACATACAAACCTTCCAAAGGTACTAACAAAGCACAAACAAGACTGTTTCGAATGAATTCGCAGCATGTTGGGGTGCTGAGTGACCTCAGAATGATGAAAAAAAACTTCAATATCTAAAACTAACAGCAGCACAAACAAACAATTTAACTGCATAAACGGAGCGCAAACAACTCAGACTATTTTGGCAGAGTTTCGTGTTGGGTGGGAGGCTGACTTCACGCAGGTCTTGGTGCAGAGCTCAAAGCTATATTGGGAGAGTGAAAAATACAGTGAGAGAAAGATTGATGGTAGGGAAGGTGGCAGACATCTCAGTCTGCTAGACAGAGACTCACCTCTGATTATATAAACATGTCCACCTATCAAGTGTTTTAGACAACAGAACAACCCATCTGACAACAAGGGTTGGGAAGCAGTAAGAGAAACAGTGGACCAAGATGTCAATAGGTGGGGTGAGAGTTCAGGTGCAGACATAAGAAAGAGAGAGAGCACAAACAACAGCAGGAGAGAGAAACAGGGTCAAAAAGTCAACAGTATCACACAAAGTTCAACAAGGGTCTGAAATTGTTTGAACTTGCTGGATCCTCTGGTAACTTGAGGGGCTGGGTGGGAAGATGAAAGGAAAGGAGGATCAAAACAGAAGGGACAGATTGCAGTAGGTAGTGCAGTAGGTAGTGCATGGATAGAGGGTCTGATGGTCTCGGACTTTGGAGATGTGAAATTAGCAATGCAGCTGCTCTGTAGTTGAGAGGTAGTTCAAAGTAAGAGTTTGAACTGGTGAATTGATGGATTTCGCACAGGTGGCCTTATCACTAACCAGACATGGACAAATGGTGAAAAAGCTTGTCAAATACTATTTACCATGAAACTATTTGTGAAAGTTCTTCAGTCTTTTGCTCTGATAGACTTTCTCTGTAATTCTACAAAGGGAGTTTCTTAAACGTGAGACAAACATTTGGATTTCGAGTTATGGAACCTTTTATTTCTCTTTCGTTCTCTATTGATCTTGAGCGCTTCTTCGATACTTTCCCGGTTTCCAGGTGCTTTCAATACTTTTTCTAGAATGCATTAGTGTACTTACTGGGTGGCTTATTGGCAGCCAGGTTTTTGAAGTGGCTGCCTTTGATGATTTCCACCGACAGACGGCCAGTGGTGGCATTGTACACTAGACCCACCAGGATCTCTGCCATGGAGCTCTGACTGACTGTTTGGAATGAAGAAGCACTTTCGCTGCAGGACATCTCCGAGAGACTGACTTGGGATTCACTGCCCTGCAAACGTGAAGAGGTTGGCCATTTAGGAACAAGATTCATTCATGGCAATTCTGCAGGACTTCTGTTTTGAAAGTGTAAATAAGAAATGTTCGAATTTTCTTCTGTCACTGTCCACTCATTAAGGGAAATGTATCCTATATGGGTAAAGATACATGGGAAAACATCTAGTGTAACACAACAGTCCTCAGGCATAAGAGTGTAGAAAACCCTTGAATGCTAGGTTACTCTGATCTACTCACCGGCAGTGCACAGCAGGGGTCCAATATAACCGGTACTGACATCTTGCCCTGGAGATTCAGCTTAGTGAGAAAGAACACTTTTTCCCCCAGTACCTTCTCCTTCTTCATCCGTCGCACGCTGTAGAGGCGGAATCGGATAGCGTAGTTTCCGATCATGTCTGACTCCACGTGGCTAAAGCGGAAGGTCTCCGTGAACACAGGGCACGGCCCTTTCTGAATGCTAGTCTTGGCTCGCTGTTTTTTAATGGGCAGAAGAACCATGTGCACCTGCCAGGAGATGTTGCCTGTACGCTTCAACGCGGGGATGTCAGTGACAGCTGTGACTGTGACCGTGAGCCGCTGGTCCCCAGAGTCGTAGTCGAGCACGACATCTAGAGTGCCGTACTTGGCCACTGGATCTGGCTCGTAGCCTTTAGGGGGCAGCACCATCGACCCTCTTGCTGACATGTCCTGGAGAAGCTATATAATAAGCGGTTAAAATGAACATAAAATACCAATGGTATTCCAGTATACCAATCAATGCCTGTATTGTATCTGCTCCAAAATGTTTTTTTTCCCACAATCACAAACAATGCTATTTATACAGTGAAGAATGTCTTGTATTTAAAGGGCCATTTGAGACATTTGTTGGCTCGCCCCTTAACAGCTGCGCATGTATAAAGTGCTTGATTCTTATGGTATCTATTTTCTATTCCAGTTACCAGGCACTGTAGGGTATTGGAATCACATGTAAGCATGAATCAGGCTGATCAGTTACCTTTTGTTTCTGATTGGAATCTTTGCTCTTGTACCAGGCCCTGTACAAGGGTTTCTGTCAGATGAAAACATATCGAATGTTAAGGGGTTCAATACCACACAGACTACTGACAGGGAAATCCTTGTGACCATGTAATGTAAAATATATCTAACGGACACTGAGTATTTCAAAATGAAAAATGATCACATCCAAATTAGGGATGTGCATTGTACATGAGTTCACTATTGGAATAGCATCCATCTTATTCAATAATCTGACAGTAGGTTTTCTTTTTACACTGCTCTGGTTCCGTTATGTAACCTAATTAACCTCACATGACTTAAATTATATAGTAAACACATTAGACACCATTAGACATTCTGGTAAGAATTGTGACTGTTAAACTATTAGAATAAATATGAGTTAGGCCTGAATAAATAAATAAAAACAACTGCATGAGACAAGGAACTTTAAAACAATTCAGCATCTTCAGACATACGCTCTTAATCTCTGTGCTATGACACTAGCCATATCACTATGATAAATGTAAAGATAAAGGATTCGTTGGCCATCCTTGATCAAATCAAAAGAGACACAGAGAAATGGGTCCATTAAATCAGTTTGTGATGCTCTCACCTCTGGGCTGAGCACAGCTGTGCTGTCACTGGGTGCATCCTCCTCATAGCACTTATGTAAGTAGTTTTCCATCTCGTGGCCTCCGCTGCCCTCACTAGGGCACTTGCCATAGGAGTGGTGGGGACTATCACTAGTGTAGGACAGGTCACACTTGGTGTCACCCAAGTCCGAGGGTGTGCAGGACATGCGCGGGGAGCCGTCTTCGTCCTGGTAGGGCGGCGGCTGGAGCTCGTCCAATGGGGGCGTTCGCCGCATCCTCTGGATGCAGTTGGCTGGGTGTCCAAAAACAACGTCATATATTTACTTTAAAACGTACGCTATGTACAAAAGCAAAAATAACTCTTGAACCGCAGTAATGTACCAATGTGCTTTACTTTTCCATCGCATGAGCCTAGCATGGCGTTTCCTCGTACATTGTGTGACTAACCATAGCTCAGATTCAAATGCACTTTCTCCATCAAACATCAGATGTGCCACATTAAAGATTTTCCGGAATGATTCATACGTTTTTGCCGATTTGACACACTGTTCCAAAATGTGTCATACAGGATGTTTCCAATAACTGCTGCAAGTTTAGAGTTTAATGGACTGCAGTCCAACATATAACAATGTATCACTAAAAAAAGTAGAACCAATATCAACTCACCATCCTCCACCGAGGCCTCGCTGCTGTAACCATCATACTCCACAGACAGAGGGCTGTATTTCTGCCTGGTCTCCCAGCAATAGCCCCTTTGCTGGTGAGAGTTGGTCCTGCATCCTTGTAGGCCTTGTGAACGATTGACCGCCTCCTGGTATTGACCCATCACTTCATCCTCACTGTCAGATGAATCCCTTAGGTCTTCATCAGGGTAGACCTTGTCTATGGGGAAGGGAGAGAACAAATGGCGTGGTAACGTTGAGTGTCACAAACATTCAACTAGAATTAATTGAATCTGAGGGAGGGTTGTCTGAAAGTAGGAATAAAGTTGGTATGAATGTGGTTTACCCTGCCTACTAGCCTATGGGTACTTACACGTGTTCCATATCATGCATAATATTTGGTAGACACATGCCAAAGATATTTTTATTATATTTATAATGTATTGTTGTTACAGTCCACCAACAGCAGAGAGTAGCAGAGGTGCATTAATTAACTAGGTATACTGTCATTGTAACAACTGATCTGAAATTGACATACTTTCATTTAATTTCAAATGTATATGTCAAACTGAATTGTCATCAGAGTGTTCATATTTAATCTGAAGACATGCAGCACATTTGTTTGAATGAAACCCTATTACAGATAAAACATGACCTCTATGCCATCACTGTGAATCTGACAAAAGAGCTGAGATCATGACAATATCCATGCTGGCCATAAAAAGATATTTTGTTCAATAGTTGTAAGGTTTCCATGCAAAATGGGCTCCAGGTTTGAGTTAAAATGGCAAAGGATGAAAATGTGAAATAAAGGCTGGACTGTCATGGAAGTAGTTTCTGATTCATATCCGGGTACAAATTAATGGGAACACTCAAGAGTTGAGCTGAAACGAAACAACTTTGAAAACAGCGTAGTAAACTTAACCGCTCGTTGAAAAATGTAGCACCCCACTTGAGCCAAAAGGACATAAGGAAAACCACCTTGTAGAAGAAAGGAAAAATTAGACACAGAGAACCTGAGTACCCTATGTGACTGAATCCAAACTTGAGGATGCAGACAGAAAGGTTTGACAGGAAATTGAAAAACAAAATGCAATCTTGCGTATCGATCTGGTACTGTCACAATTGTTTCCCCCTCTATGTCAAGTGAACTTTTCAGGTCCGAGTTTTACACAAATCAGTTTCTGAGATATCTTTGACTTGATGGAAATACCTGTTTATTGACAGAGATGTGCCTACTGTTTGGAGGAAATCCAGGTTATTCAGAAAATATGTTGGTCAAAAGCTGGGAAAGAAGAGTACTGCTTTGATGAATACATTATGGTTTCAGAAATGTGTACGTGTGTATCTGTGTGTGTGTATATATAAGAATGTGTGTTGTCCGTGTCTCTTCATTAAAAAGGTGAGCGATAGAAAGAGAAGGGGATGGGGTGACAGTGCATTTCCAACCTACAGGTGTTATGCAACTCTACACCTGCCTCTTGTACTGCATATGGATGGCAGAATTTCCAATACAGGAAAAAGCCAGAGAAAGATCCCTGCACTTGAAGTCTCCTAGTGATCTTTACCACTAGTTAAACCAAACCTAAACTCCTTCTAAACTCAACATGGGGACCTCATTCATACATTTGGAAAGCATGTTTTATTTAATCTTGCAAAAAGGTGTAGAGTCTTGATGGTCAGTTAAAGCTTTTCTTTAAGAACATTGTCAAGAAACTCTGGGTGGGGAATCATTCATGTGTGACATCCAGACATCTTACCTGGCACCTCCTTGGTTTTCCCAAATGTGTCAAGGCATTGCAGGCTGCCAGCATTCCCTGGTGACAGTTTGTTGTTGAAGTACATAAACAGAAGAATCATAAGGACTATGAAGACTCCGATGGCTGTCAGAAACCCCAGTGCCTCTGGAGATACTGCAAGAGGGTGAAAAACAAGATAGAATCAATTGAGATTATTGTCATCGCTACATCAACTAAAAACAGAAAATGACAACCGCTATACACAAAGGTAAGTAGATCATTGTGTTGCCATAAGAGACACATTTCTCACACAACTTTAGTTTCCCAAAGACTGATTTGCTGTTGAATTTGGTTCAGTGATTGAGCATGTTTGAAACTGACAGCAGTTTTTGATATTAACCGAATAGCTGGATTTCAAAATTGCAGTTTAAAAAAGTCAAACTTAATGTGGACACGAATTTGAAATACGGAAATATGAATATAGTAAGGAGAAAAAAAATCTACTCAATTGTTACATTTGTTGTGGTCTGCTCTATCCTGACTGATTTAAGTGAGAGTGGAATCTGTAGACTGGAAAGTAACTGTTTTATGTAACATGAAATAAAATTATTGATGGTACATGTACTAATTCACAGTCAGCTGGGGTCAATGTGACAGACATGTGAGCCTCTCAAGCATTGAAAATCCTGCTACACTTATTCTTAGCAATGAAGGAGTTGTGTTTCTCTTTTCTCAAAGACAACTATGACAAAAAGGGGTTCCAAAAACAGTTCATATTCTGCCTTTAATAAAGATTAAGTTGTGTGCAGAGTAGTAAATGCAAACTTTTGGGCTGTAGGGTGCAGTACAGCTGCAATCTGTTGTTCTCAATCATGTTATTGGGTCACTAAGGGCATGGCCACATTACATAACGTCCAGAATGTTATGGCAGCACACAGTATATGCAAATCAATATGTTTGTGTGACAACAAGAAATGTTATCCAAGGTTCGCAATGCCTTGATAACATGCTGAACTTGACAGTTTCTTCATACCTAATGTCCTAAAGTAAATTGAAACAGGTGAGATTTTAGATGTCATATTCTAAAGCTCTTGTGTCCAAAAACACTATTGTGATGTGGATTAAATGGATCCATATCAACTCTCATCCAACAGCTTTGTCCTGCTTTACTACTGTACATGGAACATGCTTACAACCCACAAGATCCCAACCTTCCATTTAGAATTCCCCAAACACCCTTAACTAGTGTGAAAGATTCTGAGAGATGGAGATTTGAGAACAATTGCACCACGCAGCAAACCAGTGCTCTATGAAAACACAAATGTTATATTTTTTTAAAGAAAAGATATTTAAGGTACGTTTTTCAGGTCAGAAGAATTTGTGAGACATTACCCAATATTTGGGCACTTTCTCATCTGAAACCAATTTTTTGCTGAATAAATCATGTCTGATTTTCCCATGTCCACAGGTTGCATGTGCTCATATATGCAACACTAACAAGACTTGACTGTGACTGGCAAAAGTGAGGGCTCCAGAACACTCAGATCCGGTCAACCGTGTAGGGTATGTAGGCAGCTCCTAAAGACGAAATGAAGAGGTGGCTTATGGGAAATGGTGGCCATCTCAAAGCCACCTTAAAGCCACAAGGCACCAAGTGTGCTAGGACCAGCACTGCAAACACCTCACATCTTGAGAAGGCCCCAAAGACCCCCAAAAATGAAACAATTCAAACATGATGAAGTTAGACAGATGTAGCATGGCAAACCATAGAAACTGACATGACCATCCTGACAAACCAGATGATTGAGGATTGGCTAACAGGGCGGTGACACAGGAGGGAGCTGTCTGGGGTCATGAGTCCCTGTGTTTTTGCTCCCTACCTTTTCGGATGCAGATGAGCTCATGAACTCCACAGTTGCGCTCACCACCTGTAATGAAAATGCATTTTTAATGACCCACAACTGGATGGCGTGAAACGTGAAAGACAACCAGGTAACAGGGATGTTTTGACAGAAACGTGTTTTTGTGGACTGAAATGCACAAAAGAACAGCTCGAGAATTAAAAGGTACAGAAGGGACTACAGTGAATGCCTTATAATTGATATTACTGAACAGAGGTTGATCCATACAGCATGAGATCCTTTATACTACCATTAGAGCGCCACCTACAGGGGTGGGGACTGGCACCGCGTATTACTCATAAGTTCTGTTGTTTTATTACTTGTTAAAATACTGTATAATTGTCAGGATGAATTAGAAGAGACCGACCTCTGTATGAAATTCACATATCGGAATATAGTATGAATGTGTCTAGGAGATGAAACCAAGTCATGTACCCAGAACTCTACACACTACTACACACGTGATGACTGTATGTTGCCGCTGTAAAGAGCTCAGCTGTGTCAGGAGTGGATAAACCTTGTGACCATCAATACCGCGACACATATACAACACGAGTCAGAGATGATCTTTCTCATTTTAGATGGAGTTGTATGAGTTCAGTGAGTCACGTTACTTAAATATAGCCATACGTTAAGTATAACAAATAAGTGTATGTTTGAGACTACTAGTATATATAAGATTTGTTTTATCTGAATGACTGACATTTTTTTAAGAATGTTGGACTGGCAACATAATTTTTAGATCCACATTTTGTAGTTTTGATTCCACCCAAATATTGAGGATTCTCAAATTGATAGGGTGTGATATTCTTGCACTGTGGAATGGTACACATCTGAATGTGTCAAAAGTGCTTGGGAGATTAACATAAATTGTTATTCTCTGTCTTACTTTGGCCTGACAGCACACACTTTTTAAATCTATTCCAACTGACACGTTTTCAGAACTGACTGACTGTTCCATTCTTCCATCAAAGGTGAGAATGTTGAGGTTTTTTGACTGCTGCCAAACCACAAAGTCAAATTAGAAAAACAACTGTTGTTAAGACAAGTTTTGTATGGTCTGTGTAGGCTCTGTGTAAGGTCTGTGTCGGGTCTCTATAGGGTCTATGTAGGGTTACTATAAGGTCTGTGTAGGATCTCTATATGGTCCGTGTAAGGTCTGTGTAGGGTGGTCTATGGTCTGTACGAGGTCTATGTAAAGTCTGTGTAGGGTGTCTATATGGGCTGTGCATGGTCTATTTATGGTCTGTGTAGGGTCTGTGTAAGGTCACAGAGAGTAGGGTGCTTAAGGCAATGCTACCTTAGAGACAGACCACTGGTACTCCATAATGTGAAAACACATTATATCATTCATAAGGCACAATACATTGTCATGGCATTATCATTCATTTTCCAACCCCTATTCATAAACCCAGAAAATAGATGAGATCAAATAGACAGCCAGACACAGTCTTTATAGATATTATGTTAAGTCTTGCTCAATCATCATGGACCTGTCTGTATGTGTGCCTGTCTCTGTGTGTATGCATGTGTGTAGCCAAAAGACCCAACATCCCACCTACACTCGCAAGCCTTCAGTCTCCTAGTCCAAGCCCCAGGAGGAATCACAGGAGGGCCAAATAAACATTCTAAAACAGTGCAGAAGGAGGCCAGGGGCAGAGACACTGAAGAACAAGGGAGCCAAGTCACACATTCAAGATCAGCAAACGATACCAGGACTGTGTCTTAGACACAAAATGACCTAGAAAGGAACTACTGTATAATGCAAGTAAATCTATGTCACAGTCATGTAAGTGCAATTACAGATTGAAATGTATTCATACTTTGACGCTTTTGACACATTAGTGATATCCTTTGGATAAAAATATTCACGAACATGTCGAGGTTTAAGATATACGGATATAGAGCGGTGGTCTCCTTAAACCACTCTGTACAGCAGACCAGCGTTCCTTCTCCTTTTCTCACACCTCAGTAAAGCACTGAACCTCGTTGTCAGCTAATGCTACACTAATCCCAGTTAATACACTCCCACTCTTACTGAGTACAGGCACTCACCCGGCTTCACGCACACCTACACACAAGCTAGCAATATTACATCGGAATAGTTTCAGGACCTACATTTGTCCTATTTTTTGTTTCATGGAGAAATGATAAAGAATCATGGTCCTTTCCGCTGACCATCTCAAACTCAAACGCCTCAAATGTAATAATTGAAGTGTGACCACAAAACTAAAGTTTCTTTGTGATTTAGACTGAATTTAACATCACAGTCTTTTATGAAATCCATAGTTCCTATTTGACAAGGTGTATTTAGGAAAACAGATCTGACATTTAAGGCCAACCACTACTCAACTGTGTTAATTACTTTGAGACAATTGTGGGGGCCTGTCAATGTTGGAAATTGAGATGTATTCACCTGGTATAGGGAAAGATATAGAAGCCAGGCCACACACATGTTTTGGTTCAGGCAAGTTTAAACCATGGAATCAAAAAATCACTATGAGCTTGGCTGTGTAATTAACTTTGATAAAAATGATTAGTACAAATGATTATTGCAGATGCTCAAAGGATGTCCCAGATCACCCTCAGTCTGAAATAAGATAAAAGAAAAAAACTAACGGTCTTATCGGAACATAGTCTATAGCCAACACGTATCCTCATTTTAATCACTGAATCTGTTTGCTCAGTTTGTCCATGCCAGAAAACACTTTATTTTTTACAAGCAACATTCTCACCATACCCTGCACTGGTTGATACAGCAGACTCTCACAGCATATATATACATGGAAATCTATATTTATATACAGTACATTTGTAGATTTGTATATCTGAACATTATGAATCTCCTCAAAACCAACTCTGGTATCCGTATAATTATTTACAGTTTTTACGGCATTGTTTATGTTTGGAGTATATTCTTGCTTTAGTCATATGGCTAGCTAGCTACCCAATATTAGCCACTGAAAGCCAGACTATATAACTGGTTCCCTGCTAACTGCTTGAGTCCTGAGCAATACACCTGTTGAATGGTGTCTTGTTTCTGAGATGATCAAGCCACGGACAAACAAAACACAGCAATTCCTGGATTTATAGTTTGGTTTATTGATCCCTTGCATTACATAGGTTTGGCTGTAGCCTTATGAAAACATACTTCCTCTGTAAATAATGATCTGGTTTTCACCATAGGTACTGGATGGATTAAGTATATTATCATTTCTTTGTATAAAATTACAAGTGAGGATTACTGGTGAGTAAGTGATGTATACACTAATTTAGTCTTTGCTCTGCTAAAAAAAATAATATATATAGTTAAAACATTGTTATACTTGTACAGTGAATCACTGTTCCATGTTCCATATTGATGTTATTGGGCTTGAGATTCGCATAACCTTCCCCAATTAAATAGCACATTCTGACATTTCTTCCGCTATTCCAGCCCATCATGCACACCAATGTTGTGGGCAGACAGGAAACAGCGTTTCAGATGAGTGTGTGGGTGCTGCTGTGGGAGTCATAAGTGGAAACCAAGCAGAAACACAGTCGGCTACTGCGTTTCAAACACATTTGAGAGTATTACGTAAACAAAAGACATGTAAAATCAAAGAAAAACAACCCTAGCAGAATTATTCTTCATCCAAAACATGTTCACAACAGACGTCATGAGCACATGGGCAATATAATTGCTCATTATAAAGCAATTTACTTTGCTAGATTAGATCAAGATTTTATAATGATGTAACTTTAAAGCCAAACATGGAGGCCAAAATTGCTTAATGCAATATATATTTGCAATTTTTGCAATGTGGTAGCTTGCTACTGAAGATCATCAGAGTGAAAATGAGAAACATGGCACTGTGGACCAAGTGAGATTGAGTGAAGCAGAGACATTGAGCTACTGGGCTACTGAATGGGACTGGATGGCAGTGTGGAAACCGATTCAGAAATTATTTGCTCGCTTGTGAATTTTGCTCAGTCGACTCAATCACAACCTTTAAAGTGTTAACACACTATAACAATACAACAACTGTCTTCCCTAGATAAAGAGTAGCCGTACGATGTATCGAACACGCGATAATCAGGCTAAATATAGAAACTACTGTATGATTACATGTACCGCTTTTCAAACGAATATGGGGTGTATACGAAACAACGCATCGGAGCTGTCCTTTCAGCACCAGATTATTTTCTCGCCTTTTTTTTTACACGATCACATTTTTACATTAGTAACCTACAGACCGTGAGATAACACTCTGCTTCCTCTCAAACCCTTAAGAAGAGACCAAACGATTCAAACTTTTGCAAATTTCCGTCAAGACCCTGACATCCCGTCCCTGCCTGAACCTTCTTAATTTGCCTCTGTTTTGGGTTGACGGAACGCTTGTCAGCGTGCATTATATTCATAGTCAGTTTGTACTAACAAGAGAAGTAGCGTTATTGGCCTACTTACCATCAATCGCCATGATGTTCTGTTTGGATGCAACCAAAGCAGGCGTTCAAGAAGGGGGAGCGGCGCAATGCAAGCGAGTGGGAACGCAGGGTGGCGTCATCACATGATACAGTGTGTCATTCATGCTCACCTATGCCAGACTTGATGAACTACTGATATACTTAAGCATTTTTGCTTCACTTTTTAAATGTTTTATTTGTGTGTGAGACTTTGGCAAAGTATTGTATTCCACCCTCCCAAAAAAACAGTTTAATTTTACTTCATAAAAAATGTAAATGGATTTTACAAATGCATATTCAGCCAGCGCCAGCCTTCATGTCTAATGAGAATAACCTTTCAATGCTCAGTGTGTTGCTGTTGCTGTTGTCAAGCCAACTGATGTCTGACATTCTGAAATATGTTGACCAATTAAACAAGACGTAAGCAAAGCATTAAAAAGTAGTCAATATTATTATTGTTGCCATAGTATAGGACTATTTACGTAGACTCTTGTGCTCAGCCCAGTACCATCAAGGACACGTCCACAAAGTAGTGTTGACACAACATACTCATACTAATAATTACTAATGACTTACTTAAAGTAGCCCTTAGCCCTGCGACTTATTGGCCCCAGTCCAGGGTGTACCCCGCCTATGGCCCAAAGTTACTGGAGTAGGCTCCAATCACCCGTGACCCCTAATGGGAACAGGCGGCACTGCAATCCCTACCAGGGATCAGCAGTAGAAAATTTACGAATTAATTCTTAAAGTAGACCAATGTGAAATATTGGAAAATACTGCAACAATTACATTTCCTTCTTTTCCAAATCTGTCACTACAGTATGATCCTGCTTGTCATCAACAGATGATTTTGTTACACGGCCAGAGCTTTCCATCGGCCCATGAGGTGAGAATTATGTAATAGTGAGGGATTTCTGCGGTATTACACTGGATGGATGATAGATCAGATAGATACTAGGTAGATGGATGACAAACAGGGCTGGAGCGATACCAAGAGGGGAAGTGAAAACACAGCAGACTGCTGATTGGTCAGAGAAAATACGACACAGGACATCCTACACAAATTTGCCATTGTAAAATAGACAAACTACTTTACAGCGGACTATCATGGCAACTGCTGTCTATATAAGTGGCAACTATTTTTAAATTCACTGGACTACTCAATTAAATGGCAATTAGCAAAACCACGCCATGGACAATTGTGGAGGTGCAGATGTTCATCTGTGTTGCCTATGAGAGAGGTGTGCATCGAGATGAAGATGACGTCACAGCCTGCATTTCATGCAGTGTCGCTATGACGACCAGCTACATTGAGGGGGCACAGAAGTACGTGGAAAATGAAGCAGCTTGTGGAGCTGAGTCAAGTAAAGTCTAGCCAGTAACATATAATTCAAAAGAGTAGCTGACAGATGGATGGGTAGACAGAGAGATTGATAGACAGACCGACAGACTAACAGACAGACAGACAGACACTGAGAAAGAAAGAGAGAAGAGAGAAGAGAGAGACAACACTTGGCATCACTGAAGTACCCTTGTGTCCACAGATGGTCTGAATAAGAAGCAATGCTCACACCTGTAAGTCAGCCATGTGTTGTACTTCTAGATTCAATTGCCTCTTCCTGTCGTCATCGTGTCACCATGGATACCCCAGCACAGCTGCTCTCTCTGTTCTTCCCAGTCAAAAACATGGGCATGTACCACACAGCCACTCATGTGGTCGTGTTGTGGTCGTATTTTTGGCTCTCTACTGATAAACTCTTCAACATAATGCCTCTCTGTCATAGAAATGATTGGAATAACCATTAGATTCTCAGTATGCAGCCAGACTTTACACACCGGGGGGCAGATAAAGAAGCGTGTGTGTGAGAGAGAGACAAACAGTGAGAAGGGGAGAGTGGAAAAAGACTGAGGAAAAAACAGGATGAGAATTTTTGAGTATTTTTTTAATAAACCAAAACGATGAAATATAATGAAACTGTATATGTTGATCTTTGTCGGGTTACAGAGTTGCTCGACTCTTTCACTTACGGTCGGTCATCAATACCATAACGAGACCCTTTACGGTACAGAGCTGGACATTCCATATGAATGGATGAGTTTCCATGGTAACGGTCTCCTACACATGTACACTCATGCATGGACACATGCATAGGAAGGACAGCGGACCGCGAACAGAATTACAATGAACAAAACTGTGCTTTCACGTGACAGTACTGGTCAGTACCCTTGAGCAATGCTACATGCAGTAGTAACAGCAAGATCGAGTTGTATGATGCAGCAACATCAAACATTGGTTTTATATTCAGAGGCTCTAAATCATGTTTCTCTTCTAATGTTGAGGGTTGTGTGTCATGACCACTTGACTGCGTTACAGAGTGTATCACATACACTCAACACATACGTACACGTACACATACGTCTGACGTTTAAACACTTGACATTCCAATTGTATGTATTATTCCTCATTACACATGACAGCAGGACAGAATCTGTACATTTCACGGCGTTAAGAACTACTGGAAATTCTGCAAATTGATTGGTCATCAATTGATTTGACACCATATGAACTTGGTAGAGTGGAGTGACAGTTTCCATGGTATTGCATAATACGATAAATATAGCTCACACTAGTGAGCATTATAGCACTTTATCAAGGGAGCCCTGTCCACATGAAGAAGGCAGTCAGGGTAAGATGCATCCTAGTGAAACGCAAAACGGGAAACAAGTCAAACATGATGAAGTGCACACGGCCCTTCAAATATCAAAGTGCCATCAGATACATCAAAAGATCCAGTTAAATTAAATTGGGAGGATCAGGTTTTCATGTCTGTGGCGCAATAGGAAAATGTCCACAACATGTGTCCATTTTATGTGGCCCAAAAGCAGCGAAACGTTTTGTTATACTGTTGCAACCCTGTGTTGGAAAATGATAAATGTAAAATGAAACAATGTGTTTGGCATCTTTTGGAGCTCTACAAAGAACAAAACCTCATCTAAATTATTTAGTTCAGCTCCGCTATGAAAATAGTAACGAAAGCCTTAGGCGGCCAGTTAGTGACCTGAATACAGGTTATTGGAGTATCCACACTTCTGCTTTTTGGTATGGGAATAAATTAAATTAAAAAGAACTTTTATCCTGTCTTTCTCCCATTTTAATTTTTTTTTCTGTTGCCAGAGAACTGCATCGATGCTGATATCTTTATGTTTTTGAGGGCCGTCATTCGTGTCATGGATGACCACACATACATACAGATGCTCCTCATTCAATCATTAAATGTGAGGGTTCTGGTGTTGCGGCAAGATGTGAAACGATGCAAGATGTGTGATGGGTGTATTAGAAAACGTAGCCACAAGGGGCAGTAGAAATCAAAAAATATGACACCGATGCACACACACACGCTTATGTTTTCTGACTTAACCAACCTGAATGATCCCAGCTCCCACCTTTGATGGGAGACATAAACTGGGCAACAAAATGTGTTGTACGCATGCAGACCTTGGGTACAGATGGAACAAAGAGAGCTGGAGGTATCGCTGCTTCGGAGCTTGTACGCTTATGGAGGGCTCCTCAACGCATTCCACAATCTAGTAATGATTTACTTGGATTAGCAGACGCCATCTAAACTTTACTTTCAAACTGATTTGCAGTCTTACTTGTAAGAGAATAGACAATAAAACCTATACTGACATCCTATCTTTGAATTAATGAGTGGTTGAATGGAAGTCTGTTTAGTCTATTTAAAATCCAGATAAAAATCTTGGTTACAGGCTAACCTGCAAATTGAGCCTATTTCCAGTCAACACCAATAAATTCCCAGATATTCCTGTTGATTCCAATACGTTCCTGTGGAAGATTTCCAACTTTGAAAATTCCTCTAATTCTTACTAGGAACTAATCACCAGCAGTGAGAGGCTTTGACCCTGTCAGTTCGCGTATACTTGAGCGCGAGTATATGCTACAGGAGGTGAGGCTCCGGAACAGTCTAGGACAGTCTAGAACATTATAGAAGAGTCTAGGACAGTCTAGAACAGTCTAGGACCCCAACAGGCTCAGGGCTGTCTGAGGGAGGTCACAATCTTTAGTTTATTTTTTTTTGTGAGAAAGATCTTTACAGTACTACTCTCTCTCCTTATCTCTCTCTCCTTATCTCTCTTCTCCGTTATCTCATCGGGTCAATACGTTCCTCTCTCGTGCATGTCGCTGTCTATCGGCTCAGCATCTTTCTTCTCCTGTCTATGATCACCTCGTCAGTTGTGGGCTCTCACCCTGGGGAGGCTCAGCATTGTCTTTTACTCTCGGGCTTGCGTCGCTCGTATCTCCTCTACTCTTTCCCGCGTCTCTCTGTTGTCACTCTTCCTCTCAAATGTCGCGCAACTGTCCTCTCTGGAGACAAGAGCCTGTTTCTCGAGTAATGTGGGAGGAATATAAGGCTGCTTCGCCAGCTCATGCAGCGGGCGTTGTCTCCGTTCCCCTCCGAGCCCCGATGATTTTTGGGGAAGTGCCTGCGCTCCGGCTCGATGGTGAAGATAGGGAGGCACGTCTGCAATTTCTGGCGGGTCGTTGTCACCTTCAAGTTTTGGCTGCGGGTTGAGGATGCTCGGTGAGCCGAGGCAAGGAACCACATGGGAAGATGGGGGATCTGTGAAATAAACAGCATCATGCCTCATGCTTGCTGGTCTGATTCTGGTTCTGATTGGCTATGGTTCTCAAAATGAATGAGGTTCGCCTGCTATGAAGGCAGAACGAGCGACTAGAAAACGCCAAAATTTTGATTTCGAGCTCAGCCGCGCCTGCGTGAGCATTAAGTGCAAGGTATAGCCTATACTGGTCTGGGTGTATGTTTGTTCACTGTGTGTGTGTGTGTGTGTGCGGGTTTGCCATATTACTACGTGTGTGCTTGGATGGGTTAAATGCAGAACACTAATTTCGAGTATGGGTAACCATACTTGACAATACGTCATGTCATGACAAATCAGCACACACCAAGTCAAACTCAGCAAAACACATTATTTATTACACAACACATCAAATAATAATAACAAAAAACAATGGTCGGAGCTGGCGTCCACCTTCCTGGCACCAGAGACGGAAGAGCTTGAGGCTATGTTCATCCTCATGAAAAAACAAGCTGTTTAGGAGCTGTTGCACCAGGCAGTTACATGGAAAACAAGAACACAAATAATACAACAGTAGGTTTGTGACGGAGGATCCCGAGTAATACCAACGTTAGCAGAACACTTAAGAACGTATAATCCTGTGCAGCCTACATTTGGATTAAAATGGCCACTTCATAACGTGCGGCGTAAATCTCAGCTTCCAGTAAGGGAACAGTTGGGTGCCCTAAGAGAGTCTTTAGTCGTAATCCTACTGTAATACCTTCAGAAAGAATCACTAAGACACAAAGCAGAAAGATACATCTCTGTACAATAGAACATATTCATGGACTTTCTCCGAACAAACATGACACCAGATTACGTATCTGACCAAAGCAAAATAATATTCCGCTTAATCTCTATTTTTCAGGATGTAATATCAAACGGTTTGAGATGATTTGTTTGTCAATAAGTGAGTTGGAAGCGGAAGCGGTTTACTCTGTTGTACAATAGCGTGCAGATAGGCAAGGAGAGACAGTATTTCTTACTCTCTTTCTCTCTTTCCCGCTTTCTCTCTCTCTCCCTCTCCCTCTCTCTCTCTCTCTTTCTCGCCCTCTCTCTCTCCCTCTTTCTCTCTCTCTCTCTTCCCCTCTCTCTCTCTCTTTCTCTCTTTTTCTCTCATGAAAGCATGTCCCTAATGCTCCCGCACTCACATACATACACACAAACGCTGTAGACATACAGATGCTTTGGATTCCTGGGGCACAGTGAGTATAGTCTGTTTATGTTCTTGTTATTCCTGTGGGTCCTTGTTCACTAAACTTCTGCGTTTGCACACTGAATTATAGGGGTGCAGCATTTTGTTTTTTGGCCCAATCCACGTCTTCAGGCATAACTACATTCAGGACTCTTCTAAAACCTGACAGAGGATTTAGCAGCTAGATCAGAACAAACACCACCTGTGAGAATATCCAAGCAATTAGAAACACTTTCTTGGATTTCAAAGTTAAATTAAAGGTGTTGATAAGTACAACATTTCAAATGTAGAAAAATATTTGTATATTATGATGTCAATGTCATTTTAGATAGCTACGCCTTTTGAATAATATCTTAATCTCTTAATAAAAGCCATTTCTGATTTAATAAAAATAGAAAAAAGACAGATAAAAAATCTGATTAGCTTTTTTTCCGCATTATAGAGTAAAAAATATCTATGGATGTATGGAAATTCACCAAGTAAGAACAACAGCAAAATAAACAATGGCTAAATATAATATAAAAATACGGCATTAAAACATTAGAGAACTGAAGAAATATCTTCAGTTGGATGTTAAAAGTACTGTCAAGTGACCATATGAGTTGGCTGCAACTGTACATGTCTTCCACTGTCTGGTATGCTGCTATGTTGCTATAACTGAGCTTTAAACAAGAACCAAACGTGTACTTGATTTTGGTTGCAGTGTTCCCTTTTAAAGATTAGCATGAGTGCCTGATGTGAATTGTTTTTCTTCTCAGTTAACAGCAAGAGTAGTACACCAGCTAGCTCCAGGCACACAGTTTATAGGAAAGACCCTTTAAACTCACTCCCTCCCCTCCCCACCCACCACCTCATCCCTCCATCCTCCATCTGCCAATCCCCATATAAAGCTGTGGTATTGAGAGAATAACATCTGGAGAGAAGCAGCTAAAGCCTTGTAGTGGGGGCAGTAGGGTCTGGGTTCACCCTGTCTGCTGTGACTGCACAAAGGCTTTATATCCCCTCCATTCTTCTGCTTTAATGGATGGATTTGTTGGCTGTAGTGGCTACTGAGTCGCAGGCTGCCTCACAGGTCCCAATCCTCCTTAATGAAGTGGCGTGGGTATGTGATGACATGCACCATGCGCAGGTACACGCATGCGCCCACTTGCAATAATAGTGCACAACTGCCCACACAGGCAAGCTTGGGAACATAGGCTTACACTCAAACATGGATTTACACTGGCATGCCCATACACACCAAATGCACTTTCCAGACACTGGATTTCATCTTTTGTTTTGACAATAGTTACGAAATCTTCCATTCGTATTATGTTCTCTATGCATGCCTTATTTTAATCTACTCTGTCATTTCAAGACTATAGCCTTTTAATGTATCCATGGTTGCAGATTTGCAGCTTCACACCTGGGCACTTGCCCGTCACATTCAGACTGTAAAAACATATGCTCATTCTTTAGATTGTTAAATAGATGTGCTACAAGGTAAGATATTGAGTCAAGTAGACCAATACCTGTATTTTCTTCTAATTGAGAATACAGATTGGTGCATCAACTCTGATGGGCCTTTTGCTCCACTAGGCGACGAGAGCAACCGATTCATGCCCTGATTTCCAAATACTATGAAGACCTACCTGAGAGACAAGGTTGACCTGTTCCTAACCAGTGAGGTCTTTGTGTTTGACATTCATGCAGGAAGCAATAAAATTGATGTGAAAATGCCTGGGAGCCACCAAAGACAGCATTCATTAATAAAGGATACATGATTGCTTTCCCTTAAACCTCAGTAGAAATCCTGTGTAGCCGACCCCATTGTAACATATGATATGACTATGTGTTTCCTGCAGAGCTGCAGTCACTATGAGTGACAGAGAGATGGTTTATGTCCCTTCATCGTCCCAGCAGGGTCACCTCACTGCCCTCCACAGGGCTGCTAAGGTGGGCAACAGCGACGCCCTTGCTGCTCTCGTTAAGGGGGGCTGCGCTCTGGATCTGCAAGACCGGGTGAGTCCCATCAGAAACAGGCTCGATGCAATTCAAATTAAATACAAAACCCAATAATGTACTTGAGGTGCTCTTGAGTTAGGTAATGCAGTGGAGTCAACTGTCAAATTAAAAATCTCCACAAAGCAAGCTACTGCATAGTCAGCTACAATAGATTTGGTTCTGCCTTCCTGCCAGGATGGGAACACAGCGCTACATGAGGTCTCTTGGCATGGTTTCTCTCAGTGTGTCAAGCTACTGGTCAAAGCTGGAGCCGATATTCACGCCAGAAACAAGGTATTAAACCATATTGACATTGATCATATATTTCCTTTCAAAAAGTGACATCAACCCAAAATCAACTACCATCTTATTCGAATTGTTCCCAACCAATTTCTACAGTGAAAAAACTAGATAACACAACAAGTAGCACAATGACTGTGTTAACATTAGGTACCATTACCATTAAACTGGCAGGATTTCCTTTTTAAACAATGTTCCCTTTTAGGCAGGAAACATTCCTCTCCACCTGGCATGTCAGAACGCACATGCTCAAAGCACTCGTATTCTACTAGTGGGGGGTTCCAGACCCGATACCAAGAACAATGTAAGGTTTCTACCATCATCAAATATCACATCTCTAATATTCACTTTATCAGTTTCCAAAAAAGGATAATCATTTACAATATCCTATAAATTATTGTTGTTTGTGCATCTGAGTTATTGACAACGATGATGACATAATGTAACAGTCTTTGTTACAGTAATGTAACAATACAGTTTTGATTCCAGGTGGGTGACACCTGTTTACATGTGGCAGCACGCTACAACCACCTGGCCATAGGGAAGATTCTCCTGGGTGCCTTGTGCTCTGTGACAGAGAAAAATCAGGTAGGCTCCAAAATGCTATACACTGGAAAGTATTTGTGTGCACTTAGCTATCAGTTCAGCTGAATAGGCATGAGAGAGGGGCCTGCAGCAGCCATTAATTCACTTTTTTTTAAAAAGACAATTAAGATCATTTGACATAATATGATTCATGTTATTATGGCTTTGTGCCAAAATCCGATCAGTGGCTTTTCGCCAATTTTCTACTCATGAACAGGACAAAAAATTTAAACGTTATTCACTCAGATTAGAATGTATTGCTAGAGCTAAAGTTATCAAAGAAAGAGCCTTAGAAAATAAATGACTGCAATCTGTCTTTTGTGGATGAAATTAGTCTGGACTTTCGAATGATCTGAATGTTATCTTCAGGTAGGGGACACAGCTCTCCATGTTGCTGCTGCTCTGAACCACAAGAACACTGTTCAGCTTTTACTGGAGGCTGGGACAGACGGCAACGTTAGAAATCATGTAAGTAGGCCTATTCCCGCTCCAGTCCAAAATCATCTTAAATTGATCAAAGTTTAGTTAGTTATCTAAGGAATTGTACTGGCTGCATGGGCAATAAATGGGAAATATGATGAAGCTACATTCATTTACAAAGAAAGCACCTGTATTTTCACGTGTTGGATGTTTCTTATAGGCAGGCAAAACAGCTCTGGACAAGGCTAGAGACCAGAACCATAGAGAAGTAACTCTCCTATTGGCAAGAGCCCCCCAGGTTAGTATCGCGGAAGACTCCCTTGTGATAGAGTTATTAGACATCATGCTTGACTGAACATCAGCAATGATCACATAAACGATGGCAGTAACCTTTCAGCAAGCTGTCGCATATACAAATTGTGAAGGTTTTTCGAAAGTTGTGGGTTATAAATATTAGAGGGCCATTAAAACTTACACAAATGTTTCAAGAACTGTGTACTTATTGCGCTACATGTGCTCTACTTACTCTGTGCACCATTTGTAAGTTCTTTTGGATAAAAGCACCCGATTAATCAATGAAAAAAAATGTTAGAAGGAGAGGACAGGGGGAAAAACTGTCAATCTTTATGCAATTCCTACTAAATTAAACAGTCGTACTATTGCACAGTGTGCGATAGGTTGTGTACTGAGGCATGATGCTGTGTTTGATTCAGTAAAACGCCGTTCACATGAAGGACAAAGAGCTCTCATCAACCAACGTTTGTCAAACAGAGTCTGAATATCCTCTTCAGACCTCTTCTGTACCTTCCCCGTGCATCTTATGCAAGGTAGGACAAGTGTTCTGTAGCTTGCTGTGGTTCCACCTGCTGTGTAACGGTGGTGTCCAGGTTCACCGCTTCACACGAGGGAGAACAGTGAGGAAGAGGAGGGACGTCTCCAAGGCTGAGCGCAGAGCTCAGTCCGTCACCCGTGTTGAAATGCTACCAAAAAAGGTGCCAAGAAAGAACATTTGACTTTCTTACTTTTTTTGAAACACTTTATGAATGTCAGGGGAAGCCTAAACAATTCTGAAAATGTGGATGAAGAGAAATGGACGCACAAAGATTCACCCAGTGTCTCTTCCTCCTGTGTGCGTTGACTGACCAGGACAGCGGATCCCTGGCTGAGGACTCTCACAGTAGTGAAGGTGTGGTCAGCAGAGCGGTCATCAAATCGGGTCTTTATCCAATCCAGCATTACCACAAAGCGTCTGCGGCCCCGGCTAGTCCTTACGGCAGACGGAAACGGAAGCAGCTTAGAAAACCGGTGGGCGATGATCCAGATGTTCATGTCATCTAACACAGTCTCCAGACCCTTTCTAATGATGCCTTCAGGTGTTTGTTAAGTCTTTGGAGGTTCTAAGAATGTCAGAAAATCTCAATTGACCTAAAAGGTTCTTGTTGTTGTACCTCAGTAGATGGTGTTTCTTCCAACTATATATTTGACATTTGCTGGTGTAAAGGTCCACGTGTGGCAATCTTCCAATTACAAATACAGAAAATGAAATGTGAACACAGAAGATCAGATTTCCATTCTGGGGGTATGATGAGATTCAGATTGGTAGGATCTAACCCCTCTCTTCACCAAACAACCAATCATTGTTTATATGGCTCTGCAATTAGTGCTCGTGCAAATGCATGCATGCAGCCAAAAGCACATGTCAGGTATTGGAGGGACTTTACTCAAAGTATTATTCCTCATTTGTTGTGCAGTTCCCCTCCCCCCAAAGATATTTGGTATCTAACATGTCATGAAGAGAAATTTGCGTATTTTAGGTATCTGACAAGGGCTCACCCAAGCGACAGGAGAACACACAAACCCAAATCCGCAGGCGGAATAAGCTGAGTCACATTGACAATGGAGCTGACAATTTATCACCTCCAGGTGATGTAGCCTATCAGCTGTACACGCTCTACCGCGACAAGGACGGCAACATTCAACAGGTCAGTACAACACTGTGATCATAAGGATATTGAACCTGTAATAGTACATCGTTTGATTGGAAACATTTACTATGTTTCTGCTTCAGTCAGACTGCTTCTTACGTGGGAAAGAATGTAATTAAAATAATATTGAAGATGTTTACGATGATAATGTTTCTAATGATAATGTTCCATGGTGCTGACCAGGCCCCTGCTAATAGTTGCCACTGCAAGCCCATGATCAAAAAGCTGGAGGTTCAGATCAAGGCCACCAAGCAGGAAATGAGGTCACACATCCTGACCATGCAGGAGCAGGTGGACTGCAGGCTGGGCAGGATGGACAACAAGTGTAAACACCAAGTATGTCTAACACAGCAAGGTTTTTTACACTTGAAATAAAAAAGAAGGTGTTTGATTGTGTGTAACAAAAACAAGTTTGAAAAAAAAAGTTGTTTTGCATACTTGGTCTGTCCTCTGTTTACCAGATTCAAGTTCTAGATATGCTGATCCGAGAGAGAATGGCGGCAGAGAAGATGAGTAGCATGTTCAGGATGGAGCAGAGAGCTTCACATGGGAGAATGGACATAGAGAAGAGGCGGGTAGGAGGAGACAGAAGCCACAGCTTATTCTCAATGACACATTTGGACATCCTTGATAAACATATTCACAGTATGCGAGCATTCAAATCTCACAATATTTTGAAGTCTCACAATACATATGTCTGATACAGTGGTTTGTTATTGAAGAGCTGGAAGTACATTATGACATTTTTTTTAACTTCTCTTCTGTTAAACGGTCAGGCAAGAGTCAGACCATAATTCTGTTGATGAATGTCAACAAACACAATGCCAAAGTTTTCACACATTTGCTCCTTGTCTTTCTTTCTCCCTCCAGCAGGTAGCTGTGAGCCAGGAACTGAAGAGATGGTGCATGACGAAGATCCAGGATATGGATCTTCATGCACCAGGAGAACCACAGTACAACAAACTACTCACCTCACCGTCTGTGGACCAATCGCTGGCTGACAAGGACCAAGAGTCCCTGCCCCTGCTCTCTGTCTTTTCTGGAGAGAGCAGCAGCTCATTGGCCACGTACGTCAACCTGCCTCCCCACCAGTCAAGCTCCAACGTTCACAACGCGCCTCTCTGCTCTGACTCTGAAACAGTGTCGAGAAGCAAGTACTTCGAGGTGAAGATAGACAGGTCACCAGGTTCGTCAAATGTTCAAAACTAAACTCCTGTTCCAAAGTTGACATAATGATGAAGTTGCTTCATGTTCCGTCAATCTCCTCATCACATCTTCTCGTTCCAGACGACTACGAGAACACAGCTGTTCTCTCTCAGCACCACGTCCTCCTGAGCTCCAACGACCCCCAGTGGTCACATCACAGATTGCAGCACTGCCCCATGGCGGGGGCTATGGTCGAGCAGAACAGGGTGGACTGTTCCAGCAGTGGCAGCAGCAGTCTGTCAGTTACCAGTGACTGGGACTGGGACCACCAGGGCCTGGAGCACCAGGGCTACAGCTGGCACCACAACAGGCGCCTGAGGGACCCCATCAGGACCCGGGGCATGGCGGCAGGGCCTCAAGCCAGGACCAGGACCTTGGAGTTCTTTGGGAATCCATCACCTGAACCCACTTTCAGCCAGGAGAGGAGTAATTTGCATGCTATGGAGGTAAGTGGAATCATTCGGTTTGGGGGGATTTAGATTGGTTGTGTTGAAGGCAAGGTTTGGTTAAGCGGTGTTGTTAGGTCAGGGGGAAAGGAAGTGTCACCAACACTTTAAAAGAGCCCAAAAGATGTTTACAAATTAATAACAAGATCCATTCTATTTCAGTAGTTACAAAGATTCTTGCTGCCTCTGTGTGGTGCAGGTGACCCAGCGCTTCTTTGAGACTGTGTCGACTCAGCTGGAGTGTTGGTATGAGAGGAAGATCCAGGAGTCTAAGCAGCATGCCGACATGCGAGCACAGCAGGACAGGTCGCAGCTGATCCAACGAATCAACAGCCTGGAGGAGGAGCTCCGGCAGCTCAGGGCCAATAGCAGCCCAGAGAGTTGATGCCAACCTGGGCTAACCTCTGAACAGTTTCTACGGCAACAGTTTCCCCCTGAGGGGGTGGGGGTGAGCGAGGGGGTTGGGGTTGACTAATTGAGTTCCAAAGGCAGCTCTCTCGTGCCCAAGCACATTTGGCAGCATGCATCAAATTAGATCCCTCGGTGCAGAATGGTATGGATCCGTAATGATCTGTCTATATCTGTAATGATTTCATGTCAGCCCCTCTCCCCCTCCCTTTGCTTCTGTCTCAGTTCTCTTTTATTGTCACTCTCTCTTTGTCTCCCTTTATCCTGCTCATTCCTCATTCTCCATCCCCATCTCTGCCTAGTTCCCTATTTAGAAGGCTTAATGATTTTCTATTGGCCAGCGCATGAGGATTTCTCTTCATACCAGTCACTTGTATCTGGAATGAAATCTTCTTTAAAAAACGATTAAGAAATTTGGGAGGATATCAGTACATAATGTGACATTCCCTATTTAATTTCTGTTTTAATTTCTAAAAAACTCAAAACCTCTTAGTAATTAGCTTTTGTCTAACTTTATGTGTTTTTGAATAACAGTTTACTTAAAAAATAGTCATGGCAATAAGCGATTATTATTGTTATTACTAGTAGTAGCGAATATGAATCAATCAACATTGATCCATAGATTTGATGGCATTTCACAATGGTGTACTGTAAGGACTGCATGCAAGAGGTTAGGTTGGTTGTGAGGTTCTGAACAGGCATCAGTGTGCTTGGTGTGAGGAGGTTGTATCCTCTGATGTCATAAAAATAAAACATAAATATGAAATCCACATTTCTGACCTCTAGTTGCATATCATTTCAATGCTCTCTGACATTAAGTCAAACATAACAAGGTTACGAATTAGTGCAGAATAATCAAACTGAAATGAATTATGAATATGAAAACATTGTTGAATAAACAAGGGCTGTTTCCAGTCAAAACAATCTCAACGTCGCTCAATTCAAAAGAGGGAAAAAAATCTGTGCTCTTCTGTCAATCAGGGATTCATTAGATCACAGTGTGCTGGAGAAGGGTGATTGTAAACAAGGACATGGACAAGATAGAAAAGCAGTTCCCAGCCAATGGTTAAGCACTTGTTGAACCTTCAGTTATGTAACACGTGTCCCTGGTGTGACATCTGGCATTTGCTGCTGGAGCTTCTGCAAGGGAAAATCAAATCAATCACTTATCGACTTTGTCAGTGTGCGGTGGAAACCTAATTAAATGCCCTCAGGCCCAACTGGTTATTTTCTGCAAGCCAAGCCAACTGAAATCAACTGCTATTATGTACTATTACTATTTACATGTTTATAAGTGGGTTTGGGGGGTGATTTGAGAGAGACAACTCAGCATTAAAACATTTCTAGGGTACATGATCCTTAAATGTCAGCTTAACGTCTGTGTCAGTGGCAACATTGAATTCCACTTCCAATATCGAGTAAAAAAATAAATCAGTACATTTGTTTGTGAATGTCGCAATTTTTCCAGTTTTTCTAGGCAGTTTCCATGTGTTTTGAATGGTATCTTTTGAATGTAAATATCTTTCCACCATTAAGTTTTGGTAATCATCTAGCTCACTGCAGTTTATAGCACTTGACCTATGCATTTGGAAATGTAAGACCTATTATGCCCCTTGCCTTTCACTTGGTCATTTGTGTGAGAGTGACATCCCAAAAGAACCTGGGTGAATGTTTGGAACCTCTTCACCTCATTCTGAAAGTAAGGAGGCACTTTGGGTGGAGACAAACATTCTAAAGAGTTACACTATTACTTTTTGACAAGCTTATTTGATTAAAAAATGCATTTGATGTGCCATGGTTCATCATTACATTTCACAATGGCAAGGAAAAATGAGAAAACACCAATCTCAACCCCAGCTAGCAACTCGCCTATGATCAGGTTTGCAGCCTATCTAACACATTTTTTGTCCGTTTTACAGACAGACTTAACTGTAAACGTTTCTCCTTCACTTTAGAAATCTTCAGTCATGTTTATGTTTAAACAGATCTTCAGAAACACACAACTGAAGAGAAGGGAGGATTTCACGTGCACAAGATATCTCTCTGCCTTTACTATACAGAAGGAAGATTCTCTTGGGGCTTCTCCACCTTGCTTGCCTGTGAGTGAATCTGGACAGACAAACGTTCTATTTGAACTCTACGAATGTTCTACTTGAACATTCAACTTCTACTTGGAGTCTCGCTTTCTAAATAGGACAAGTGGCTGTTTGCAACCTACCAAGCCCAGGTCCTGATGAGCCTCGGGCACCGAGACGAGAGATTTAACCAGAGGCAGGAAAATGAGGCTGTGGACCAGAGGCAGTGGGAGTAACAGAGGATGTTCCAGGAGATTACTTTTCCCATGAGCAGTCAATGTGGGGGTTGTTCTGTCTCTAGGGGTACCAAGTCACTGACGGTGTCAAGGGGCAGTCAGGGATATGAAAACACAGGGATACTTAATAGTTAACAGACAACAATATGTACAAGGGGGTACAAGCAATCAGTAATGCATTCAATCTATTGGGTTGAGTCTCAATTTCCAGAAGGCTCCTGAAATCACTCCCTGGTGCCACACCACAAACCCTTTAGTGTTGTCTACTTCACGTTTCACACAGCTCCATGTTTTGAACAATAACCATGTCTTTACTCCCTCTCTTTTGGACTCAGACTTTAGTCTGAGAAGTCCAAGGTGAAATGTAGAATGTGGAAAGGATGGAACAGGTTCTTCTTCATCCTGTGCTTGACTCAGTTTGATCTGGCTAAAAGCAGTCCACAAGGCCCACTTCAGGAAATCTAAACTGTATGAAATGGACCCTCATTCAGTCTTAAATTTTGTTTACAGCCTTACCCTTTACTGGCACTTTTCTGTATTTTGCCAATACAGTCCCTCCCTTATATTTCCATTAAGGCCAACATACTACTTCCAAAACACTTCTATCCAGGCAAAAACTACTTTTAACCTCGAAAGTGTCAACTTTCCCACCATTATCTGCCAAGCTACAAGATGCAATGTAGATTTTTGTGTCTACAAAATACAAAGTTTAACTTAGAGGGTTTCGAGGTCTTCAAAAAGAAGTGCCAAGTGTGTTTTAATGGTTTGTTTGTTCTCCCTCTGGACTGACTGCCCATGATCACACATGATGTTATTGACCTGCAGCAGGCCCCTGACCTACAGCAGCTCCTTCTTAACCCCATGGACAAATGGATCTGGCTCACTCCGCTAGTTGCTTTCATTCAGTCAGTTAGTAAACGGAACAAAATACTGGTGTCCTGGAAACTCAATGTAATTTGCTTTCTTATGCTGTTCACCAATAATCGTTGCACAAACAAAGATCAGGATTGTCATGTACCTAAAGAACGAGAAGTACGCTTGAAACATGAAAGACATCAGGAGGCTTTACTTCCGTCATCATGCCCACACACTTGCCACGTCCCTGACATTCTGAAGTAACAATAACCCCCCCTGTACATCACTCATTGAACCGCTGTCTGCCTTTATAGATTCCACATTAGATTAACCAGATATGATGGCTAGTTGTACTTACATAAGATGGTTTCTCCGTTTACAACATCTGTACCCTCCCTTCCGATTGGAAGGCACACTCTTATGTATACAAGTTGTTATGGGAGGACATTATGAGAAAGAAAAGCAATATTCTCCTCTTCCAGTGAGTGGGATATTGACGGGCATTCAGTCATGTTGGCATTGTGGGTACATGGAGAGGGGGTTGAACAGGGATGAACAATTGCCTGGCAAGATGTGCCATGGGGCATTGTCCCGTTGGTGACAGATCAATGGTCACATCCTGTCAACCATGCATGCAACGACACGAGAGAGTACTCGCACAGAGAGGCAGACATCTGAACAGGAGACAGCTATGTGTGTTTGGGACTGGTGCAAAAAGGGAACGCAATCTCCCTGCTTTTCCATGGGCTAACCAATTTGAGTCGAGGGTGATTTTGGGGATGGTTTTTTTCATAATGCTTTTGTACTGCTCCAGCGGACTGTAGCCATACCATTGACACGTAAGTGCAGTTTTGATTTTTCCTTTCGAAATCGCAGAACCCGTGAACTTGCACGGCTTACATGATGTTGTGACACGTGATGCAGAATAAATGTGAACAAATGAAACAACTGATCAGACAATTTTAACACAAACTGCACAAAGCAGTCAAGAACATATCTCACGCAAATGACGTCTTCCAAATAGTGTTGGCTTTCTGAATTAATATGAAGGAAACTCAAACGAAAACAACAGAGAGTATCAGGGCCTCCCTACAGTCTGGCTTTGTACGCTAAAATAAGAAAGACTAATTTAAACAGAATGCTCATGAACTAACAAGAAATGTGTTGTGGTAGAGAAAGTGTGTCGGAATTCTAATGAATCGGATTTGTTTCCCTGTCCAGCCCAGGGGCATGTGGCAGTAGGAGTTGAAGCAGAGAGAAAGTCAGTGTGCAAGCAGCCTCTGCCTGTGACCATGGGTGACTGGAACCTGCTGGGCAGCATCCTCGAGGAAGTCCATATCCATTCCACCATCGTGGGCAAGATATGGCTCACCATCCTATTCATCTTCCGCATGCTGGTCCTGGGGGTGGCCGCTGAGGACGTCTGGGATGACGAGCAGGCCGAGTTCGTCTGCAACACCGATCAACCGGGCTGCAAGACTGTGTGCTACGACCAAGCCTTCCCCATCTCTCTCATTCGCTTCTGGGTCCTGCAAGTCATCTTCGTGTCAGCGCCGTCTCTGGTTTACATGGGCCATGCCCTCTACCGCATCCGCGCCCTGGAGAAGGAACGCCAGAAGCGGAAGACACAGCTCCGGGATGAGCTGGGGGAGACTGAGGCGGCGTTGGATGAGCACAAACGCATTGAGAAGGAGCTGAAGAGGCTGGAGGAGCACAGGAGGGTGAAGAAGGCTCCGCTGAGAGGCTCCTTGCTCAGAACGTACATCATGCATATCTTAACACGCTCCGTGGTGGAGGTGGGCTTCATTATGGGCCAGTATATCCTCTACGGCGTCCGTCTGGAGCCACTGCACAAATGTGAGAGGTTCCCTTGCCCCAACAGCGTGGACTGCTACGTCTCCAGGCCTACGGAGAAGACGGTGTTCATGGTCTTCATGTTTGTCATCGCAGCTGTTTCTCTGTTCCTCAATGTCATGGAGATCTCCCACCTGGGCCTGAAAAAGATTAAGCAGACGTTGAACGGGCAGAATTATGTAGACGAGGACAGTATGATCTACAAGCCCAAAAAGAAAGCCACCATACAGCAGCTCTGCGTGATGAGGAACCTCTCCCCTCATAATGGGCCTCACACGCAGACTATTTTCAAAGTGATTCCTGAGGAGGATCTGGAAAACCCTTCACACATTAACACCGGGCCCAAAGCTAACCACGAAGAGCCAAGGCACAACAGTGTGGCACAGACCGGGCACTATCTCACCAACTGTGTCAATGTTCAGCCGAGACAGCAGCAGATGCCACGCCGGCCCACCCAAGCCTGCGCATTCCAGGACGTGGATCCCCACCCCACCACCATCATCACAAACTTAGACAACCACCTTCCTCCAGCCTGGGTTGGAGTTGCAGCTGGTGGGGAAACTGGGCCCAAACTGAAGATCCATGAAGACCAGCAGCAGCAGGAGCACTATCAACGTAACCACATGGAGCCACCAGTGATCAACACCATGATCCACAGACCAAGTCTGGCTATCAGAGACCTAGACGAGGGGGAGAGGAGGGAGTCCATGGCCAGCGACTACCTCTTCCCCAACCCCAGGAAAGCCAGTTTCATGGCCAGGATGCCCTCAGACAGCATGTCCACCATCAGTGGCTCCAGCAGCCCCTCCATGCGGAGCTCCGATGAGTCTGAGCTGGGGTCCTTGGGGAAGGGAGACATGCCCATGATGCCCCCTCCTGGAGGGAGAAGAATGTCAATGGTAAGTTGAGCCAAGAGGAAGACAGCCTCTGACCGGAATATTTAGCGGATGAGCCCCCTCTTTACACTGTGTGATGTTTGTTGACACTACATGGATCAAAACGGCCGGTGACAAGTGGTGTCTTTATTAAACCTTAAGTATGTTAGTTGTATTCGGGGAGCAAAGAAAAAATTAAATATAAAACCTGACTGGTCAACTAAACCTTTATAAGGTTGGGTTGTATAAGCATTGGTTTTCTTTTTGTAAATACAGATTTTTACCTCCAGTTTCTTCTTCAGAGTTGCAGTAGCAGGATTAAGCTAAAAACCCACCCTTAAGCTAAGATAGTCATTAAGAAACCACTAACAAGAAAGATTGAATGTAGAAGGTTGTGGTTACCTCATGTCATTTTGACAATCAAAGCTCTGGTTAAAACTCAACATGTTAATGCAGCACTCACTGCAAGTCAGACATACATAAGAAGTCATTTTGCTAATGGTATTTGCTAATGACTAATTTAATATTATTATCTGTCTCTTTCAGAGTGTATTTTTGGACATCTCTTCCATCATGAAAAAGTGAAGTGGAGCTCCAAAGGCCAAAATGAACATGATAGAAGAATCACTCATTGGTGGTGCTACGAACAGGAGATATCATTGACACAACATGCTCATTTGATTGATCTCTCTCTCCATGCCTCACTGGGCGAAAAACAGTCAAACATCACAGGCCTGAGTTTAGGCTTCAGGCTAGGGAGGTACTGATTTCGCCATTGTATCTTTCAAATGGAAGCACCTTATAATGCCCACAATGTCAAAACAAGAGGTAAAAAAAAGGATCGCGCACATCAAGTGAACATTTTTACCTGTCATTTTCATGATATATAATGAATGTTAGTGATGGAAGAACATGAATAGTGACATCTCTGGGGAATTTTTTTACATCCTCATTTGAAGCGTAGACTTTTATAAACTGATATACCACACTTTTTATAAGTCAATGGAATACTGGGAGATGAAAAATGGTTACGGTATGAAAAAACTGGGTGTTTGTAATGACTAAAAATATGTTTGTACTACTATTAAAAACTAATGTTCCTTGACAAAAATAACATTTGTTAATTTAAAAAAGAAAACATAAAAAACCATCACCTTGTTACTACTGAGACCCAAAATGTGCTCTCAATCAAAATTCCCTCAAAAATAATTGGCACATGCTTATTGTTTTTATTTCATAAACAGAAACTGCCTTGACAAAAAAGTTTTTTAATCTTTCCAAACATTTTGCATATCAAATTAACCAAAAACACAAGTTCCACAATATTTACAGTAATAATAACAAACTCAGGCAATTTGAACATTCAAAGATAAAAAGGAACCCCAAAATAGCTGATTCTGCAAATAGGAGTCAACTTGTAGGTACTTAAAAGACACGTAAAAACTGGCTCACCAAAATCTACAAATACAATAATAACCACTGTTCATGTAAAAAAGAGAAACACCACCACATACGACTTATGCCTATGATACAGTCCTTACCCAAAAGAAGAGGTATGCTGAATTGTACAGGTAGATAAGTGTGAGAGTCCATAATAATCATGTGAGGGTTTCCAACCTCTGCATACACTCAGGATTGAACCAATCCTGCACTGCAGAACACACTGAAGAATAACAACTGGCTGGGAAGTGAAAGTGACCTTGGCTTCGGTTAAACAAGTGCACGTCGTCAGAGAAGTTACACCAAAAAATGTCCAGTATTTCTTGTGGCACTGATGTGTGTTGTCTGCAGTGAGGGTCATAATATGCACATTTTCAATTGGCTAACCTTCAGTTCCCTTTCTTGTTTGGCCTCAATAACCTAACCTCTAAGGCAAGAATTGGAGCTGCACTTGTCAAATGAGTAAATTGTCACATATTCACTCACAATGTTCAATGTTCTATAAAAATAAAAAAAATGGAAAGGAAATTCTGAACTCATCAATCCAAATGAAGCTTCTTGTCTTGAAAAAACTCCACCAACATGTAAAACAGAATTTTGTAAACATACATCTCCTAAGTTAAAAGTCATAATTTAATCTAGACATTGTGATTCATAAAAACACGAAAGGACATGTCTAAATCCAACTGTCAGTTTATAAACAACAAACTTCACAAACCACAAAATCAATACCAGATAAGGGCCTAACACTGTTTCTGAACAAGACCCCTGAAAACATCCTAAAAATAAATACATTAAGATTATTTCATATTTACTTATCCAATTTGATTAAAACAGGTGGTCAGTATATGTATTCAGTGTACTCAGAGTAGAGGTATTCTGTGGAGTTTTTGTACTGGTTTAATTGCAGGGAGGAGTAAATGGTGTTAAAATGATTGAAATGCTGGATTTACAAATTAAGTTTACATGGTTCTCAATATGTGTCACTTCCAAGTGCACATGGGGCAACCTTAAAGCATGATGCAGACTTAAACAGAATTCTTTTCAAAGAAAAAGCAACTATGGGGTCAAATATCTTGTTTTTGTGTGTTTTTTTACACAGAATTTGACAGTAAGAATTATGGAGGATACTTAGAGGATACAATTCCTATTCTTACTTGTTACGTGCAGTATGTACATCAAAAAGGGGTTAAAATATCTACGAAATACAGTATACTACTTTTCACGACATGTAAGAATGAATTTGTGGGCCAAAAAGAGCAATATGATTGAGTTAAGTGTTCGCTTATTTTTGACACCATTTACTAATAAAGTACAAAGAAGTTCTAATTCTAAGGATTTCTAAGTGCCAACATCAAAGCGTTAAGTTTGACTAAAAATGTATTTGCCACCTCTTGGAGGTAAAGGGCAGTGCTGTTTCGTTATCTCCATTTCCCCATTTAGCCCATTTGGTCTTTGTTTCCCAAATCTTACCACAGATGTGTAGAAGGCCAAAGAGGAATGTACAGAAATAAAAACATGTTCTTGGGGAAAGAACACAAGATGTAAAATGAAAGAAACTTTGCATATTGATACCCTATCTGTCTGTTGTACAGAATTGTCTTGAACAATTTTGTAACAAAGTAACTTTGGTAACATTTTATTTTACAGTCCTGTCACACCTTTGGTATCTACTAGGAAATAACATGGTAATATAAAATACTTTCTTATTGGCTTCTAAGACAATCAAGCAGTAACACCTTGGTGCAAGAGTCTCTAACAAAACGTATCATTGTTAGTACTTCCTAAATAACGTTTTGACCATGTAATTACCATGTAAATACTGGACCATGAAGTAAAATGTTATTGGATATATTATTATTGAACATTCAGAGGAATTCCTGAGTTCATCCTTCCATGTCAATAGAGGGAATGAGGGAAGAGACAAAAAGACTAAGAAGGAGTGTTTGTATGTGTGTGTATGTGTGTGCGTGCGCTTGTGTGTGCTAGAAAGAGAGAGAAAAGGAGAAGAGAGAGATCCAGGAGCAGGGTATAAGAAGCTGCCAGTGCTATTGTTGATACCAAAGGAGCTTCACAACTCCGAAAATACCTGTTTAACAATATTGCTGATAAGACAACTGTAGTGTCAAACCTTCTGAAAAAAGGGTACTTCAACAACATTTACATCAAAGTAGCTTGCTGACCGACAAAACTAGTTTCAGTTAGCGCCAGGAGAGGCAGCTTCTTCTCCAGACTGTTCCTCCGTTGTGCATTTCTTAGTCATTTCCTGACAGAAATCTATGGTCACTGCAGGACTACCTGGATCCATGGAGGAACCAGGCTCTAGGGAAGATTCTGGTTCTTGGTGTTTCAGATCCGAGTCCTCCACCCTGAACACCTTCCGTCTCTGCTTCCCGTCCCCTCTGTCACCCCGGGACTGGCAGGGAAATTCATTCTCGGTGTAAGAGAGTGACTTGACGTAGCTCCCCTCGGAGACGGGTGACCCCGGGGTGGAGGTTAAGTCAATGCTGGCGGAGACGGGGGCCGTGGTGGCGTCTCGGCCCTGGGTGGCGGCGAGGACGGCGGGGTGCAGGGTGCTGTTGGCGTAGGGAGCTTTATCCTGGCTGTCCTGCACATCCTTGCAGACTTCCTTGGAGAGGTAGGAGAGATTCTGCCACAGCTCGCCCATGCACGCGTTCAGCTGGTTCCTCTCGCTCAGCAGCTTGTCCTTCTCACTCACCTGCCACAACGTTCAAACACATTTGGGAATGTCATGAGCATGAATGGTTCATTCCATGAACACTTGCAAAGCCAGACACGCACAAACACAAATCGATACAGTGGACATACACCTCTACGATAACATTGTTAAACATCCACACACAACATTTTCCACAATCTTGGTGCCATGAAACGATCTGCCGCTGTGGCGTTCTTCATGCCGTCGTACCAGTTTGCGGATCTCACACTCCAGGTTCTGGATGCAGTCGAGCTTCCTCTTGCGGCAGCGCTGGGCGGCGATGCGGTTCTTGCTTCGGCGGCGGATGTCGTGGATGAACTCCAGCTGCTCCGAGGTCAGCTTGTGCATCTTGATCATGATCTGGAAGTCATTCCGTGGAAGAGTGGTGATCTGGTCAGCGGGGAAGGGCAGTTTAACCTGCGAGGGAGAGGGAGACCCAGAGAGGAATGTGGAAAACTTTCAGGGATGATGGTGACAGCGTGCTGACAGACATTGACTTGGCATGTATCCACTTGCCCAATAGGTGGCACTACAATCTAGCCTATTAGATACAAGCACATATGACACAATGTTACAATTTGCCCGTTACAAGGGACATCAAATGTTCACTCCAGTTTTCGATTTGTTGAAGTCAACAAAATGTAATTGCATGACAGTATGTGAAACTTTTTGTATACATTTTACCATGACCATTATCACCTTTCTACTTGCTGATTGTACATGTAAAAGGACATATCCGATCTGCCCATTTTGCAAGGCAATACAGCCTCATGACAAGTTCATATTTCATAAGCACATTATAGTGCATTATAATATACACAGCTAAACGACATGACTTCATCGTCTGGTTGAGAGCAGCGGAGAGGTAAGGCCAGAGAGGTTCAGTTGTGTGACCTTGGGGAGGTGGGCTTGTTCACTCCCACTCTCTCTTTATCACTCCCTTTCTCTTGTGGATGGCCATCTATATTTAGCTCTTAACTCACAGCCGTCACATAATAAGGTTAGGATGACAAAGTGAGCTTTAGACGGTCATAAATTCAGCCGCTCTCTCTCTCTCTCTCTCTCTCTCTCTCTCTCTCTCTCTCTCCCACACACACGCACACACACAAACACACACACTTGTTCTGGTTTCTCTTTCCATTTTTAACTATGTCCATTGAGTCATTACTCTGCTTTGCAATAGGACAGCGGTAGGAAGTAGGTCTCATTTGTATGGCTGGTGTGAGCGCGTGTGCATGTGTATCTCCAGACCACAACGAGGACAGGTTAGAGCGAACTAAACTTAAGTGCACAAGTGAATGTGTGTGTTTGCTGAAACATCCGCTCTTCCCAATGGCCTACTCTCCGTCCTCAGCAGGGGGCTCGCCTGGTGATGTGTCCCAGTTAGAGTGGGTCACGACTGGGAGGACATGGGCAGATGGTGAAGGGTATACGGAGGGCACACCTTCTGCTTAGGCCTTGTGGATCACAGGCTGGACGTGTTTAGTGCTTTGTGATGCCCAGTTTTGTTCATGTGCCTGTGTGCACGTAATTGTGTTATTTGCTCTAAGCGAGCCAAGGGTGTTTGACACACAAGAATCTGTGTGTGTCTATCTGTTTGTGTAAAGATGTGTGTGTGTGTGTGTGCACTGGACATACATGTGTATGTAAGCCAAGTGAGAAAAACGTCCTGAGACGTGCACAGGTATTTTATTTTCAGACTCTTCATAAGAGGAGCTTCAACTCTCTAAACTTTATTTTCCCTTCTCGATTAATCATATCTCCTGGAATATTTGTCAATTTCTGACAAATAGTAATGTAAAAAAAAGCCGTTTTCTGACAAAAGACAACGGCAAAATCGAAATGGGTTTATAAGAGACAGCGCTGAGGATTTATTTTCAGCAGAGAAGGAAATACATCTCTTTCCCACTCTCATCCATTCCGACTGACTCACTGACTGACTCACTGTTTGTCCCTTTAATACTGTCCTATAAATGACAGGAGGACTGACACAACAGAGATATGATACGAGGGCATGTGTTTGGTTTGAAGCATGAGAACCAATAATATGTGTCTTTTCCTTTATGCATGTGTTTGCATGTATGTTGCACGTGTGTTTCTCTAGGCAAAAATAGCAGGGTACTGCTCACAGTGCATCAGACACGGAATCTTCTATCTCTCGCTGCTGATAAGTGAGGGAATGTGCTTAAGCATCACCATGGCAACAACCATGGCGCTTAGCAATTCGGCAAGTGTGTAAAATCGAGGTCTTATCCCAGGAGGGAGTAAACAGTGTGAATGGGCCAAGACTCTAAGCTCCAAAGTCAAATCTATAAATCTATCCAATTCTGTCACACTGGAAATCAAAGCTAAGGATGACATTTCAATATCAAACCACGTTTCACTTCCCACGGACGGTGTGCAAAAAAAGAATCGCGACAGAGGCTTGTGTTTGAATGAGATGAAATGTAAATGGGGAGGGTATAGCTCAGCCACATGTGACTGCATATCAATAAGATGTAGGCTTGAAATTCCCGTCATGTACATTGCTCCGTCATGTAAGAGTCAGCTAAAGTAATATGCCACAATGATAATACGAATATTTTTTTACTTAAAACAAAGCAAGTCAATCATTAATTAATGACTAGAGCTTATTTCTATTAGGTTTGCATAATCGCTCGAATCCGGTCTCGCTTATCCAAAAACATAAGAAAACATATGGGAAGAAATAGATAATCAGCTTGTGTGTTTAAACGTGTGTTTAAAAGCTAAAAGCTAGATATATTGTTATTAAATAAAAAGCCACAACACTGACCTCAGGAGCCGGCTCCCTTGCCGGTCCACTCTCACTGTCCCCCTCGGAGAACGACCCTGACTCATCGCTGGAGTTCACCCCGTTGGGCTCGCACTTGATCTCTGTACAACCCTGAGAGAATATGGCCTCTCTCCTCCCTCCTCCTCCCTCACCATCCCCACCAGAATGGCCTTTCTGGGTCTCCCCCACCCCGGCCAAGCAGTGGACGAGCCCCGAGACGGAGCCCGAGCAGGGGGAGGAGGAGAAGTCAAACGGGGGCATGCTGGAGGGAGAATCCCCGCTGCCACCGTCCTCCAGATAGGAGAAGGAGGAGCAGGAGCTGGATGTCCGGGTACGGGGCTCCACCTGCAGAGGGGACCGGGGGGAGATCTTAATAGGGACTGGGCAGCTGGTGGTAGGACGAGGCCGGAGCGTGAGAGGGACTGCCAACTCAGACGAACAGAAGGTTTGGGAGGAAGGAAGCGACTGGCTAGAACCGGTCCAAAGCCCCTTGGAAGGGAACTCCGACAAATCGGTCAACTTCTGGTCAGTGTAGGTGTTGGCCACTGTTCCTCGCCGCTCAGCACCACTACCGGCCGAGGAAAAGATGACGCTGCAACGGTCGAACTCCTCTTCCTGTGTGGAGACGTTGTCACAGGACACGACTTTAGGCGCAAGTCTTTCTGCGTCATCATCTGCCTCGGTAGCTGGTGCAGTGCCTGTGATGCCGGTCTTAAAGTCCCCTTTACTGTGCCCCTGAGATGGCCCTCTGTCCTTTTCACATACTCTATGGTGGTTAGAGAGTGCCAGTCTGTTGGTTAATAGCTGCTGGATGGTGCTGGTAGAGGAACCAGAGAGGGGGCCGCTGAAATCCAGCCCCTCTCTCTGGAGGTAGGAACGCAGGCAGGAGGAGGGTGAGCCTTGGCTTGGGGGATGCTGGAATATGGGACCCCCTTTCACCTCCATCTCCATCTCCAGGACCTCCTCCGACATGTCTGAGGGGCTAGGTTCCCTGCTCTCCTCCTCATCCCCGACCCACTCCTCTGCCGGGTTCTCCTCTTTAATCTGGGAGGGTGTAAGGAGGGCGCGGTGGAGGCCTTCTTCGCAAGAGCTGGTTTCTGTGAGGCGACCAGGGCCAACAGCTGAGGTATTATGAACGATGACATCATCACTGCTGTCATCGCCTTCGGCACTAGTCACCCCATTTTGCGTGGTGCAGGCCTGCTGGTACTTCCTGTATTTGGGGCATCGTGGAAGTTCTGGGGTCAATGGCCCGGGGGCAGAGTGATTGGGACGCCGCTTGTTTGCTGCTGTGACTGCCTCTGGGGTCCTGGGTGCCTTGCAGGCTTCTCCTAACCTCTCCTCTGGCCCAGTGCCTTCATCCTGGGTGATGGTGTCCTCATTGTGCGTTGGCTTGCGATGGATTTGACGCCCGTTGCTGTGCTGGCTGTCGCTGTTGAGCTGGGCCTGAAGGAAGCTAAAGCAGGAGTCTTCCAGGTTATGGACCCCAAGGAAGTCAGCGCAGAGGATGACCTCATGGATATTGTCTCTGCTCAGGACCAACTTGGCAGTGTAGGCAAACTGTAACAGAGGAGCAAAGCCTCGTGTCGTAACCTAAGGAAGAGGGAAGAAGAGAAAATGATATAAGGGCGAAAAAGGGAATGACAGAGACGTTTCTTAAACAAGAAATTCCACATTGAGACTTGCTTCCCTTTTTTCTTTTTCCTCACAGACACCTTAACATAAGGATATCAATGTAATCAATGAATCCTGATGTATCCCCAAATGTGTTCATGATCATTGTCTACAGCCTATCAAAAACCAGTGTGAATAGAGCTGACAGTAGCATCCATGTTTCTACGCTGCTCTACAAACCAGAGACACATCACAAGGGCCGATGCCCATCTCCCTCCATTATCGCCCTTTTCTTCTAATTCTCCCTCCATCACTCTCACTAGGCCTCTTTACCTTCCCCCCACTTTCTCTCAGCAGATCGTAACTGGCAGGCTTGGAGAGTGTGTGTGTGTGTGGGAGAGAGAAAAGGTGTGTTTGCAATGTGTTTTATGTGTGCAAGGCTTGAGGGGGATGGAGGGGGCTGGCAGTGGGGGGTGGAGGGGGTTGGAGGGGGCTGGCGGTGGGGGGTGGAGGGGGTTGGAAGGGGATGGAGGGGGCTGGCGGCAGGGGGTGGGGGATGGAGGGGTGCGATCGCTGTGAGAGCGCTGAGTGCTGTGTGTGCGTCTCTTTTTCAGCTGGCATCAGCACCTGCCTCCTGTGTCTGCAGTGCTGTGGCATGTCTTTTTAGGCACTGCCATGCAAAGCTGCTTTAATGTGACTCCCAACCAAACTAATGAGACCAGGGGATATAGCTAGCACAGAGAGATAAAGAACGGCAGACAAAAGAGAAAGAGCGAGCGAGCGAGAGCGAGCGAGGAAGAGAGAGAGATGGAGAGAGAAAGAGAGAGAGAGTGCATGAGAAACCCCACTACCATATCACAAAAGAGGCAAGGTGTTTGAGCGCGCCGGTATGTGTAAGACGTATATGTAGTGTCTTTGCCATGTCCATGTAGCTACACATTAGCAGGCATCTGGGAACTCCCCATAAAGCACAAAGCATTTTGTAACCACAAAAAAAGGGAGAAAAATAAGATCTGCTCACAAAGTAAGCCATTCTTTCCAGTCATTAAAATATGTAGATGTTGACACAAAGTGGCGTGGGTGATTACTGTAAAAGGTAAAGTCAAAGAGATATATTAATCAAACGGACATATCTAGGACATTATATGCTAATAAGCGTCAGGATACCTGTGTGGACTGGGTCAGTTTTGCGATCATTTACAGAGGCAGAAATGCTATGATAGACAAAGAGAAAGACATGGGTGGGAAGAAAAAAGACACATCATGGGATTCTGAGTAGTCAGGAATCCTGCCAAGTCTGAACAAACAAACCAGCGGTGGAATGTGTGACAAGTGAGCTTCCCCTAGACACAATTCTCTCTTCCTTTTCTTTCTTTCTTTCTTTCTTTCTCTTTCTCTCTCTCTCTCTCCCTCACTCTTGTTCCAACCATGCTTGTCGGTTACATTTTTCTCTTTCCAAGTCCTACGCATTTACAGATTTACATTTCATGAATTTTATGAATTTACACTTATGAAGAACAAGACATTTAATAGAGTAAACTTGCATGAATGTGTTTTTGCATAAATTAATTGTAGCTCTGTATATGTGTGTTATCAGTTCTCAAAACAGACTTTCATTCAAATTACGACAACATAATAACATTATGTTGTTAACATAACTAAACATAATCAAATCCACCGCAATATAAAATACATGTATTATCCTGTTCTCACCAGAATCCTATAAATATCATGTTGCACTACAACGACAAAAACAAAAGTGTTCTGGCAGTTCAAGACGATGGACCGTGACGAACAACTGCTAAAAGGGTCCCAATTTTTTTGGAAGTTTCTATGTAAGTTTAAACATTAGTTAACTTGACCTAGAAAATAAATAATCTCACAATACATTCAAACTACAGTTTTTTTTACTCTTAATTGTCCTGAAATATTACACATTACTGCCTGCGTTGTTCATGTGACAAAAGAACCCACATATTCTATGGGTGATTATGGTGTCATTTTTGCTGTGACACCAGCGTGGTCACGTGACTGCAACGGGCGCCACCCACCTTCTCAGGCAGGCTGATGACAGGCTCCTTCCCAGCGTCCGTGTGTCCGAGCAGCGCCTGCAGGAAGTAGCGGCTGCTGGCAGCCAGGACCGCCCGGTGCGCCCGCACCTCGGCCCCCTCCACCACCACGGTGACGTCGCACAGGATGTCCTGCCGCCGCTGCTCCTCCAGGGTCAGCAGCACGTTAGTGCAGTGGACCGTGGACTCGTACACGTACATGGGCGCTTCCCTGGCCCCCTCCTCACCCCACATCCCGCTCCTCGCGCCCTGGGGACACACACGTTAAGGCGTCAGTGTTTTAGACATGCTCGTTTGGGACGCTTTGGCTTGTGAAAAACGAATCGACGTAATCATATGAATTGATTGGCTGATTAAAGTGTAGAAAGATTAGTTATCAAGACAAGTGTGTCTTTTATTCACCAGCTACAGCATTGTACCAAGTTGCATTCCAGCATAATGTAAGATACTTTGCGGATCCACATGTGATTATTGCAGCAAATACACATGGCAATTCCATTGTCTATTCCATCTCACAACTCAACTAAACAATGCTTCATGATTTGAGACTGATTGAGTTAGGGTGAAAATATATGATGTTGACAGAATTCCTTTATTTGCACAAACAATTTGTAAGACACATGAACAACAACCTAACAGAATGGGCGGGGGACCCAACAGCTATCACCACTGATGTGAAGCGGCTGCATCGAAAGCCAGTTCATTGTGTTAATCTCAAATACAGCACTTAAAGCCCCTGCACAGACAGCTGAGCCTGCAGTTTGTCTGTCTGAGCCCACGGCTGTGTGTGTGTTTGTGTGTGTGAGCGTGTGTTTGTGCGAAGGAGATACAGAGAGATAGAATGCAAGTGCATGAAACCATATCGGTGTATGTGTGTGAGTGCCATTTGCTTGAGTGTGTGCGTGTGTGTGTGTGTGTGTGAGTGTGTATGGATGCGTGAAGAGGGAGAGGGGGCTTGTTTCTGCTGACTCATGCCCTTATAATAGGCAGAGAGCCTGAAGTCAGAAGGTTACTGAGCAAAGCAGAGAAGTTGGCTTTTATTTCACCCTCCCCCCCCACACAGACACACACAGACACACAGGGGAACGATCACCACTGGAATTTACAATAATCTCCTACCAGTCTCCAAGCTTCCTTTAAGACTGGCCTATAGACATGCTATAATTAGTGCGAGACGATGATGAGCCAGTTTCGCTATGATGCCAACAACTTATGTGCACTGTGCTACCTCAATATCTTTGTCCTAACATGTGAGAGAGCACATATATCGTCAGAGAATTCAAAGCGAAACCCTTAATAACTTCAAGACTAACCTGAGCAATAACTTTGCTGAGGTTGCTAGTAACGTGTACTAGAACCGAGGTACACTCGGTTCTAGTACAGAATAATCTGAGCAAAGTAGTTGGTTGCCCCCTAAAGTGAAAAGATTAACATCACGTGAAACAGAAAAAACAACATTGTGATTGTTGCTGTGTGCATCTTAAAAAACACCCAAATATGATCTGAAATCAGAAGTTAAGGCAACAGGTATTGTACATAGGAATTCTCTAATGTCAAAGCTATGGTTTCATTGGTAAATCGACTCCCTGCGACATTGTTCTTCCCCGGCAAATAACTCTCTCCCCACCCCCAAACATACACACAAAGACACCGGCTACATTTGCTCAAAACACAGTTGGTGGCTTCGGTAAACAAACTGTTACCGGTTATTTCATCATCCCGGTTTGGTATGTGCGTGGATACAATGTGTGGGTAACATTCTTCAACTTCACTTTTGCCTGACAGCCAGTTTAGAGACATGGGGTGTAATCTTGTATCCCGCAAACAGTCTAATGATTGCTCTAGGCTGTCGAAAAGACCAACTGGTAATACTTGATAAGTGCCAGAAGGGGAGGAGGAAGAGGAGAGACTGCTGTCGTCCCCTTTCCCCCTGGCATCGATTCAGTTCAGATGAAAGAGGCGCACTGAGCCTGACGAGGAACCATCAACCTGTTTCAGCTGTTGGCTGCGAATGGCGTAACAAGGGAAAGAGATTTCGAAAACCTTGGATGACAATGAACTGGACTGTCTGGGTTGATGTTGTTGCCTTTTTTGATCTTCTACTGCTTGTGTTGCAGTAGCTCAACTCTGCTGAATCCAATCCCCAGCTTGTTTTGCTCAAGCGAGCATCAGTGTGTGTGTGTATTTGTCTAGGTATGCATGAGCATTCCTATACATAGTATGAAGGGCCGGAATGTGTTGACTTATGGCTTGCAGGTTTGAATCAGTGTGTCTCTGCCCACCACAGACAAATGCCAACACAGAGCAGCAACAAACCAGGCTCACAAAGCCTTTCAAGGAGATATGAGCATAAATATGCCTCGTTGTATTGAATCGATTGATATCATGTATTAAAGCTACCGTAAAACGAAGTCGTGAAGGCCCATGATGTGACTGCATATGTGCACGTATGACCGTTGTTCCCATGAGTGTGTGCATGAGACCAGGGACAAAGGGCATTGTATTTCATCGAAGAGTTCAAGAACGTGCAGAGAAGGAACTGTTGTCAGAAGAATCATCTGTGGCCATGAGTACATCCTGCTGAGGGCAACTGAAGATGGCCCTGAAGACCACAGTGGTGACAGAGACGATGTTCATTGTCCCTGGGCCGTCTGACCCTCCTCCATCTTGGGTTCTGGGCTGACTAAGGCCTTTTCTTTCAACTTAGTACTCAGCTTTCCTGGGGCCAGCCATGCCTTCAGCCGGGCTAAATGAGGAAAGGAGTCATAAGCGGTGCCCACAAATCCTCTGGCTACCTGCCGGGTGGCAGTTCTCTCTAAAGGCCTGCCAGAAAGTCATCCTCCATTGTCATTTTTGGCAGGTACATTCCGAATGTGTGCTGCCGTCATCAGAAAGATCCAAAGAAAGGCCGTAAAACCACAAGTATCCAGAGAAAACTCTCCCTAGGTGTCTCTCACCGGCCCACGCATTGTTAACCCAAGCGTTCACTCCCCTTGGGTATGTTGGCGATTCCACAAAGAGGAGCCACACATGTCCTTCCCTCTTCTGCTTCCTTTCTTCCCCCTGTCCCTCACAAAGCAGTCCTCTGGGACCCTAACTTGATAAGTACATCTGGCTCAGGTGTGTCAAGACTGCCATGCACTGATCTCGCCCTTTCGGCTCTCTCTTTTGGCTCTCCCTTTGGCCACGCTCTACGCCACACAAAATACACAAGTGTTGCTTGGCCCTGCGTCTATCTGTCTGTCTAAAATAACAAGATCCACGCTACGAAACCCCCCCCTGCTTGATACCCGTAACAGTGTTTTATAACCCTGCCAAATTTGACCACAGCAGTATTAACAATGTATTTCAATCATAAGGATACAGTAACAAACATGTGCATGACATTTAAGTTGTATTTCCAGTCAGATGTGCCCCTGAGAGATACACAGAACACAGGATATTATATGTACCATCAAACACTGCAATGTTTTTTGGATGTTAGATAAAGTAGGGCAACAGAGTCGGGCAATGGTGCAATTGCATGTGGGGGTGGGATGTAAGTTGGTCATTTGTTTCATCGGCTCAGCGCAGGTTTTTAAACCTTGGCAGGGATTCTATGTTCCAACGTGACAGACTGCTTTGTTGCAATGTGGCAAATCTTAGGATTTCCCGCCTCAACTCCACTTGTCATTTTAATGAAAACTCTCCAACGATTTCCTTCTTCAAACCTCCACCCTGGCCATCTGTATCCATGCTACCCACACATCTAAGACAGCTAGTCTCAGAGTAGGGGGGAGATAACAACCTCTGGTGGCCAACAGCGTACAGCCTATGGCTTCTATTAGACCAAAGCAGTAGGGTTATCCGCATCCAGCCTGTAAATTATTCATCATAGAAAGCAACAAGAGCCAGGGCTCCGGTCTTCCACTGGGAGAGAAAAACTATTAATTATCAAACAGTAATAATTTAGCAGGACTCCCTACTCAAGGGTTGATGCATAGTGGTGATGGTGTGCTTGTGTGTGTCTGTATGCGAGTGTGTATTCACTACTGACAACTGTTCTGCCCTACTTCCCTCCTCCCTCCCTTTACCCCCTGTCCTGATTATGTCTTATTTTCAACTTATGATGTGGTGTGTGTGGGTGTGTGTGTGTAGTGTGGGGAGACTGGGAGTTTGAGGGTGTGTGTGAGAAAGAGAGTGAAAAAGACGAGTGAGAATTCCGGTGTTAGAGTGTGTCTATGTGTGCTTATATGTGTCCTACAATCTTGCCCAGAACACAGACAACAAAGCTTAGTGATGACCACACGTTTCAAAATGCTTTCTTGGACAGCTCCAGTTAACCTGAATTGTGTCAAAGAGCAGAATTTCCAGGAAGGCCACGTTACCAGGGGCCTTTCATTAAGCTGTCCTGGGGCTGGAAAACTACTGATGGCATGAATCGCTCACTCGTTAACAATACGCCTTTTGTTCTCGAAACCAGCCTTGAAGGTCTCACCTCCACTAGGGTCAACACAGCTTTGCTATTAGGCTCTTTCGGAGATCATCTCCATCCATGTTTGTGCAACTTGCCAGTCCCCTTGGCCAGCGTAACTCATTGTGGCTTAGGTGAAATTGGATTTAGTGCAAATTAGCTCCGCTGCCCTGTAAGCCTTCCAGTCGGTATAATGGACTGGTCAAGAGTTTCTTGAGATTCAAGTCAAGATACAACCTATGCTTGACCGTGCTGTAACAAAGTGGGACTGACGAATTTCAAATGGAGGTTTGGATGTATAGGGAGAGCGTTTAGAGCAGATTTGAAATCATGAGCATCAAAATGTTATCTGTGTGGTATGTGTGGTGATGGTCGTTGTACATGTACTGGTTTGGGTTACACACAAGACGCTGACAGGGTAACACTGGCCCCATTGACTATCAATAGTCCCATTCACCTTGTGGCCTGTCTACATACAGGCAAATGAACACTTCCTTCGATGTGAATTACTGTAGTCTATGGCCCCTGTTCGGATTTACAGATCAGACGTGGTAAATCCATCCGAAATCTACACTCTTCTACACTCTACACTCTTCTGTGCATCAGATTTCTCTTCCAAACAGCCATTTCCAGGAAAAATAAAATATTTTGATTTCATGAGCTTTATCTCTATCTTGAAAAGAAAAAATATCTCTGCTAGATGTTGATCGATCGCAAATTCTTTGACTCCATACTGACATACATATCCCTTCTAAAATGCCATGTATTACTAGGAAAAGATAAAAAATACACTATTGTTTGGCAGGAAAAACAAATATATTAAAACCTACAAACTAAGCATTTCAGCGATGCATCCTGCAAGCCCCTGGCCATATTAGCAAATAAGCAACACTGTAATAATCTCTGTAGTCCGCACCCATGTCAGTATGGTCGCTCACATTACAACAGTAAAGTATCCTTTACTCTGACCTGAGTACCCACTAGAAGGTTATAGGACAGACGTGAGTGGATGTGGACCAAGCCTCCAAGACCTTCTCAGTCTGCCAAGTAGTCATGCAGAAGGATCAGATCAGGCCATGTTCTGTAAAATCTAGTTTTGTGTTCACTGATTATCTGATTAATTCAAAATAGACTTTGAAAAAGAGATGCTTTTGCTTTTTTCTATTCACTTCCAACAATGAGTCTGTGTTGGGAGACCTGGCAGGAGGGGGGAAATTATTATAAAATTATTATAAAATGAACTGAACTCCACTAAACTGAGCTTCAATGAATCATGCTCCACCAGTGTTAGTTGTAGCCCAGAGTGAGTCACCAGTCACAATCATGTGCTTGCACACGCACTACAGAACAGCATAGGACACTCCATTGCGTTTCACACACATACTATATTTAGCAGGAATCTAATGGGGGAAGACTGAAAACTAAATGGGTGAATGTGGCCGGCTGCTATCCTTCACAAAAACTAGCAGCAGTAGTCTGGACAGTTCTGTCTCTCCTTTCCTTTCCTTTTCTTGGCAGCTGCTTTTCCAGTCTGTGTGTCTGTCTGCCACAATCTGTGTCCTCATATGGTTGGATCTTGGGGTAACCCCTGCAGCGTCATACCCTGCGCACCAGCAAATGTCACAACACCCTTAATAGAAACGACCGCATACGGACCGAACCCACCAACAGAGGTCAGATTAGGGCAACGCGACTATAAACCCGCCTAACGTGACTGTTTTATGTAGTCTTCTGAAGTCATTTTAATAGCTCATGAATACTTCAAATGCCAAGTGACTAAAATGTGGATACCTTGAAGACACCTCTGTAACGCTCTGAGGTCATGAGTTCTTTTTAAGGAATGGTGAGGGTCATGACTTCCTAGTCGACAAAGTAAAAACCAAGACTGTTTGTGGATAGCGAGCTTTTCACGCCTCCGTAGTAACTAAGGGTTCTGCATCACTTTTCACATTTGGTGGAAATAATTTGGAGGAGGAAACTAGGGTTTCCGCTGTGACACAGAACACTACCGTCATTTCAACCCAAGGGAGGACCCCAGTCAAATATCAAAACTATTCCGCAAACATTTAAAACTGTACTAAGTAGTGGCACGACTACGTCGTTACTGACTGAAAAGCTGAAGCGTACGTCTAGCCACTTCTGTTTCAGAATCAGCCAAAGAAAGAGACTTAGAAATAGTGTCATACTGGTGCATTGAAAAGTTGAAAGCTTGAGATCAAAGTGTGACGTAATATCAAATCTGATTTACATAGTGACATTTAGACAGGTTGAATACAACACCTACAGCATGTACAGCAACATTTGCATGTTTAAAATATTTTGTCCTAGTCCACGTTTGACTAACAGTCACATTTTCATTTGAAGAACAAATTGAAGAGAATTTGAGCAGATTCTAAGAACAAAACATGCACAAATGCTTCGATGCCTCCAACATATGCATGAATGTAGCTAGAACTGAAGCAATTATTCATGATCGTATTTGATGATGCTCACAATCAAATTAACCTGATTTCGTATGCCAATACACTTCTCAGGTTCGTAAAGTATGGAATCAAGTTGTTTTTGGTTCCAAACATACATATACAAAAGGTATACTTAAAGGGTGCACTTCCAAACAATGAGCAGTGCTGTAAATGAGGTTGCCGCAATCAGGGGGTGTCAAACCGTGGCTGTCACCAAATGAGTCATCGAGTTTGGAAAGTTCTACCCAAGAGATTCTCTCATGTGGGAGATTTCAGTCTGGGTTGGCTGAGACTAGCAGACTTTAGGCTTTGAAAGTAAAAGGACATGAGTGGGTCATTCCTTCTCCACCTCCACAGTTTCCATGTAGTACCAAGGAACAGTTTAATATACAGCATTGTGGTCATAGGGTTTGTGCAGGTTTTGTGCAGGTAGACGTTGTAGCCTAATTAACATGTTAAATGATTTGAGTTGCCAGTTGAGTCATGGTCTCTGTACGTCCATAATGTAAGTGTCCAAAATATTTGAATTTGTTAATCAAATTAATAAAAATGGCGTACTTCAACCTGAAGGTATATTGAACAGAAGAAAGGTGTCTTAGCATTGACTACGATATACATGCTAGGGCTCAACTTGTCAAAAAAAGTGAAAAAAAGCAGATCATGGACTCCTATCTCTCTAGAAGTTTACCCCAATTACAAGCCTGAGTCACAATGACCTCAATCCCAGGTTTCTCAAGGTGCTGCGTGTTCCTCGGAGGACATATTTGCGTGGCATCTTCTTCCTATCTTCCAGCTCATCCATTCTTCTCAAAGAGACACAGGTACCTGATAACTGATCCTAATTCACAAAAACGTACAGCAGCCATAAATGACCTAGTCCCTATTTTTGGATGCTTCAGTGTGGATGCCTGTATTCATTACAGCTTTTCTACCATTTGGAGGGGAGTTTACATCCTTGGGGACCTACGCTTGGCCATGTCCGGTTCCTGCCATCATCGTCCCACTCTCCTCTTCTTTCAGTTGTGAGCCTGACATCATTTTTAGCCTGAAGCCTTTTGCTTCTGTGTCTGTGGCGCTCTCGTTCTAAAGTTTCAAGGCAACTCAGGTGTTGCCCCAATACTATTGGTCCACCTTAGTCTATGGCCTGTAGAGTCATGCTATCTGAGAACTTTCTGGACCATCCCTGATAGCTAAGACGTCCTGACCTTTGAACAAAATCACGTCAAATTTAGGCCAGACACAACTGTCAAAACATAGAGAAAGAAATCTTAATATTAGTATATGTGAGGTTTTTGATAAATTACTTAATTTGTCACATTTGAAAATTGCATTTGCATATTTGTAAATGACTGTACATGTGTTCTGGTATTTGTGTTAAGTTTGTGTTGGTGGTACTTATTTCTAAAACTTTCCGTAATCTAAAATTGAGTTGAGGTTTGATAACTTGTTCAATTGACACAGCTGCATGAATCCACATTTCATAAGTATTTAAAATAAATCTGTCATCTGTTTGAGTTAAGGAACGTGCTTCAGAACTTTGCCATGATTAGCTGTCAGGTTCCTATATAATTCACTATGCATGCGAGATTTGTTCCACATTCTTGTTTCTACCCTAGTCCTGTATCTGTACCCAGAGGTACTGTATATAGCATCACATTGCCTTTGTACTTTGACAGGCTCATCAGTGCTGATTAAAGACGAGGAGTCACATTAAGACTCAGAGTCATCTAAGATATAATATCTCTGTTATGTCTCACTTACATTGCAATGAACATGAACATAGTAATTTTAGCATCATTCTGAGCGAAGTGCTGGCCAAATACTTCTGGAGCATTTTTCTCCATCGAGGAAAAGGGAATACAAGCTCATTCTCAAATGCATTTCGCAAATGCATAATTTGATCCACGTGTTCAACACATCCACACATCCACAACCGCTGGGCAGCTGGGCGAATGCAGCGTTACACTGGAAGTGAATGGGACTTCTGGTATAACACGACGCCATCACGCAGGGGGTTTGGCCTAAGGGTACGTCTGGAACCTCTTGAGTTCATTTCAGATTTCCATGGAGCGTTACCTGAAGGCGCAGACCAAAACGCCTCTGGATGCAGTTGGATGGATACAAAAAATCAGAGCAACAAAACTTCTTGTTGGTCGTTTACTTTTCTGCCTCAAAGCTTCTCCTCTGTATTATTGTATTAAACTCACTGGGTATCATAAAAAAGGCTGTCACTGGCCTAGCACTTGCCAAAGGGAAATCTCCTTGAATGGGAGGGTGGCAAGACCTATCTGCCAAGGTAAATTGAACATGGGATTGCTTTGCAGATCTGTCTAGAGCCCAGGCTAATAGCTATACCTACAGTAAAAATGTTGTAGATACCTAGAAATTGCAATGGAATCAAATGGTTTTCAGAGAATGGGTTCTTTTGAAAAGTTCAAGAAAGCACAGTGTGGGGGAGTGGTGTGAGGGGTAAGTTGATGTTGTAAAAGGTCATTTGAAGGTTGTGTTTTTCAAACAAATTCACTGGTAAAATCCATGTACCCCTGGAAAGGTTGATCTGCATACCAATTGTGACTGGTGTAATACCGTGTACCATGTACTGTCATTAGGTGTAACTCTAGAGCGGTTCCCATGTAAATACAATAATGTTAGTGCATTTCTGTGCAGGGTCATGTCAATTAATATGTCCTACCATTTTTTTTAACTGGCAAACCTTCAAGAGAACTAGAAAAATGGGTTCACATACTGACAATAATGCCATCTTCAAGCGGTTAGGAAGGTGATGAAATTGAATGTTTAACCAACGCATCAGAAGAAAGGTTTACGCTTCTTCCATCACTATGAGAATGACAAAGTGCTTGTTTACCACTGCAGGTGCTAAATAATCTCTCATAGCACAACAACACTAATCCTCACGCATCAAAGGAACGGCCATGTTTCTTTTGAGATACAAACATGGAATTGGATGTGGGAACTGTAGTCTGCTGTCAAGACATGTGTAGCCTTCGCTGCAGACTGTTTGGCACAACACAGCTTATTTCTAAAGTTCTATCAGCCAAAGAAAACATGGTTAAGATGCCGGGAAAGAAGCAAAGGAAGAAAGAAAGTGTGAGCAGAAGTGTGAGACAGACAGGCAGGCAGACAGACAGACAAACAGAGAAACGGGCAGTGTGTATGTGAGAGTGAAAGAGCACAGGACACAGACAGTGTGTGTGTGGCAGAAACAGTGAAAGAGAAAAAGCCAAAAAACAAGAGTGAAAGTGACAGGGACAGAGGGTGTGTGTGTCATTCATCCCTCCACCTCCGCCTTGTCATTGCCAAAGTACTGGAAGAAGGATTTCTGTACGCTTCTGTTAGCAACCTATTCGCAATCATGAAACGCCATTCAAACGTTTTCTTTTTCTTTTTTTCTTTCTTTTATTCCACATTAACATTACCTGCCGTGTAATCAAACAGCTCAAACCAAACCAGAGCTACGATCTGTTTGATTTTGTTCACTCGATTGGAGGATTTTTCCCTCTCAATGACCCCCTCTTCTCAGCTAAGCATATGGCCCCACGTCATACATAGAGTGCACACACTGAAACACAAGTGTTACCTACCCAAGCTCTATCTCAATCATCCAAAGTGTCTTCTCATCTCCACTCCTCTATCAGTACAGATGTGGAAGCAATCAAGACAGGTCAAAGCACACCCTCCATCGATTCTGCGGCAGCTACACTGAAGGCGTGACACCAATTATGTCATTTTCAAATCAACGTCGATTAAAGAAAGACACAAGACTAGGCTGGGTAGGAAAGGAAGCCACTTTGGGCTATTAGGACGCAGCCAAGATTAACCTCACCCCTCCTGCGGTTCACTGGGTTCAACTGGTTAATGACTGACAGCCTGTAGCATGCAGCCAGAGCTAAGTGCATTCCTAGAATCCAGCTCATTCTGTTAGTCTGTCTGTCTTCCTTCCTGCGGGTTCCTTAGCATCTGAATATTCTGTTCAATTCAGTTTTAGTCAATAAACAGGTGGACAACACATTTAATAATATGGTCCCCAGCATATTCGAACCTGCGACACTGGTGTTTAAGAATACAGTTACAAGGTTTGGTCATCTGTCTTCTTAAAGTCCTTTTCTCATTTGACATTTAGATTCTCACAATGGGGCCTTTGTCTTTATTATGCAAGGTCGAATTTTGTTCATGCCTGCATGGTGGTCCGAGTTTGTTGGGCATGAAAACATTAGTTCACTTTGTAGAATTAGAATGAACGATTTCTGAACTTTGTACTGTAGATATTGACAGTAAACCAGATTTCGGGACTGAATACCGGTGGTCATTTTAAAGTCATTTGGCTTGATGAAGAACATCCACATTCCAGCAAACATGTCAATCTTGTCATGGCAACGCAAACAATGAATGTGCACCACAAACAACAGCTTTAGTTTGCTTCATCTTAGCGAGCCCACCCATGGAATGCTTGGATTAACACATGCCCTCCCATCCACCCAAACAACAAAGACCCCTGGTATGATCTTCCCACCATCTGCCCTCCCATGTCTACACCAATTCCACTCGGCCTTGCCAGATGGGGGTTGCCAGATCCGTGACACGATTATCCCACTCTGTACCACTGACATTGAGAGCCTGTGCCAATATTACCACTCCACCCCCACCCCCCCACCCCCGTTAAAGTGCCACAAATATCTTTAATGGCAGGTGGATTATAATTGATTGTGTAAAAAGGTTTACTGAAGGGTTTGGACCAATGAAAATTGTATTGTGGTAATGTATGGCTGGAAGATCTTGCAAATGAAAAGCTATATAGAAATCTACTGGACTTGCATAAAATGTGGATAATGAAAGGAAAGAAAATGCCTTTTTATGTATCATATTCATGTATCTAAAATAATTCCGAGACCTATTATGTCATGTTATTACTTTCTAGACGTGCACGCAGTCTTGCAGTTACCAACAAAGAATATGATTTGATCTCAAATAATCCAAAAATCACTGTGTTCAAAACAAACAAAAACTGACTAGCAACTGTTCACAGTTAGGCGGCAAACATATCGTCTCTGATTCTATTTTGTTGCAGCACATCGACGCAGACCATAAACTTGCTGCTCTTTTGTCAGGAACACATGGTTTCACACTGCGATTAAAAAGACACATTCATGTCATGGAATGTCCCCCCTGTGCTAAGGTGCTGACAGATGAATTCATGAAATATTGACTGAGCTTGAGAGCACACAGTCATGAGGGCTTCCCTACAAATGAACTCACGTCTATTTCCCGGTGTCTGCCTGGAATGCGGCATATCCTGCATTCAGTGAGATTACAATCTGCGTTCAGGTTGCAGGCTGTTGTGATGAGTGACGCAAGAAATATGAGCTAATGCAGATAAACAGGCCCGTAATATGACAGACAGCAGACAAACGTTGAGGAGAGATGCTTAAAAAAAGAAAGGGTGGGGGAGAAGGACATTTTAAAAAGTCAGCCGATTTAAAAAGGGGGGGGGGCGAAAGGAGATGGGGTACAGATTGAGAAATAGCACAAAGGAAAGACAAAGAGCAAATGGGGGGAGAAAGAGAGAGGAACGAAGAGATGAGGGCAGAGATAGACGGAAAGAGAGGGTTATCAGGCACACCCCTCCACGGCTTGGCCTGGAGCACTCCCCCCGTCCCCTGGGACAGCCTGTCCTTATCACCTTGGAGAGGCTGATGGGATGTGATAATGGGAGGCTCAGGCGTCACAGCGGCTGCAAGTACCTGCGCCTCAGCAAACAGGCAGTGTGCGGGGGAATCCTCCACCTTACACACACAAACATGCACACCCTTGTGCATCCCACACGTGCAAAACACACAAGCATATATATGTGCGTGTGTAGACACAGCAAATGATGGTACACTGTGTGCAGACACACACGGTCTTCAGTGGAAGGCAAATTATGAATGGATCTTCTCTGATCTATAGGGGCTAGGAATTCTCAACAACCTCCAAGGTGGGCGAAAATAGAACACAATGCTGATGCATGGTGGGGTTTTTGAAGGGGTGGCAAGTCTTCTATCAGTTGTACTCTTTCTTCACTATTATTTATACACTGGCTTTAAGGTCATTATCCATATTTAAATCTTCAAATTACATTGACACTAAGAAAAACCATGGCAACCAGTGGAAAATCCAACTAGTTCCATCTATTCTGAACTTTGCATTTTTAGGACTCGCTCCCAGCCAAGTGTACATGTATGAACTAAGATGACTCCAAAGTAGGGCTGGGGTGACTTTAGTGAACTCCCAAATGGATGTTTTCATTGCCAGGATGGATCTCAAGGGGATTTGTTCTGAAAGAACATCCGTTGAGAACATGTGCTTGGATAGCGCAATGCTTCGCACATATTTCAAGACAGTGATGGTTTTCACTCATACATTTTTCAGAACTCTAGCAGTTTTCTATTACGCAACTCTGCAAGGTAGGTTAAGTGTGCTGGGCATTCAAGACATAAGTCTATAAATTATGGGCAGTGCTCTAGTACTATGGCGCTCCTTTAAACTTGCTCCCAAGCTTCCCTAGGCTGTCTGCCTGTGTGTTGAAGATCTTTCTATATGGACTGTCTTTCCCTTTCCCCTACCTGGGTCCCATTACAGTGGCTTCAGAACGCATTCACACCTCATCACTTGTAACACATTTTAGTGGGTTGTAGATTGAAATGTGAATGGATAAAATTGCCATTTTTGGCCCATTCATTTACACTCAGTCATAATGACCGTTAGGTTCAGGACCATTAGGTCATCTTCCTGACCAAGGTACTTCTTGCCCTGTTGATCAGTCTGGATGGACGGTCACATCCAGGGAACATCCGGGTGGTTCCAAGCTTTTTCCATGTCACCACTGTTGAGGACACTGTGCTCCAGGGAATCCTAAAACCTTTAGAAACTTTTTTATGCCCTTGACCTGATCTTTGCACCGCCGCAGTTTGTTCACAGAGGTCTACAGACTCCTTAAGGGCGTCTATGCAATACACTGTGGATGCTTTACGGATGATCTATACTGTTTCTGTTCAGGCTATCCTGCAGCTCTCTGTGTCACTGACCCGTTCTGGAGGAGGGTATCCCTTATGGCTCTTATCAAGATTTCATACTCCTCCGCCCCCCCCCCTTTTTCCCTCTGACTGTTCCTACGAGTTGTTCCTTGTCTCCTTTCCCTCTGCAACATCGATTGTAAAAAGAATCGTACAAATCAAATAATTGTCTATGTAGTTGTTCAGTAAATTGGTTAAGAAATAGGATGCATTTGACCAATTTGGAGTATCACAGCATTGCCCCTGAATACACATGTAAATGAGAGATGTCCGTTTTCGGTTTGACTGCTTTTGCCGAATGTTTCCACTTTGACATTTCAGGTAACTGAATGTGGATTAACGGACGCAAATGGAAATGACATCCATTTACAATGAAATCTTGAACGAAAAACACAACAACAAAAACTAAAAGTAAAGCGGTGCAAATCCTGTATACTGACATGAGCAACGGCAGCGGGCAAGAAAGTCCAGGAATGCTACTATGATTGCAATAACACATGAAATGTCAAATATACTGTTAGGGATGGTGTGACATTGTTGTTTACCATCCAAAAACACACAAAAACACCACTTCCGTCCTTGAGATATGGCAAAATCAAGTTGGCAAAACGCTTGAATACTTCCCTTTTTTTCACAACTCCAACTTTATAATGATTACACATAAAAGCTGCGTCTGGCTTATTTTAGGAGAGGGAGACTGTTGCCACTAAAGATCCTGTAATTTTAGCGACCAACTACATGCCTCTGCACTAACGCAGAACAGGAAGTGTGTTTCACACCCTCCCACACTCCTCCCTACGAACCACCTGTATGCCTCTCACAGTACGCAAACCGCCAAGCTTCCTTCCATCTTCCACCCTCACCACACACGCACTCATCGAACCATAAACACAAACGCACACAGACGACGTACGAAAGAATCGCACAAGTCTCGGCTAAGACGCTGTACATAACCCCTTTGCAGCCCACGTATTATTACAAAGTTATTAACAGATTTAACATGTCTTGAAAATAACATCGGAAAGTTTGAGGGGATACGTTTCGTCCAAGTTAGGGTTACTGTCCATTTTCCCAAATGGAGACTGTGGTGTACACATAGAAGACCGTATAGTAAATATTTAATCGCTTTCAGTCATCCCCCACTTGCTTATTCTCATTCACATTCTACTAAACCGTTATCCCGACTGGCCCTTCCCGCCTCAGTGTTTACGTCTGTGACAGAGCTCTAGTTATATCCCCTCATGGTTCACTGTGCTCATTGACCAGCACTGGCAGACCGTCAACAACTCAGGGTCATGCAAGTCCCACCTTCCCCCACTGCTTTCATTTCAAAACAATGATGTAAGTCGCTTTCTTTAGCATGCGAGGCTTGCTACAAACGTTCCACTCACGTGCTTGAATTACAGTGGCCCCTATTGGTGGTGCTCTCTCCACAACCAGGAGAGGGGTGATGATAAAAGTAACCTGATCAAGGTAGATCAAAAAAGACAAAGGAGTAGTGGAAACATTCGCAAGAAATCATAGATGAGATATTGTTGAGAGATTGTTTTTTTAAAGAAAAGTATTCAAGCTCATGTAAGTCTTGTTAGTGCTTGTTCAACTTGAATGCATATGAATACATACTCAGTAACCGATTGAAACTCAATTGAATTACTTGCACAGGTATTTCATAAAGTCTCACAGATATGTACTACCAGACTAACCGTTACTGTACAAAAGTGCACCACTAAGTCAATTAGGATAATAATTAAGATTCGTGGTTACGTTTGAATAAAATCTATTTAATTAATCTCTTAAAAGATCGAGGCAAATCATGCAATGCAAATAAACAAATACTGATTAGAGTGACATTTTCCTAGCAACTGTTTTGTGGAAAAGAAAACTATGATCTTGCATTTTGCTTCAATTTTCGGTTGTGACTCACGTGGAGAACAGTGTCAGCCCGTGCTAGACCTCAGTGGAAATTCTCATAGCCTACATTCCGTTGGTGCTTATGATATCACGACACAAGTTACCATTTGAAAGAAACAAACAGCACATGCTCCTTTTATTGGCAGTTATAATGCTGCGTTACCACGTTATGTAGTTTAACGAACATGGTGATTTTATTAATTAAATAGGGTTTCATGATGATTAAGGGCGGGAATACACGCTTTGACATCGAATCCTTTGTCCCTCTGCACCCCCTTCCGCAAGATGACAGTGTCCTCATCGTTATGAAAGCTCGAGTCATGCTGACCAGCGCGACCACCCAGCCACTGCGCTATGGCCGTTCAAAAACAAGCCTTGCACAACAAAGCGCACTGTCACCCCTCGTACAATGGGACGATGATTGCATCCATTTGTGCGCTAACGATGATGATTAAAGTAGTGGAGAAAGCAAGGATCTAGGAATATCCATGCATGCATAGCCTACATTCATGTCAACAAAGAGCGAAAGGGCATTTAATTTACTGCGCGGCAAAATGTAGGAAAAATTGCCAAAGACATTAGACTCATTGCGTGACAAATAATCTGTTTTATCAATCACAGTCGCAAAGCGTAAACGATAAAGCAATAATAATCACCTTAACTTTCCCGTTTTCTTGCACGTCAGCGCTCTGTCGCTCCCTTTTACAAATCAAGAATGATTCCACATGGTGACTTCACTAACAGCCGCTGCAAACTGCTGAAAGCGCGTGTTTTGCAATAGTCATCAATACCAGCTTTTAGAAATCCCTAAACATTAGGCCTATTTACTCCAGCTAGTATTTTTCTGTGTACGTATGTGTTAAGGCTATCAAAAACGGCGTGCGTGCAGCTTCCTTCTCTTGCTGTTTGTAACACTCGTATGAAACGCCTTCTGTCGAGCGCTACATTGTTGACATTCGAGGTTGACGTCAGCGTGTCCCTCATTCACAACAATGCGCCGTGCAGAATTACGATCTCCCGATCTCCCGTCGATTAGATATTTTACTCTTAAAGACAGACTGGTGTGATGGTGAATCGCGAAAGATTATATGAGTCACTCATTAGGAGTTAAAAACAACTACATTTCGAAGGCCTATTAAAAGTCAAAACCATGAAAGAAAATTGCATGAATTTGAAATCAATATTATTGTACATTATCGATATGTCAAATATTTTCTTATGAATAATGTTATCTATACCCTCAGAGGCAGAGTGCTCTTGCAAATATTACAACACTCATTAATATACGAGGACGCATACATGATCAGTCTCTGACTTACATACAAGACTGCAACTAAATTACATAATGACTAGCTGACAATATTTAACTACGTTGTCTCTATGCTAGTAAACACAAATATTTAAATACTCTGTCGACTCCTGGTAAAGTTGTTTTACTAATCTTTACCACTGTGCCAACAATTTCAGAGTTCATGAATGGTGACCCCCCCCCCTCCCAAAATATAAAACAACAAAACAGAGCCATTCTAACACGTTAAATAATATTGAATTAAAAAATGAAAACGAATTATGTTCAGGAAGGCGTGGGCTCCAGTGAGCTATTGTAAGCTTGCTATCCACCCACACTACAACAACCAAGACAGCCTAAAATAATGTAATCCTACAACAACTCAAAACTCCTGTCTAGCTAATACTTTGAATGACTCTCAAAATGAGTAATCAGTGATTCAATTCCTATGCTTAGCTTGATGTACACAACATGTTACCCTAAATCCATAGTCTACTGTACGAAAGCTGCCAAGACCCACAATCTCTCTTTGTGGTAACCGGCTACAGTACACAGACAGATATGTCGAATTCTGCACAGAGTTCAATGTACTTGCTTGTCCATGATGAAGCATTTAAAAAGGCAGCATTGACAGCCACCGCATGAATTTCTAATATAGAGATAAATCCCAGAGGAGATGGCAAGCTATATTAAATTTTATCAGGTTGCCACAGACTCTTGCTTCTAGGATCCCATTTGTACAGCTGAATTCAGATCAGCCCACATTCTCAATGTCAAGTGATATAAATAACCAGAACTGATTTTCACAGCTTTACTCAGTCAAGATGAATATCAATGTTGGGACACAGTGTTCTGACTGCCAATCATGTATACATGTGACATGTTTACATGATCTTGAAATGTGTAAATGTATGACGAAGTGGATATATATTCACTGCAGGGATGGGCAGAGTTCAGTGGTGGAGCGTTTGATTTCAAGAGGTGGAAATCCCCTGTTTTTTTTGCTTTGGATTAAAGTGTCTGCTGAAACAATATTTTTCATTTTTCAGGGGCTTATTCCTTCACATTGCATCTCAAATTCCTGCAGAGACTGCATTCCTCTTCAACACCGCTAATTTATCCCCAACACAACTCACTTAGTTCAGAACTGAGACCTAAATTTGACCCAACAAACGAACAACATATACATGTTCGAGCAACACTTGACAAAAGCAGGAAGTGCACGACTAGTCTGAGCCACACTAGAGGGGCTACAGGGAGTTGGCCACAGAATATACACAATCATCAACTCTGCAATTCAGAACATCTCAGAGATTTGAGGTAGGCTAATGAGTGTGACAAGATATGTGCTAGTTCAAACCAGGGTCAAACGGAATCTTTGAGAGTGAGAGGTTGTTTGTACAGGTTTCATATGCAAACCATGTATGAAGTCTAATTATCACATAGTGTAAAGTTACACTAAAAGGCTAGACATATACAGTCTTGAACAAGGCAACATTATTATTACACTATGGTATGAACTAATTAAGATTACTATGGAAACAAGTTCAAGTGAAGGTTGTTCAAACACTGTAATGAATCACAGACATCTTCTTACACTTTTATTAAGAAGCCAACAAATATATATATATATATATATATAATATATATATATATATATTATATATACATGTATATGTATATAACATATATATAACATAACATATATATGTTATATATATACTGTATATATATGTATTTATAGTTAATTAGATTGATTAGTCAATTAAATCAGTAAAATCACTAAAACCATTGATGTTAAACCTTAATGACAATATTCTTTATTGCTTACCTAATATACGGTGTTACATAACAACAATATTCTTAATAATTATGTATAATATTGACAATGCAACTGATCAAATCCGCTATAAATGCAATCATAATTTTCAGGCCGGTAAAATTGAGTTAAAAAAAAATATTGATACACATTGCAAGACTCCACCTATGGGAGTTAGACTTGGCAGGCATACAAACAGGTGACGTTAACCGACCAGTACCTCGGTAAACAAGCCTGGAGAGAGCAGCAGGAAGCACCTTGAAGACTGCAAGTCATCTTCCTTTTCAGGATGTTCACAAGTGTAAGACAGTTTCATACACCCTGCTTTCTAAAGTAGTGAGGGAGTGTGTGTGTGTTTGTGTGTCGAGGGGGGTCGACATGGCCTCTATGTTTTTGTGGTTTACTCTCTCTAACGGTGATAAAATACATTATTTGGGAGTTACTCACCATGTCTTGAAGGATGTTTGTGCAACATTGCTCAACATAGCAGCCCCAAACACAGCTCTGGAATGAAAAGTGGTGAGAAGCCATCTAAGTAAGGACAGCAAGAAAGGTCCTCCCTTTAAAGCAAAGTCCTGAAGCATGCCTCTTTTTCCATTGCAACATACCAATTTTGTCTTTGCCAGCTCATGATAGTTTAGTGACTGTCCCTTTGGCCTTTCTTGTACAGACGCCTCCCCCCCCCCCCCTCCTCCACACACACACACTCATTCACACGCAGGTGTCTGCAGCAAGAATATAGGACATGCACTGGAAATGAGGGCAAATGACTCCAACTTGCTTTTAACCTCCTCGCCAAAATGGATCATCCCAACCTTTCACACGATAATCGGGTCAGTCTGACGGGAAAGGTGGAGAAGCTGAAGGAGAGCTGCAGTCGGAACGGACACCACGTCTCTGCAGCGTGTTCTGGTGGAGGCGAGCAGGACCTGGGAGAGCGCGGTTCCAGCTCCTCTGCCGCTGGTTCTGTACCAGCTCCAGCTGGCTCTGACACCTGTGGAAGCTGGTCGGCAGGCTCCTGTTATTCTCCATGAGCTTGTTGTGCACTTGGAGCAGATGTGAGGTGTTCTGTGCTGTAGCTGGGGGAACACATGCTTCCTGGGAATAGCACGAGGAGAGGATGTTTGTTTTATCCTTTTCATCATTCATATTTGCACGCTGAACACAATCCTATGCCAACTGTAAAAATGTGCTCATCCCAAATGTCATCAGCCAAAATGAAGAATGTGTGTCAACCTATTTAAAATAACTATAACATTGATAGCATAGTTGCATTTCTATTTTTGTTCAGCATCTTTTCCAAAGGCCCATGTTTTCCAAACAAAAGGCATGAACATTTATCATATACATATATAATAACGTGATGTTGCCATATTGCATTTGATAAATATATTGAATGCAATATGACAAGATCACATTATTTGCTCTGACACAATATTATACGCTGCAGTTTCTTATTTTCTTATTACACTGTCTGTTCATTGTGTTCCTATACTGTTTGAGTCTCTGTGTTTGAGAACCTAGATGACTAACCTTTAGACAAGAAGAACGATCTAAGCCTGCACCTTATGGTAATCTTGGACCATTTGGCTGTGCTGGTAAAACACAACCATGTGTTTAGAGTTCGGACACAATGCCTGAGGCTTAAACCAACAGAATGTTTACAAAAAAATGAGCATACTACAGGTTAGAGTCCCCAATCCTCGACTAAGTCAAGAAGTTACCTTAGCATACTTGTAGCTAGTGATCACGTTTGGTAAGACACAGTAGATCATCTTTTGTCATTCACATCTGAGGAACATACGTATCAACAGCGTTACATTGCTATGTGTCAGAGGTGGAATGCTAAAAGTTATTAAAATATATATTTTAAAAACTATTCTGTGTCAACTATTAAAACTCTGCACCACAATGTTTCCATTCCCGTTTTTGAACACATCAGTAATGCTACACTGCCCTCTAATGGTCAACTGGCACTCATGAGATGTATAGTAGGCCCCTTTGAAAAACACTAATGCTGTGATTCCTTCCTGCAAGACTGTATCTCCAACTACTGCTCTGATCTAGCAGTATTAGGGGCTGTGGCCAAACTGAGGGCTTATCTAAGGGCCTCTCTGAGGGTAGCTCTTAGGGCAGCTCTGAAGGCAGCTCTGAGGGCAGCTCTGAAGGCAGCTCTGAGGGCCGCTCTGAGGGTAGCTCTGAGGGCAGCTCTGAGGGCTGCTCTGGGCCGTTCTGAGGGCAGCTCTGAGGGCAGCTCTGAGGGCAGCTCTGAGGGCCGCTCTGAGGGCAGCTCTGAGGGCCGCTCGGGGCCGTTCTGAGGGCAGCTCTGAGGGCATCCCGGTATGGTCTCCTCACTGAGCCCTCTGGGGAGCCCGGTGAGAAGTGGAACAACAGACACCACCAGACATGATTCATTCAAGGTTAAAAAAGAAGACCCTTCTCATCCTGCCAACAAATTATCATTAAGGAAACTACCTAAAGAACCAGAACAGTCAAAGAAAGCATCGGACCCACCTCTTCAAGCCAGGTGGTTATCTACATAGATACTATATGTAAACATAAGGATGCATCCTGTTTCATTGTGGTGGGATTGAACCTGTGCTAGCAGCTAATGAGAAGCTGCATCATTATTCTGAACACTGGTGCTACAACTGGAGAGGCACCTCAGAAGCAGGGATGTACTGCAGAGACACATGGAGAGAGACAGTTATTGAGGCTGTAATAGTACCTATACATACAACAGGTCTCTTTGTCCCAGCAGTGACTCATCGGTGTTCAGATCGTCATGGTCCTTGATCATATACCTGTGACAGGTACCAGTCGAGATAACGCCGCATCACTGGACGCGACCTGATAAGATGAATGAGATCTGCCACATAATTAGATTTTTAGTTTGGATATATTTATACTATATTAACGACATACAAAATTATAAGGCTGCTGCGTTTAGCACGCAAGTGGTGCTTTTCAGTTTTTACATCGCTACAAGTGCCCATTTTAATGCCTCTTCACCTACATATAGTCAGGTTTGCGTAACTTGAAAGAGTTAGGTAAGTTAAACGTACGTTTTTATTTATTTATTTCATAGTACAAACTGATAATGGAACTAACATTGGAATATGAACCACTCTCACACAGCACACATTTATTTAATAAGCATTTATGAGCATTTTTAACTGTTCCCTCTTGATTCTGAAATGCAATGTTAGTCTACGTTCAAGTATGACTCGTTGCCACCTTTAAAATTCAACCTCGCAAGCCACCGTTAATAAACGATTAAGCCTACTTATATGGCAGTGCATTATAACTTTAGGATCGATAATGATTTGTAAAGAACAGTTTATAGGTACATCGCGTTGTAATCAAAATGCTCACAAGAGAGAATAATGCAAATTGTGAAATGTATATTTGATGATAACTGAGCACATTGTGATCATGTTGACTCAGTTTGCGCAGTGACGTTCAACATCAGGGTGTGTTCAAGAACATTTGGAACATTGGGTGTGAATTTATTTGGAAATTGCTTCTGTAGATATTGTCGGATTGTTGCTGTTAAATTGTTTTGATCTTGAATACAACCCAACCCCGTTTTTCCCACAATGCCATCCTGGACAGCTGGGGGCGATACACACCACACAAGGTCTTAGAAACTCAAGTCCACTTTTAAAGCGATGTGTCATTACCAAATCAAACTGAGGGCGTGAAACAGTTAGAAAACTACAGTGACTCAAAGTATTTCCAAATAGTATAGAGTTTAAATTTGAACCAAAAAACCCCACCGAGGATAGCTGTCTGATTTGCAAGCAAGAAAACAGACTTCAACTGTGCAACGTTGTTTTCACCCTGTTGGACTGTACTACTGACAGGCTAGTAGCTGGCTGGTTATCTTCCCAGGATCTTCTTGGGTCGGGATCGAAATGTCCTGCTGCCTGTTGGAGTTCTGTCGGGTTCAAGAACTCAAAGCAGTCAGGGAATTCTTATATCAAAACCAGGAACACAACCATACAGCTTCGTCGGAAGATAAAAGCCAGCCAGGTAACTATGGCTATTAGCTAGCTAGTTAGCTTGTCAGTGACATTTGAGTGTGAGATGCCTCACTTCTGTTGCTCAAAACAGAAGAACATCTGCAAAGAGCAACACATCTGCACTTTTTGCAACGTGTGAAGCGTGAGATCTAAGTAACGTTCCTAACTACACCTCTTCAACCATGACTGTCGAGAGTATTGTTGGTGCTAGATAGCTAGGCTAATATTTCAATTGTATTTTTTATTTACCATGATAATGAAACAGCAAGCGAGTTACATTCGCTTTGTTTTTGATGCATCTCTTTAGCTTTTTATACTGTGAAGTACAAATGGGCACCGTCTCCAATACATACCCCAAGTGATTATTCGTTTATCATTGTCATGACTGCAAATAGGCTTAAATTCACACGGACAAGATGCTGTGAAGCAGAACCCCTTCTTGCCGATGGGGATCTGACCTTTTGTGGTGTGAGTCATCCAACAGGGCAGCTGAAATATTGTTTGATTTTTAACAAAATACGAAGAGGGTTTGCTGACATCAGAGCTTTAAAAAAGAACGAACTGGATTTAAATCGCAGTTGAAGCATCTTTGTCGACCATCGTCTCATAATATCGCCTCTTTCTCCATCTCAAACTTCAATGTTCTTCCATATTTCAAATTCCCTACTCCAGTAATCCCTTTTCTCTCCATGGCCAGGGCCAATGCGTAGCTTTTTGAATGAAATACTTCCCCGTTTGTTATTTCCTCTCCAGAGACGTCTGTGCTTATTTACTGCCAAACTTACTTCAGTCCACGCATGCTCTCTTTATTTATATAAAATACGCTACAAATTAATTTTAAAAAACTATAAAATACTAAGATCTCACAAATAATCTAGTGTCTAGTATCTTATAATACACGATAAAATAATATAAATGTAGTATTTTAATAATACCAATTTTAATAATCATTAATTAATAATAATCTCCCTGTCCGTCTGTGTATCTCTTCTTGTCATATATCTCTCAGAACATGAGTTGGCGTGGGACAATTCAGACTGGGAAGCGTGGGGAAACTCTGATGCCAAAGAAGATGCCCCTGCCACTGCCCCTGCCACTGCCCCTGTTGACACTACGGTCTGTACCTCTCATTCATGTGGAGTTTGAACCAATACAAGGATGCTTTTACTCTATACATGCACTGGTGAAGTCCTGTTTTCCTCATCCAGTCAGGTTGCTGCCTGTCCTTTCCTAAGACTGCCTGCTGGATCTTACTTTTCTTTCCATCTCTCTCACGATGTAGAACTAATCCCTTTGGCGCATCATACGCCTAATATGGTTCTGACTGTACTGCTTTGTCTGAATGTAGAGGACAGCCTGGATATGGTTCTGATTCTGTACACACACACACACACACAGACATTTATGTAAATTTGTTTTTCGCTAGAGTAAAATGCATAAACATTAGAACTTCAGCACCACACTGTTTTTCTCAGCAGACGCATCTATAATTACAATGTTAAAATGGTTGAACTCAAAGAATGGCAAAGAAATGATGAGGAGAGTCTTCTGTAGAGGGGGGTGACTGTTGTCTGCTGTTGTGTGCAGGTAGAGGAGGAGCTTGGGTCTGCAGTGAGCCTCCTTGGGGCTGGAGCGTGTAGTGTCTCTGTGCCGGGTGCCGTGGGGGAGATCTGTGTGTGGTGCGTCGCAACATACAGGGGTCTGCAGGCTGTCTTTCGTCAGGTTTTTGGTTGTTGCAAACGACATGTGAGCAGGCGCCAGACGAGTGTGTTGGGCATACAGATCCACGCACGCACAACCCCCCCCCCCCTTCCCCCACACAGCAAAATGGCGCACAGACAGAGGGAAGGAGGAGATGACCCTGGCTGTGTCCTGGAGTGGTACCCTTAGCATAGAGGAGGGGTGAGGATGATGGGGGAGGGAGTGAGGGGGGAGGGGAGGTCATAATAGAGGAGGATGAGGAAAAGGGAAAAATAAACTGAGTGAGTGAGGAGAGAAACCCAACAAGGGAGGTAGTAACCGACGGCAACTCTTCTTCGTCTCTTTTTCACTGCAGGGAGTGTGTGAGCAGTGTCATCTGCATCCCCCTGGCCAGCCAGAAGAGGTAGTGTGTCTGGGTGTGCCTGCGTGTGCCCGCTAACAAATACACAACAGAAGTACAAAAGCCTGTTTGATGACACTTCGTGTGTGTGTGTGGGTGTGTGTGTGTGTAGGAGCTCCACTGGTCGTCCTGATTGGACCTGCATAGTTGTGGGCTTCTCCTCAGGCTACGTGCGTTTCTACACCGAGGTAATAACTGTCCCTACTGTCACCCTGTCCCTACTACCATGCCAGGCAGTGCCACCCAACAGCATCTGATAACCCAAGGCCAGTGAGAGCGGGTTGGTTGAAGTGGCTGTCTGCTGTCTTGTGGTGTCTGTCCTTGTTAGAACGGAGTCCTGCTTCTGGCTCAGCTGCTGAACGAAGACCCGGTCCTGAGGCTGAAATGTCGCACCTACGAAATCCCTCGCCACCCTGGGGTCACAGAGCAGGTAGGGTCGGCGAGTCCCCTGCACGCCACCGCCGGGTTCCTGAACGGATGTTCATCCGAGTTACTGGAAAACAGTTCAGATGGATGAGAACCTCTGACCTTTGACTTTGTTCTCTCTCTCCATCTCCCTCCCCTCTCTGTTGATCTGTTCCAGCATGAGGAGCTGAGTATCCTCTACCCAGCAGCACTGGTCACTATCGACGGCTTCAGTCTGTTTCAATCTCTACGGGCCTGCAGAAACCAGGTGGCCAGAGGTGTGTTTGTGTTTGCGGGTAGTCTGCGTGCGTGCGTGGGTGTGTGTGTGTAGTCGTAGTGGTAGTACAGTACAGAGAAGTCACAGTGGTATTAATAAATCCCTATTCTTTTATTTGCTCACTGGGGGGGGGGCAGCATTCGCCACAATGAACTCAGGTACAAACAAGTATAATTCCAGATTATTTGTGCTACATAGTTGTTGCAGAGAGGATTAGCCTTTAGCTTGAGTTCTGCGCGTATTATGCCTTAGAAAACGTGTTTGCGTGAGCATTTTTCGGAACGTGACCATTAGCCCTGAACTAATACTACGGCATTTCTCTCTTGCGTTCCAGCGGCAGCCGCAGGAAGTGATGTCATTCAGCCTCCTCCCTTGGCTTATAAAAAGTGGGGTCTTCAGGACATGGACGCCATCGTAGACCACAGCAGCGTGGGTGAGAGACAGACGAGAGAGAAAGAGACATGGACACAGAGGGAGGGATAGAGGGGCTGTGGGAAAAGATGGTCCTCCCTCTCTTATTTCCCATGTTACCTTCCCCCCCCCCCTTCTGTTCCCCCCGCCCCCCTTCCTCCTCCTCTACCTATCTAGGTATTATGACGCTGTGTGTGTTTGACCAGATGAAGAACGCCTCCATCTTGGGGGGGTTCCACGCCTCTGTCAAGGGTAGCCCCCCCGCAATGAGTCAATACATCACTGTTGGTGGAGGGCCCTACACTGGCTTCTACTATGCTGTTGAGGTCAGACCCCACTGTGTGTGTGTGTGTATGTGTGTGTGTATCTTGGTGTGTTTAACAGTATGGGTGTCAACAGGGCATTTCAGGACCTTCTCAAACAGCCTCCTCCTCTGTCTCTCCAGGGTAACTCCCAGCCTCTTCTCTCCCATGTGGCCCTGGCTGTGGCCAGCAAGCTCACCTCAGCCCTCTTCAGTGCTGCCAGGTCAGTCTCCTGTCTGTTTGGGGCCTTTAGCTTAAAGCATTATAGGAGCTGTGGTTGTGTGCTCCAAGGGGCATCCTGCAGCTTTTACGGAGCAATACTTTGGGTGAGTACTGTTGGCAGTACTACAGACTGTGAGCAGTACTACAGACTGTGGGCAGAACTACAAACTGTGGGAAGTACCACAGACTGTGAGCAGTACCACAGACTGTACTAATAGCTGTAGCCCACAACAGGACAAACAGTTCTCCTGATACATAGTCTTGTCACCGCCCCTCGCTCGCCCTCAGTCGTGTGACAGCTTTCGGTATTCTCAATCCCCTCATTTTGCGCTTCTCTCTCCTCTAATTGTTCTCCTCTTCCTCTCCTTTCCTCATCTCTCTCTGCCTTTTCCCCTTCTTCCCCCCCCCCATATCTGAACGGTCTCTCTCCCCCCCGCGCGTCTCGGTCACGGTGTCTCCCTCAGTGGGTGGCTGGGATGGAAGAACAAAAGCGAGGAAGAGCCTGCCCAAAAGCAGAAGCCCAAGGTCGAGCCGGCCACGCCCCTCGCCGTCAGGTAGCCAACCCGGTCACACCACAGAGGCCGTACCCCTTTTTCTACGTTTGTCCACAGGCGTTGCCGGCGCTCATCCTGGCACACTCTGTTGATCATGCAGGTTCGGTCTCCCGGACTCACGTCGCCACGGAGAGTCCATCTGTCTGTCTCCCTGCAACACGCTGGCAGGAGTGACGGACGACTTCGGTAGAGTGGCTCTGCTGGATGTGTCGAGGGGAATTGCTATACGCATGTGGAAGGGTAAGAACCTGTCTGTGCTGCTTTGAACCTGTTGGATCCAGAAACCTAATGTCAACATGAGAAAGTCAATAAAGCTTTCTCATTTGAATTTGGAAGGATCTTCGGCCTGTTTAAACACACATTACAGGGAAGCCTGAGACGTTTTCACCAAAGTGAGAAGTGTTCCCTCCCCCTTTACAGGGTATCGCGACGCTCAGCTGGGATGGGTGCAGGTGTCCGAGGGGCGGGGCGAGCGAGAGTCCTCCCCGTCTGCGCCCCTGCCGCGCCGCCACGCCCAGTTCCTAGTCATCTATGCCCCCCGGAGGGGCATCCTGGAGGTGTGGGGCACGCAGCAGGGGCCCAGAGTAGGGGCCTTCACTGTGGGCAAACACTGCAGGTACTAATGAACACACACACATACAGAAGTGAACTGAAAGGCCTGCCGGTGTGCACTTTTACACATGTATACAGACACACACATACTCATCTGCTAGGCCCATCACCTGGCATCCATTGGCCCCTCAGAGGGAACATCATTGTGGTCACACATATAAACCCTCCCCCTCCTCTCCTCTCCTCCAGGCTGCTGTATGCAGGCTACAGGCTGATGGGGGTGAACAGCGTCACCAGCCAGGGCTGGCAACTCCACACGCAGCAGGTGTGTCTGCTGGACCCTGCCACAGGAGTGCTGCGCACCATCACCGTGCCCTTCCACCTGGCCCTCAGGTGAGGCCCCGCACACAGACAGACACACACGCATGCTTTTTACAGCCGTTGCACCTGCAGACAGGGGGCATCCATCTAAACTGACCAATGCACCTTTCTCCCTTTCTCCGCAGCGATAAGAAAAGCGAGCGAGCCAAGGACATGCACCTGCTGAAGAGGCTGACCGCCGTGCTGAGGAGCAGGGAGGTGGAGCCAGGTAGGAGGAGGGGGGAGGTAGGAAGGAAGAGAGAGGAGGTAGGAAGGAAGAGAGACCGAGAGAGAGATGGGAGATCGACAGAGGGAGAGAGAGAGAGAGATGAAGAGAGAGGTGCAAGGTGGGAGAGGAAGAAGCGTTGAAACACAGGTAGCCATGTCAGAGACCGAAAAGAGGAGGAGCGAAGAGAGGATGGGCAAAAGGGGAGGAGTTTGAGGGATGTCTGTCACATTCTATTGGACGTCTCTGCTTCTCTCTGCAGATATCTTGGAGAGAGAAGCAAAGAGTGCACTTCTAGACATCAAACACCCTGCCATTAAGAAACAGGTGAGGCTCACATATTGCTTTCCATATTTCGTTCACATATATGAATGCAATACATAAATTGTATACATATAAATTGTGTAATACAGTTATTTAT
>BROE01000009.1:9926033-10105246 GCA_036571765.1 Plecoglossus altivelis
CCCCCTCGTGCAGCACCACTGTCTGCTAGCCTCCATCATGCACGCAGCCATGACCTTTGGCCTCCGGATCAAACCACTCAGCCTGTTCGACAGCAAGGTCCAGACGTGTTGCATGCCTGCCTGGGCGGTTGTACCCAAGAGCCCCCTGGCACACGTAGCTTCTTGCTGTGTATTTTCTCAAACTCTGCCCCACGCACACACACTCACACACACACACTCTCTCTCTCTTTGGGATCCAGGGTAAGAATGCCTTCTTCAGAGACCTAAACACTATCCAGCTGATGCCAAGTGGAGACATGGACCCTGGGCTGATATCACTACGACAGGAGGTGGGATCCAAAGGAACGTGTGTGTGTGAGAGTGAGTGAGTGTGTGTGTGTGTGTGTTTGAGTGTGTGTGTGTGTGTGTGTGTGTGTGTGTGTGTGTGTGTCTGTCTGCGCGAGTGAGTCTGCAGTCTTATTGGCCTGCTCCTTCGACTCTCTTCCCCTGCATCATTCCGTCCTCTTCATCGCGCCCCTTCTCTCCCCACCTGCTCCCCCTGACCTCCCTCAGTTCCTCCTGCGGGTGCTGACCAGCTGGGTGAAGACCCTGGGGGAAGCAGGAGGAGAGGCCCCCGCCTCTGGAGCTGCACCCAGGGCCGTGCTGGACTCGGGCCCCGGGGCAGACTGGTGGCCCTCCCTGTGTCAGGACCTGGCTCCCCTGCTGCAGGTTAACCAGGACATCCTGCGCAGGCACCTGGTGTGTGAGTTGTACAACCAGGGCCTGGACCTGCAAGCTGAGGAGGTAACGACACACACACACACACTTGGATCTCATCAGTGTCAATAATCGATTCAGAACTGACAGTAACTCCACATTAACAGATGATCAACTAACCTAAACATACTTAAAATACATGCTGTGTGTTTTGATACACTATGTCAGGAGCGGACCTCTTGACATTAATGAACAGAAATGACAGTTATAGCAAGCACTCATGCAGCACTAGAACCACAGCACAAACACCTCTCACCCGATCGGATCATTCACACAAGAAGCTGTGCGGCGTGTGTCTGTGTGCTAGTGTGCAGCGTGGTAAAGCATCTCCCCCTATGGCCCCTTGGCTCCAGGTGATGATGGAGGTGGAGGACAGGGATGTGCTGGGATCCCAGCTGCTGGTGCTGACAGGCCAGCGGCTGAGCTACTCCCTGCTGCACACCCAGACCCAGACCCAGCCTGCCATGGAGCTGCTGGCCCGCCTGTCCCCCACCCTCTGCACCTGGCTCAAGGCTATGGTGAGACTCCCTGGCCCTCTGCACAACTTTACATGCAACGATGACTGAATCCTTTTCACAGTTCGTCGCTTGGTGAAAACCAACAAACTCCTTGACCACGTGTACTTGGGGCATAGGGTTCTGTTACTATAGTGACAACAGTAAAGAAGAAACAAAGAGGCTTGTAGAATACTACAAAAATACTATACTAGAAACTATTATACTAGAAACTACTTTACTAGAAAAGAAACTACTATACTAGGAACTATTATACTAGAATCTACTATACTAGAAACTACTATACTAGAAACTATTATACTAGAAACTACTACACTAGAAACAAAGAGGCTTGAACCTGAACTGATGTTCAGTTTCCTTGTGTGTGTAGGACCCCAGCGAATTGCGCTGTCCTGTGGTCCCCCTGACCCAGACCAGCAAGCTGGTAAACCGCCTGGTGGAGATGCTGCCGGAGAACCACGGGCAGTACAGCCTGGCGTTGCACCTGCTGGAGGCCGTAGACGCCCTACAGGGGGAGCACTGAGGGACGCAAGGAAGGAGAGAAGCATCCGGAAGGCTCTGGAAAGACCGATGGGAGATGGGGGGGTGGGGAGGAGGTGGAACGAGTAGGCAAGGTCACCAGAGAGAGACACTGGCGGCTTTCGAACTGCTAAGAGGATGAGGCTTTAGAGGAGGTGGTAAGCTAGAGTAGAGGGGAGGTTAAGGAGTTAGTCAGGGTACGTATCTCTTTCTAGAGTCGCCTGATGTTACTTTGTCCAAGTAGCTGTGTAACGCAGTTGGATTCAGTCAACTGGGCTTGGAAGGATGAAGGCACAGTTCCACAGAAATAACAGAGCTTGACTAAGTCTTAAACACGACAGTCTCCTATCATGTACAGATAAAGGGAGACGTTCAAGAGCTGGTATTTGTTTTAATGATTAGAAGTTTAGCTCACATCTTAAATCACAGTGTCACACCTAATTCATTCAAAGATTATATATTTAAGGAAAATCAAAATGTAGTAGGTAACATGTTAAGGCTTTTAAAATAGTATTATTAAAGACATCATTGTTGTATTCTTGCATAGATGTTCCTTTGGGGGCTGATTTCTCAGACAAAGTCTATCTTAAAACTGAAGATTCTTTTTCCCAATGAAGAATCTCAAAGTTGGAGATTTTAGTCTGAACATGTGGAGAACCTGACCCCTCTGTCTCTTTATTACTGTAAAAAGGTTATTGAACACTGCAACATATCGCTTTTTGCTTTTCTGTTGCCTGCAGCCATATCTGTATTTGAACTGGAGCAACACCTCTCACTCACCGAACTAAACACAGACCGCGTAGATGACAGGATGTCACATGTAACATGTCAGAGCCATGTTCCTTCTATGTTGTTCGTTTCGCCTTCTCACAGATTAACGTCATGTATCATATAATCTCTGGGGGAACTATGGGTATTATTTGGGGTTATTTATATTCAGTACTGTACTAGCTCTGGCTGAAGGCTCCTTTTATGCAGGTGTAGGAGGTCTAGAGGACTTCCAGTGCTCACGCAATACAGAATAAATAAAGGATTCATGCTTACAGTAAGGTCTGTGGTCTTTGTGGTCCTGGAACTTGAATCGTTTTAAGTATCATACAGAGAAGGAAAAAAACAAAACATGTTTGGGCTAAATATGATATTTTCAAAGTATAGCATTACTATACGTTGTTCAAATTTGACCACCTTTTGCTGCAGCAAACTCAGGGTTGCGTTCATCACCTTAGCAAACAGTTGCTTACTATATGAGCCATGCAAGTACACACCGGTGCCACAAGTCTTGAACTGAAACGCTTTCCATTTTCTGTGCATCATTTAATGGAGTACTGTTTACAAAGGATTTATACAGTTTTACATTTACAGGATGGAAGAAACCCTCTTGACCAAGTGATGCCAAACCATATTCTCCTTTCCTTTCCTCTCCACTCCAATCACATAGTGACATTGAGTTTATAGCACGACTCCCATTTTAACACAAGGCATAAATATAAATAAAATACAGATCTGTTCTGTGCCTGGAACGTCATCAAGGCTTCTGTCCAAACACAGACTTCCATTTAATCAATATCTTGACAATGTAGATATCGTTATATCGTACATAGATATCGTATCGTTATTGTAACTCTACCTTTGTATTTTGTGCCCAACATATTTGCTTCCCAAACTATTTAAATGGTTCGGAAACGTTTGCCATTCTTTTATGTCACAAAGAACTGCTTAGCCCTTAGAAACAATGGCCTGAAAAAAGAAAAACGAGGACAGCTTAACAAAATATGATCCAAACCTCAAGCCTTTTCCTTCTTATTGTGGCGGCTATCCACATCAGGACCAGGATTGTGAGTCGAGCAGCTTCTTAAACCAACAAATTGTCTCTAAAACCACCACACGGTGCTTTACCAAGCAGCAAAAGCTAAGCCGGCCCATTAGCTATCCAGTGGTAAATGTTTACAGACGGCAACTGTGTTTTTTGTCTGGTTGGCAAGGAAACAGAAGGATGTGGATTGCAAGGCTGTTGGTTATCAGTGCTGCCCTTCGACGACGGTGTGGCAGCGCGGGCACAGGCAGTCTGCTGACTCAGCTGTGTAACGACGGCACCGTGGGCATCGTGCCATGGTGGTGGGCACGGCTGCCACGCTGTAGGCGCTGTCCTCACGGATAACCCCTCCTGATTGGACAGACAGACAGAGAAGCTCGTTGGTGTTTCTGAAGCTAAATGCCAACGGCAAAATACTCAGTAGCTCCAATGGCAGGAGGCTAAACAAACAGAACATTCAAAGACTCGTACATGAAAGTAGAACTAAATAGATTTGCATTTGTGCGACAACACACGCCATTGCAACTGTTAGCCTAATGTAGTAGCATTGTGTGGTCTGTTAGCCTAAAGTAGCATGGTAGCTTAGCATGTGTCGCTCACCCTCCAGGTTGATGAGGAAGCTGCCCTTGCTGACCAGGGCGTCGGCAGGCAGGTCTCTGGGCAGGGTGCTGGCCAGTGTGGTCCGTGAGGACATCATCAGCTCTGTTAGCTGAGAGCAGGTGGAGGTGGGCTCTTCCTGGAGAGACTGAGGAGAGAGATGGGGGAGCGTTTAGTAGATAGCACAGTGCTGCTTACAAGGATGTCAAACCCTTGGACTAATTCAGATTCTTAGGGTTTCAGCATGTAATCCTTATTTATTTCAGACCTTCAAAACTCTTTTTGGTGTATAAGAATTCATGCATAAAAATAAAAAATTCTATAAATAAGTAAACATTTAGTCTCTCTGTCATTGACTTGAAAATAATGATATTAACAGCTTTTCGTGCGCTCACCTCCATTAGTTCAAAAAGTAGGCCTGGTTCAATGGCGATGGTGAGGTCATACTCTGCAGCATTGCGTCCTGGGATAGAGGACAGGAAGGAGTCCCTGATGGCACACGCCCCCTCCACGGCCTCTTCCAATCCTGGCCTCCGCCACACCGAACTGCTCTTCACCCAGCCACTCCGGAACACGGTCTCCTCCGCTAAAGAGAAACGGTCGGACAGTCGACACCAGTCAATAAAAGGCCGCCATGACAACCGACTTGCATGACAACACACCGTTTCTGGTACAGACAGATGTGTAGGAGCTGTGTTTGGAGCGTGTGTCTGTATTGTTATGCAGCTGTACAGGTGTTTGGAAACTTTAGTTCATGTTGTTTACCAGCAATACTGTCCTTGTACTATCCTTTATTTATTGTTGTCTTAGTTGCCTATACTCAGTGCAGTGTTTTCTGTTACGTTTGGTTCATCACCCAGGGATGAAGGAACAGGTAGACTGGCCATGGGTATACACACTGCCGTGACATAGTAACTTCCCTGTCAGAGCAATAGGAACTAGGAACTAGGAACTAGGAACAAGTGCCATCACGCATATTGCAGTTGGGCTGTTTTCACTGGTTAGGTAGTAGGATACTTTTTTATAATTGATCCCGTTCCTTTGACACTGTTTGTAGGTCCCTGGAGTATTTTTGTAAATAAAGATTTACTTGAGTCTTTTACGTCAGTGCTTGTTGTTTATGTTACGGTTCCCTACCCCTGGACCTGGACCTAGACCAGTGCTGTTTGGAGTCGGAGCGGTTTCCCTCTCCGGGTCGTGCTCACCATCGTGTCCAGGTGCGTACAGGTAGACTTCCTCTGCCAGGTGAGGCAGGATGGGAGCGATGGAGCGAGTCAGCGCATCCAGAACTTCTTCCAGAACCGTCTGACAGGACCTCCGACCCAGCGAGTCTTCAGGGTCACAGTACAGCCTGGGACAGTGAGAGCCAGAATGATGACATGGTGGTGGTGTTTTGTCGTCACACAGGACAGTATCTTGGATTCCAGTCACAGTGTGTTGATAATTGACATTGTACAGTTTATTATTTTACTACAATATTATTTAATTTTGTAGAAGGAAATGGTTAGGAGTGTGGCAGAGTAGAGCAAGTTTCAGGCAAGCCCAGGTTTCATTACAGCCTCACCAACTTCCTGCATGTCTGTCTGTCTGTCTGTCTGTCTGTCTGTCTCTTTCTGTCTGTCTCCCTCTGTTTCTCTCTCCCTTTCCTGTCACTCTCTGTGACTATAAATAAAAGCACCAAATGAAGCAAAAGTACAATGCTGGATGCGTGTGTTGGTACCTGTCTTTTATGATGCTGAAGTAGAAGCTGGACAGGTCCCTGGTGATGAAGGCTTGGAGGATGCGGATGGCCCTGCCATTGTCAAACTCACTGTAGGCATCCGTCACCTAGTTCGCACGCGCGCGCACACACACACACGCGCGCACGCACACACACAATCACAAAACAGAACAAGCATACCCAAATACATTCTTCTTTTCATAGGAAGATGCGCACGCACACACACCTTCATGCTATAATCCCTAAGCTGATGCAGAAGGTACTGGTCGATGTAGTGCATTTCTTTGGGGTCCACCGCTAGGGTTCGAGGGTCGAAGCCTTGCAGGTTGCCCAACAAGAACTTCAGAGTGTTTCTCAGCTGGAAAAACAAGAGAAGAACAAGCTTGTTGATCCACAGTGTACTACAAAGTAAGTGTTTACACTGCTAGATCACATCTTGTTCTGCACACTGCTTGGTTCTCTGAAGGGCCAGCTACATTACGCCATCAGAAACCAGGCCGTCAGCTAACATGTCACACTTTCAATGGCAAATGAAGTTGGGACTGACACTTCCTGAACGATAAGGCAGATATGTGCCTCTCCCTCTTTAAGCTGCCAACATACGATCAGCGTTTACCCAAATGAAGGTGCCTCTGTTGATTTATGCTCATGTAATGCAAATGAATGCTACTTTTCCCCCGAGCATAGAGAGGGCTAGCAGGCAGGAACATGACAGACAGTTAGCCGGCGTGCAGGACACCTTATTGATGCTGTCTCTGGCCGAGTTGAGCGCCGAGGGGCCGATCTGGACCTCAGAGAAGACGTTGGACTCTGCCACCCACCACCTCAACACATCTGCTCCGTAGGCTGGGGACGGACTGGGAGCCTGGGGGAGAGAGAGCAGAGAGTGAGAGTGGGAGCGGTGTGTGTGTGTGTTTAGGTTTCTGAGGTTAGAGCCAGGAAGACCTGACATGTTCCCCGGAGTGCCTCGTTCTTACCTCCGCTCCGTTGATGACGGTGTCTGGATCCACCACGTTGCCCAGTGACTTGGACATCTTCTCTCCTTTCTCGCTGACAGCAAAGCCATGAACCACCAGAGACCTGCCACCGGGGGCAATGTGGTCACGCACGGTTTTATATTGGAATAGAATAATGGAGGCTTCTTGTATGCTTCCACTCCCTATTTCTCTCTCTCTCTCACACACACACACACACACACTCTTTCTCACACTCACACTCACACACTCACTTGTATGGTGCCTTGTTCTGCACAGCCACGCTGGTGAGCAGAGAGGACTGGAACCAGCCTCCGATCTGGTCTTTCCCTTCCACATACACATCAGCTCTGGAGTCTGACTCTGTGTGCAGGAGAGACAGAGAGAGAAAGGAAGGATAACAGAAGAGATCATGACAAACAGAACAACTCAATTCGAACCGTTATTGACATCGGTCGGAAGGTAAAAACTAAGAAAGCACAGACGGCTAGTGTCAGGAGAAAACATCCGCAACTCCCCACGCAGAAGGTGGAAAAGTCTAGAAAAACAAGAGAAGGTAGCAGCCACTGTTAGTCGAAGACACTGAAGCGGCGTAAACAGTTCAGCCAGTAGCCTCCAGGGGGGCATCAAACCAGACGCTGCTCAAATCGGTTGTTCCGTTTTGCCACCCTCATGCCCTTGACTAGATATTTGAAAGTACAGAAATACTGTAGAACTGCTCCAAGTCCAAGTCTTCGAATGCACTTTCTATATGCAGTATTTTTACTTTGCTTTGGATGCAGGCAACGTCTGAACTTATAAACATGTACTGTGAAAGATAGCGATAAGCATTCCAAGTTGGCCAGCCGTTATCGTGAACATCCACGTTGGGGAGAGAGACAGCCTTATGAGACAGGACTACGGCGTGCGAGAGAGGGCTGGGGGAAAGAAACCCACTCTCCAGTCCTCGGCTACCGTGGAGAGAGACGGTGTGTCATGCGCAAGGAGAGGAGGGAGAACGACAGGGAAAGATAGACGATAAAACAAGGCCGTCGTCGTGGAACGAACGGGGGGGAAAACAGTGATGGGTAGAGAGACGAGAGGGAGAAGGGGGTCTGGGTGGGGAGACTGGGTGATCAACCTGGGGCCAGTTTGGTTTGAAGTAAGTGAGGGGTGAACCAGCTGAGTCGAGACTTTGGCTCTTCAGAGTCCACCTCAACCTCCTCTGGAATGACAACACAACCACAGACTAGTAGTACAGTCAAGTATATACAGTATATGTGTATCCCCCTATACTGAGAAGAATTCAAGGAACATTCAACACCAAAATACATATTTTCAAGGAAAATGGAAGTGTAGTGCAGTTATAGACACAATGTGGTAGCGGAGGGAAAGGGATATTGTTGACTTAAGTAAATACACTAAACATAATACAGCCACTTTCATTTCTTCAAAGTGTTGATGGAGATGATGTAATTGCTGATTGAGGGTAGGCATAGTCAGTAGGTACTGATCGTATTAATGACTAATTCCTCGGCGCTAAGGCGATGATGCTAAGAACTCTGAAAGCGATCAGAATACAACTTCACTGGCTGATTAATCTGGATTTAGAGGCCTTAGCTTTGACCTGCAGATAGGCAATTCAATTAAGAGAGAATGCTTCTGAGTGACCAGACTCACCTTGTAGAACGGCGGCCCAAGATGCTCCGCTGTCAAACCAGATGTCCAGTACATCCTGTCCTCGCTCATAGTCAGTCGCCTCTCCTGCCTTACTCTTGAACACGAACACACACACACACACACATTAGTACAACAATAACCATGACATCTAAACCATCTCACAGGTAAGAGGGTCGTTATTCATCCGTTGTTGTGTCGTTCTCTCCTACTCACCTTCTTCAGCACCTCCGGGGGCAGTAAGGAGTCTATGGGCAGCTCCCACCAGCAGTCACTGCCCTGGTCTGAGAACAGCTTGGCTATGTGGGATACAGTATGCCTGGAAGAGAAGGGGGACGAAGGGGTGGCAGTGGTTGGCATGTGGAAATAACTGGGATGGAGAGAGAGAGACACAGAGAGAGACCGAGACAGAGAGAGAGACAGAGAGACAGAGAGAGACACAGAGAGAGACAGAGACAGACAGAGAGAGAGAGAGAGAGAGAGAGAGACAGAGGGAGACAGAGAGAGAGAGAGAGACAGACAGAGAGAGAGAGACAGAGAGAGAGCGTGCTTACTTGTTGATGAGCGGCTCCCCTGTCTCCTTGTGGTAGAACACGGGTATAGGAACCCCCCAGCTCCTCTGGCGAGAGATGCACCAGTACGTCCTCCTGTCCAGCATGGCGACCAGACTGCCCCGCGCTGACTCAGGGACCACGCGGACCTTCTGCAGCACGTCCTGACCACACACAAACAGGAACCAGAAAGAGGATCCTCAGGAAATTTACTTCCAATGATAAATGTCCCTACTCAGCTACTTTCGCTGGACGGGGCTAATGCTGCATCAAGTTAGCAAAATTATATCTCAAAACAAATAGATGACCTTTCACATGCCGTCCATTCAGAAACGCAATTGAGCTGCGTGGTGGAGACGCCTTGTTTGCAGAGTTATCTATGCTTTGGCAAGAGCCCCCTAAGTCTGGTTGGGGCAGAGGATTCCTTCTCTGCGTGTCTCACCTTGGCTTTGTCTTTGAGGCTGGCTGTGTTGATGAACCACTGCTTGCTGGGTCGGATCACCACGGCCTGTTTGCTCCTCCAGTCGTACGGGTAGCTGTGCACGCACTTCTCCTCCAACACCAGCGCGCCCGACTCTTTCAGCATGGAGATCACTGACACGCAAACACAAATATTACACACAAACACACAAGATGACTTCAATCAAATACAATCATTAAATATATTTTTTTTCCCTTTCAGCTTGAGAAGAACCAGTTCGCCAAGTACACTATGCACATACCTACACACTTGATTCAACCTCTTTCTTTCTCTTTCATTACCTTTGTCTGTGCCCTCTTCCATGACAGACAGGTTGTGCAGCTCAGCGCCTGCCTGCTCTGTGAACTTGCCCTCCTCATTCACCATGCACTCCTGTGCAGTCACAAAACGGAGACAAATTCAAAATGTATTTAAAGGGATGAAACTACAATGCCCCTTAAAAGCTCACAGGAGTGTTTCGGTTTACTTCTACTAATACTAAAGACGTCATACATGAATTCAACCTGGAGTAAAACTGAAACTTGTATTTCAACTGTAGCAAAGCCAACTCCTTAGCCTTTTAAAACAGGGGAGAGTGGATGTTTTGCAAGTGAATACAGACTCAGCGAACAATCTCCACTTGTTAGTTGTACAAACGCTGGTGAAATTATACCACGGGCAGTTTGAAGTGGGACGCCACGCTGTAGTCATCCATGCCGTGAGCTGGTGCTGTATGGACCAATCCTGTGCCTTTACCCATGGTCACGTGATTAGCGGGTAACAATGGGACTGTTTTCCCTGGAATTGTGGGATGATGACAGATTCCACCCTCAAGATGTGAACCTGGACAGAGCAAAGAGAGTTCAGAGTTAAGTGAAGGTCAAAGAATAACATTCCATGCCGCACATTCCGTGGCAAACGTTAAACTGTAGCGTGTGTGCGTGTGTGTTTAGCAGTCTACCTGTAAACGAGCTAACGCTCTCCAGCTCCGTGCCCAGCAACGTGGACAGACTGGCCACGCGTTCCGAGGCCACCAACAACACCTGCGCGTTGTCTGCCCTCTTCACGACCGAATACCTGCACTCAGGAAGAGACAGGTGCACTGCAGTTGCGCATCAACCTAAATGATGACCATTCAATGACCGCAACGCTCAGTTTCTGTGTTCCACGCAGATATGATGCGTGCACTTCACGCAAGGAGAAGGGAGACGACATTAGAAAGTAGGCGCGGCTGTGAGCCCAGCAAGGCTTTTCTTACTGGGCGTTTGGCATGAAGCACACGGCCTGGTTGGCAGGGATGGTCCACGGCTGGGTGGTCCACACCAACACAGAGATGCTGCCCAGGTCAGCAGCACCCAGGTCCAGCTTAGGGGGCAGGGAGGCCAGCGGGAAGGTTGCGTAGATGGCCTTGCTCACGTGCTGGGGGTTGTATTCCAACTCGGCCTCTGCCAGGGCCGTCCTCGATGAGGGTGACCAGAACACTGGCTTGTAGTCCTGGTAGATCAGCCCCTGCAAACGACAAACACCATCACATTTGGGAGCTTTGCTCTGGAATGGATAGAAGGACTATGAAAGTTGGACCGCCGCAAACACTGTGATAGGGACTTGGGGGTGGGGTGGTGGTGGTGGTGGGGGGGGGTCTTCGTGTTATGACTGACGCCATGCCGCACGCACCTTGCCGTGCATCTCCTGGAAGACCTTGAGCTGGGCGGCCTCGTACGCCCCGTCAAAGGTGTAGTAGCACTTGTCCCAGTCCGCCATCACGCCCCAGCGCTGGAAGGCAGTGCGCTGGCGGGATATGGCGCCTTCAGCGAACTTCCGGGCTGCGGGAAGAGAAAGGAGAGAACTCGTTTGAGGTCCGGACAGTCTCGTCTCTCTACCGCTTTGGTAGCAAGTCTCTGGGACTGACACTGAAGCTGTAGAAAGACTTGCAGGTGTAATTGTATTCGAGAACTCTGACAATGGTGGTGTTAAGCCTCAGCTACAAAACAAGGACCGGATTACTATTCTCAACATGATTACTGACGGACTGGAGGCCACTTGGCAGATGTTCACGCAAATGATGTCAACGCAGGTGAATATCTGCCATTTGGATTTGGCAGTGGGTCTTGCTTGACCAGAGGCTGCCTGAGCTCCTTCTCTTCTCACCCTTCTGTCTAATCTGCAAGGGGCCTAGTCCACTGGTTCCCAGCTCTCCCAGTGCCTTCAACTCGATGGGCAGCCCGTGGCAGTCCCAGCCTGGGATATAGTGGACTTGTCTCCCTCTCAGCATTTCAAAGCGGTTCCGGATATCTTTCAAGATCTAGAAAGAAATTGTGACTTTTTATGAAGTAGGTATGTGGTCTATTGTAAGCTACAGTAGGTATGTATCAACCCCATTGTTTTTGGTCAATTGACATTGTATGTTTTGCTCAACAATCTCTTGTTACAATAGTAAGTGCACCTTATTGAGGGCGTGTCCGACATGTGGGTCTCCGTTCGCGTAAGGGGGGCCATCATGGAGACAGAACACTTTCTTTGCCTTCCTCGCCCTCTGCCAGGAGTACAGCTCTGAAAAGCCACATTTCTGGCCAGGGAAACAATCGTATTCGGTTTGAAAAGATGGACATGCAAGACATTCCGTTTTCCTGCTAAATTCTACTCTTTGACTCTGACTGGAGCAGAAGCAGGGAAACAACGTTAACAAACCCACCCTTGATAAACACATACTGTTTGGGACATTAAAAGCGCTCAGCTTACCCGTTGTATGTCTATTTCTCGGTCCAAAAGCTGCTGCCCTGATATCTTCATGGGGAACTCAGTGCGGGGCAGTAGCACACTGCCACGGTACTGTCCAGCTGCAGGAGCAACTGTAGGCTGTGCCGTGTCTTCGGTTGAGGTGACATTTAGACAGCGGATTGAGTTGAAGGGGAGTGTGGCGGCTTGACGACCCCTCGTACCCCATCGTGCTACTTTGGGGCTTATTGCCGAAATCAGGCACAGCAGCATGTGTGGCAGTCTGCTCTTTTGGTGTGCTACAACGCTTAAAAGAAACCAAGTTTGTTGTGAGTGGGTTGATAAATTCCTACCGCTGTGTCTTCCGGAAGAATGAGGGAAACTACGGAAACGACGAAGGGACAAACGTGCATTTGAATGAAATGCGTTTTCATTTGTGGCCAAATTGCCACAAGAGGTCGCTAAAATTGTATTAATAAGATTTCTGTAGATACGAATGAAGACACCGCAGGCTTATTAACGGTCCCCCCCACGCCACCCCCACCCCCCAACAATCGGAAAATGTTTTTCATGAATCTTAAGGGATTTGTTTCATTATAATCTGCCATTCACCTTCGATATTTGCTGTAGGCTACATCTTTTTTTCTGAAGAATTTGTTACAAAAAGGTACTAGAAAGTTTTTTAAGAATGATGACGTCAGACCACTGGGATATAAATTCGATGGCTTGGTGAAGATGATTCAGTCTAAGCAGCCGCAGTAACGTGATAACCATGGCCAAATTTGTGCAAGTGTGTATTGGAGTCATTATGCTTGCAATGCTGTTTTCGTGTCAGGTAGGGTGATACATCTTTTCCAACACGTTTCACATTATGTAGATTTATTAGGCGATTGTCAATTTGCCTTAATGTAGGCACATTTATTTAAATAGTAATGCTAATAGTTTATTTGGTTTTACCTTTCTATAACAATTGTGCCAGCCTTGTGATGAATTGACTTTTTTCGACGCGAAGGCATTCCAAATTATATTGGCAACAGCCATTTGCGATCAGGGACGTATAAAATGTTTATTGTAGACCATTTTTAAAGATGTAAGCCTACACTCGTTTGCAACACATCCTACATTTATTGGGGTGACCATTCTCAACCTGTTCTGTTAAATGGACGTGTTCAAAGTTGACCACTTCCATTTGTTTGACCATTGTCCTGGAACTGAAACGTGTTTTGGTTTTTATTTTTCAGGTCTATGCACAGAATTCGACCACAATGGCCCCGACGGCCACAAACCAAACCAGCGCCGGCTCAACTTTCAATATGACTACCAACGCCGTAGGCATGGGCAATACCACTGTGAAAGGTGCTGCCTTGTGCTTGCAGTCCAGCGCGTTCACGCTACTCATCCCGATCATCCTGGCAGGCTCTGTGCTGCACGGTCGGTTCTAAAAACCGGAGGAACATCAACGCTAAACGGAGACCGCTCAGACTGTAACGTCAGGTGTAAAAGTGGACATGCAATAGTTCAAAGGGGCGTAATTTTTCTGATTTAAGCCTATCTGCGTTCCTGACCTGGTCTTATTTGGAGGGGAAGGTGCATGCCAACTCATTTAGCGACACCCATGCTCATCACATTCCCCATCTCCCCAGAGCCAGGTTTTGGAACTGGGCTTTTGAATTACGCGCCTCGTGACAAGGACCTAGCCCATCGTACACCTACGCTCTGGTTTGTTTTTGCCTCACTTTTCTTCACGGGTCTTTTTAGGACTGATTCCTAACTTGAGAAACGTCAATATTTGTGCCCGGGAAGTCAACGTAATGACGTTGGTTGAGGCGCTTTGTGGGGACCTTTCCTTTAAAGGTGCGCTTCTATTTTACGCAATTGGTCTTTGTTAATGGCTAGCCTACTTGTCGATTTTTGTATTGCAAATGTCCCTAATCCGTGTTTTTTAATTGTGTGGATCAGTGACTTACACCCCGCTAGATTTTTGTATTCTGGTTAAATGCTTTCTTGTGACACATTTCTTGTTTAATAAATCGTGAAATAACCATTCAGTTCACTTGGATTCTCAGCACTTCTAATTGCGACATTCATGTGCACCTTCTACGGGCTCGTTTGCTCAGCCAAACCTCATTTTAAAAAAAACACTCAGCTCAATTAACCACATGTCAAATGTAGAAGTGGGGCGTTTTACAACTTTCTCCAATAATTCTACTTATCTCACACTATAATGGCTTTGATACCAGCCTGTGATGTTCGTAGGCGTAGGGTTGCGGACGGCGACGTCAGTTATCTACTGCCGTAGCACGAGGACATCAAACCCTCTAAATGGGCATATTTACTTGGACAAAGTGACAGATTTTCAATTGAAAGAGCACTAATCAGCACCAAGGGTCCGAAGTCAATTTAGGAATTTTAGCTTTCTGATTTCTGCATAGTAAACTGTCTGGAACCAGAAGTTTGGGGGCTGTTATTGAGTAACACGAGTGCCCTAGGTCCTGCAGCCACCAGTTCTTTTTATTTGACTTAAAAGACACCTGTCAACAATTTCGATTGAAAGCGGCCAAAATGCAACTATTTACATTACACAAATTTGAACCTTTTTTTGGTACCTTTATAGAAATAAAACACCTTTTACCATTGAAAAACATTCTTGGTGCTCAATACATTTGTGATAATGTTCCTCTACAGACAATACTTTTGTACTTTTATTACTTCCTGAGTGTGGAGGATATCACTTTAAACATTCTGTAGAAACTTAAATAATGGATTCAATGGATTGCAACCTGTAAGGCTTTGGGCACAAGATGTAGTGCAAATGAGAACTGGGCTGGACTTCTCCAAGCACATGGAAATATACTATCAAAAGTTTCAATATTTAAATCCAACTTTGTATTGGAAGAAAAGGTTTTGGACCAAATAGCTCTTTCATCAATTGTCACACTTCCATGCCTTTAGATGGGAAATGTTACCCTCCAAATAATGCATCTTGGATTAAACAAATGGTTTAATCCCCAAATCCTCTGTTTTGAGAACTGCAAAGAGATGAGCCAGAAAAAGTACACGCATTTGTTTTCTGTGCCCATAATCCTCTCTTTACCTAATTATCAAGCACCAATGTTTTGCTCGAGGTAGGGCTACTTGGCTCAAAAACAACAACATTCTAACAGTAATGTTTTCCCTTCACCTAGAAATGTTGGTAAACAGAAAGAGCTATGGTGACAAAGGCAACCACATTAATAATTGACTCTTGGAAGACTGTTGAATATTTCATAGGTTTGTTACCATGAGTCCCTTAAAGAGTCCATGGCCCTCTGGGTTACAGTAAGTTTGTTCGAGACTTTATCCTATCCTCTACTCTGGACTCCAGCTGTCCTCTATTGTAGCAGCCTATGCTAAAGTATATTTAGCCATGCATACAGACGCCACACGCTCCCCCCAGACCCTCCCTTCCTGTGGGAACTACATCCCAAACTGATCACATGACAAAGGCCCTATTGTCCCGTCTAGACAGGTTCCCATTTTACCTGTTAAAGGTGGAACAAACCATGGACAACTTCCATGTCAGCCCCTATTGGTCTATAGGCACAGTGTTAAACTCTAATCCTAACTTCCACACCACATAGTACAGGGTGCTGAAAACAGCATATTACGTCGACCATTGCGATGATTCACTCTGTCATGACAACAGTCAAACACAACATGTTGAAAAAGGGGGAAAAATGTTGTAGGTACTGAAACTTTCATGTACCAAGCAGGATGCAGATGAAGGTGAAGCAGATCGGTTCTCCTCTGGTCAACCACCTGGATGGGTGCTCCCTGTTTGTCTTTCCCACTGTGTAGCTCGACCACTAACCCCCACCCTCCCCCTACCTGAAACTAACAGAAACCTGAGTTGGGGTGGGGAAGTGTTTAAGCATTGGAACAAGAGGGTTGGAGGGAGACAGACAGAAACTCTATTACGCAGATAGAAAGGGTGGGGGAGGGATGTGGGGTTTGCTGAGTGGGAAAGTCAGATAGAAGCCGGAGGGGGGTCGGGGGTTAGAGGGTACAAAGGAGAATGTGAATTGGGAGCCTGACCAAGATGTGAAGGACATTCCAGTTAGCTCTTACCAGTCGCCCAAAACCCTTTCATGATTCACTATGGGTACCTGAGTCAGCGATCTGCATTTACCATCACCTTGGCACTGATACCATGGATTGTGGTTTGTTGCTAATAAATTAATCATATGTCGGCGCTCTCAGCATTTGTTGACGGCATGATGCTGCCTTGTGATACTATGTCCATGGGTGGGGGTGTGGTTTAGCAGTAGGTGAAAATGTCTGAGCCTGCACCCCCCAAGCATTGTGTCATTCAAAATGTATCCTTAGAATACTGTTATTGTTATAGTTGATAGTACTACTTATTTCATATTAAAAATTTTTTTTACCAATACCTGTCCTGACAAATACTGTCTGGAATCCATCGGTATGACATTCAGTACAAATAAAAAAGATGCAATAACATTTAGGAATCAAAGGCACTGCATTTGTAAATGTAGACAGAGCAGGTTTTTTTATATGGAGCAACACCATTCTTCACTGTGGTACATTCCTGAGTTTGTTTGAAACCCAATAATCTTTGTTCTACAGTCGAGATCTCCAGGAACCTATGTTGTATCCATAAAAAATACTTTCGTAAGAGAAAGTAATCTTACACAGCGACAGCCACCGATACTTAGGTACCCACCCACTCAGGAAAAGATCTCTGCGGTCGCTGTCTGGTTCTGCTTCTGTAACTTCTCTGAATTACAGAACACATGCAAAGAAAGACAATGAATAACAGTCAGTGACTGTTTAACTGACTAATGAGTTGACTAGATGAATTGGATGTCATGTCTGTTTGCAGGAAGCGCATGTAATGCAGGAAAACGGTGACAAAGACTCGTTCCGTTGACCTCTGTGGAGAACTGTCATGTTCTGGCTCAGAGTGAAATGAGCTGTCTCAATGAGAACTAAACTCAAAATGTTATTTTAATGAATTGTTGAAAAAGAGGAAGAAGCGAGGGAGAATGAGAAGGACAATAGACGGGAAAAAGAAGAGAACAATAAAGGCAGAAAACACTCTGGAAAACCTTGTTTGAGTCACCTGAAATAGGCATCAAAAAGAGCATCTGAATACTTGTCTCAATTCAAGGTATATAGGACCTTGTTGACAGCTTCACCTCTGCTCCCTCATCTCACAGAGGGAGAAGGGCGAATAAAGGGTATGTGTTTATGTGTATGATAGGGAGAATGTATATCAAGTTTCAAAGCCCTTAGCTGAGAGCTCTTTTGCACTGTAGTGAAATACTAGGGGACAAAGAGAGAGAAAGAAAGATCATCGCAAAATATGTGACAACAAACAAGTCATGCTGGGATGCTATACTCAGGAACAAGAATAATGTAAGGCCTTCGGAATGTGTGCTTTGTCTGCTTGTCTATGTAGCTTTGGCCTTACATAATCCACAGGTCAATTCAGAAAAACTCAATGGAAGGTTTAGGCTTCTTTCTAAGTCTTATGTAACCTAAAACAACATAGGAACACAGGCTGCTGGCTATTGGCCTATGACCTCATCTGCTGTATACATGACCTAAAATAATTGACCAATTATGAACCCCAAATTATCTTAAGATGATCGTTCGAGCTCCATCCAACTCATTAGCAGAATATCTCACAGTTTAGCCAGGGTACAATCAGGAACTCCAATGTACGACCAAATTAGGCTTGCTGTTAAAATGGTCCAACTATCTGTGTTCCTCCTGCCTGGTTGTCATTGGAAACCTTCCATGAGTCATCACAGCGATCACATATCACAAAAAGATATTCCAGTCAGTCATCTACTTCCCTGTTTCAGCAGTAATATGTTCTGTAGTTCACCCTGAGAAGGTAAGGGAACTAGTGTAAACTGATATTACTGCAGGATTTGTTCTTACGACCGTTTAATCTGACTGTTTGTATACGTGTTTTCTCAATCTCATGAGCAAACAACTAACACAAAAGATCCTTTCAACAAGTTGATAATTGCAAGCTGATAAAGATTCGACACACAATTACATAGGTTTGCTGTTTTGAGCGTCTTTTAAAGCACACATACAGCATCCAAGTGAACCAGAAAATAAAAAATAAAATAAAAAAGAGACTTAATATCTGCCCAGCCGTCGGTTGATTCTGGTTAGACTCTTTGGCGTTTCCCTGCGATGTTTTGGAGTTAATCGTGGGTTCGTTTCCTTTGAAAGTTTCTTCCACAAGGTTTGGATGGCTGAGGTTCGTAAATTAGATGGTGGTGATGGCTTTCTGGCTTGTGGTCACGTCACTGTATAATGGAGGCCCGAGTGAGAGTACAGAAAAACCTCATGGGAATACACAATAAGTTTACAATCAGGAATATGAACAAGAAATCGTTTCAGATCAAGAGGGAAGTGCTTGGATTTTTTTCTTTTGGGTTGGTTGTTTTGTGGATACCTTTTTCATTTTTATGCATCAATGAGTTACATTTATTGGTGGTAAGTGTGCAAGCGGTCCTCATGATGAGCAAAATCATAATAAATCAAACAATTATTGATGAATGTGAACAATGTTTCTCTGTAATAATAATGATGGGTAGATTAAAGTCATTCTGGCCATAATTGACAGAAGTAACGTTTTTACCCACTTGGTGGTGAAAGCATGTGATGACATAGCAGATTTATTTCACAGCCAAGCCATTTCATGAATGTAAAGCATTGAGAAACAGAACTGTGTATACATGTTATTCTCTCCCATTTGGAATGTGACGCTATGTGTTGAGCACAATGTGGACCCATTTACCCAGTGTATAGTCAATGGCTAGACAGCAATGCAGTCCTCAACATACAAGTTCTTATGTGTTGATCTCAAAAGGCTTCAATTGCTAGAAGGGAGGTTGAGAGTCACGAGTCTGGACCAACCACAGGACAGTGGGCGTCTGTCAATCAAAACACCACCATTGCCACAATACACATGTCAGCTGCCTTGAGTGTGTGGTTTAGGAATTCGGTCTGATACATGGCCATCCAGTCTGGGATTTGTGAATTCATCTACTGGATGGAATAGTACATTCAGTACTGGAGTCAACTTAATCTTTGCCTTTGCTAAACTCAGTTTTAACTCCAATTCCATCCTCTTCTACAAGCCTAGTAATGTCTGTTTATGCTGCAAACGTGTTGACCCTACGTAGTTCTTACAATATGTACAAGAAAAATATTCTAGTAATTCAACATTAAAGGATATGGAGTTTACCAAATACAAAGTACCGGTACAAGTGAACAATAAAGGTTTTTTTCTTCTTCTGAAGGAACAATCAGAGGCTTGTGGGATATCATTTTCAGCCTACATATCAAATATGTACTTAAGTAAAACCCATGGCCAATGTGTAGATCATGTATTTTCATATCTTGATCAGCAACTGAGAGGCCATAAAGGGGTGATGAGGCTATTTAACTAGTGGGTGTATTTCCATGTGCACTGTTGGCAGTAGATCATTTCCTTCATGATGTGAAGACAAAGCGTCCACTGAGGTGCTCTAAATGACATTTACAGGAAGACTATTGTCAGAAAATGTGTCTGCTTGTTTGTGTCTCAGTGTCTGAGGCAAACTTGAGGGCTAAGTATGGGGACACACTCTTTTTAAAGCTTGTCTTTCTGCCCAATCGTAAGGCAAGCCTCTTTCTGTCCCTCACTTAGCTGTCTAAGCCAAGCTTTAGATTGGTTGGGGGGAATATTTCATTAAGCACACCTCTCTGCCCGGCATTGTGGCTGGGCAAGGGTGGCATTTGGGCTCAGGTCAAGAACTCATTGTGGGCCCTGGAAATGTGAAGCAAATCTACATCCAGGAGGATAAATGTCAAAGGAAATAAGTGCTGAAGCCTGAGTATCAGGCTGTGTCTTGTAGGCATAACTATCAAATTAAGTGTTTACCATGACGTTCATGCACCTATTCATACTTGCAGGAAAAGAGAGTTGACAGTGTCAAATGTCTTTGACACACAAGGCTGCTATCAGTCATCTGGATATTTACTGAGTTGAATAAGCATGAATGAAGTATACTCAATCAATCTACCTCTTTGTCCACCCAGACAGCAGTAAGACAGGTTGTTTCCATTTTTTAACTAAGGTAACCAGGCCAGATAGTGTTGAGTGGGGAGGGCAGTCTCGCTCATGAGCCAGGTCTAGATCCAAAATAGTGAGCTAAATGTTGACTGTTCATTGACAATTTTGGAAATACAGACTTAGAGTTCCTTCAATATTAACCAACATTATCCATATAGTTGGCCCTTGTATGAGGGGAGGTTTTGAAAGTTTGTTGGTGAATGCTTTGCCTAAGAGCAACATTTTATGGGACTTGCGATACAGATCACCTAAGCCCTGACACTGCACTATGTAAAGACAGCAGACATACTAGTCCTGCTGTGATAAGGTCACCATGAGGAAATGGTTATTGAGTTAGGAAAGCTTCAAAGCGAAAGGTTTTGTGTGGACCTAGAATAGGAGTCTGCATGGCATTTTTTACCGTGTATTTTCATGGACAAAGCTTGTTTTATGCGCACGAGAGACAAATTGTGACAACAGTGCAAATGAATAAGGTTAGTTTATACACAGATTAAACATTCAACCATGTTTCACCCTTTCCGGTTCTGTAAAGACGACAAGAGTACATGTTCAGAGCTTGTCTCAAGGAATGGATGTGTTCTCCTTTCCAATTACCCTAGTGCCTTCCCTCCCCTTGTCCGTATTGCTATGGTAACTGATGGAGGGAAATCCCACCCTCTGCTCTATCCATTGAGCGACAGCCAGCAGCTTCCTGTCCTGAAGGGCGGGGCCTATTAGCTGCAGACCAATAGGGAGGCCTCGATCCGACAGAGCAGTTGGAACAGAAACAGCAGGAAGACCTAGAAGAGAGAGAGACAAGGTTATTTGGAGAACAACTGTGAAACTTTAACTGGCCTCAAAGCTATCTACTTGGAGATCTGTTTGAAGTAGTGTATAATTAGTCTGATTAACATCATACAATGGGTTCACAGAGTAGAAAATCCCTTTGAGGAGGGAACATTTAAAGATGAATCCAAACAGCTGAATGCTGATTCACAGTGTTGGACACTGGGGAGAGATCAGAGGACGAAGATAAACTAGAATAGGGTTTCAATAGTTCTTCACAACTGTACCATGTTCTGTGCCTAAAAATGTGTGTGAATGCACTTGTCAGTGAGTGTGACTGCACACTATGTTCATGTAGGGCTGTATTGGTAGAGATCTAAATAATCTCGCCCCTCTCTCACTGGTCACACACAGTCGCTCATTTGCACCTTAGTGGCTTGATGCTAACAATGGAGACTTCCCCCTCCCCTGTGGGAGCTACTGTTCTGAAAAGACTGTCTTCCCCCCTTCTAGTACACCACCCTTGAGAAGTGGTCTCAATAGTGAAGAGGGAGACGACAACTGGGGAAGACAGTAGAATGCTCATTTAAAGCTTTACTTAATTACTGTTCAGAGTTGCTTTTAATGTCCAGTATGACATGCTTGCCTCTTATTTTACGCACCACATTTGAGTCATTTTAGCGTGGCACACTGTATTTTGACAGGTTTGACAGTTCATGCAGCCGCCAAAAATTGCAATTGATTTGTCTGCCGGAGGCATCACATTTGGTCGTTGACAACCACTAACTGAAAGATACTTGCGAAGGCGAACGTTGGCCTTCTCACGAATGAAAACAATTCTAACCCCCAACAGAGTTATACCAGTGATTGTTCAGCGGTTACAGGTAACGGTAAGCACACTTTAGTCGCAGTCAGATAGTGTTACTGAGGTAATATTGTTAACGAGTTACTAATATCTATGATTAAATCCCTGCAGTCAGATTAGCTCTTAACAGTTCTCCAAACCCTCTATCTAGCAGAGGAAGAGGAAACAGACCCTGACACTGATGTGTCTTCCTGTCTGAGTTCTTGTGTAGTCATGCGAAACTGCACATTTTCTGTGGTGTTAAGCTACCTGCCATGTTGACAGGCTGTGTGAAGATGTCTTCCTGAGAACTGCGGGTGCGGTTATCTTCCTGCATGAACACAGCATGGTGCGCCGCATCACCAAGTGTGGTCGGTGTAAGCAGCACGTCGACGCCCGACCGGAAAACACTTTTGAAGTCTTCCACTATCAGCCGTCGAACCTGCTGGGCCTTCACAAAGTAGTGCTCGTAGTTCCTGCAAAAATAAAAATGAAACGGTGTTGAACTTCAAACTTCATGTAGGGGTTTTGTACATTAGACAGATTCACAGACCAGGGTGAATGACATGACGCTAGCAGGACCTTGATCCAGAAACCACCTTTGTTTCATCCCCGGTAAACTAGCGGGATATCTTAAGGTCCTTTACAATGTTTCCCAGGTGTGAATAGCTTGAGCTTTGGGAATTGTACATCTTCTGCACCCCATGTTGCATGAACCTGATATCGGACTCTTGGATTTTGCTCTCACTGTTTGAGCAGGAAGTAGTTCCCAGACAGTATCCGCCCTCGGACTACGTTGTTAAAGCCTTTGTGGCGTGTCGTGGCATACATAGCATCTGTTGAACTGTTGACACTGCTACGGTGGCCTGCAGGAGACAATGTCCAAATATTTAACACCATATACTGTTGTTTTTACAACCCCCCCCTCTCCCAAATATTGTCAGCATTCAGAAACCATCTATTAAAACAAGGAATATAACGTTTCTTAACTGCTATGAACATATCCAAATACCTTACCGTATTCAACGCCATCGAAGCGTGCCATATTTGATGCCACCTCAGCGTGGCACAGGACATGGTAGCAGACGATGGAGTGCTGGGTGTGGGGGAGGGACACCTGCTCCACCCGAGCCCCAGCCCGCTCCAACATGTCTGCCACGTGGACCCACTGCTCTAATGTCTTTGCAGACAAGCCCAGGGCATGGTACTCCTAACAACAGGGGAATGCAGATATAACATCTGAATATCAATTATTGCAGAACTGTCTGGGTGTCCCAGTGGTTTTCCAGGTAGAGTGTGTACCACGCGTAGCACATTGAACCCAGGGCGGAACAATCAAATATTAAAAGAAACTAAATGCTGAACGAGACCCTTTTTATATGATTTGTGTATTTGCCCATTTTTATTGATCATATTTAATAGTAAAACATACCAAATGTATTTATAAAATACATATATAAGGATTATTATCCTAAATAAAAGAGCCTTTTCTGTTTTCAGGACTCAAAATGGTTATTGAAAGCCATATGAATGTTAAAGAAGTTTGAAGGTACTGGAGGTATTGAGATGTACGGTCCTGTCTCACCTTAGGGATGCCTACACGTAGGTTCCTCACATCCAGGTCCTCCGGTAGCTCTTCCAGTGAAGGGGGGCTGGGGACTGTTGTTGAGTCACTGACGTCATGGCCTTGGAGTACACCTGTAATACACGACCAAGATTTATACCTTGGGCTGGCAGACATGCGTTCCTCTCCATTAGTTACCTGATAGTAAAGACATGCTAATTAGGCAATGTAAAACTGAATGTTAGATTTTTTTTCTAAATACTTTATATCCTCTCTTGCCTTAAAAAAAAATCTTTTTAAAACCAACAACAAATAAAACAACATAACCTTTCAATTTGAAGCCTTTTTTCAATTAGCCTCACTATCGAGTGACATTCTTGTGGTCACATGGCTGTTTAGTCCCAATACAGTAAGGTTACGTCAACACGTGTGTGTGGTGCTACTTTGACTTTCACCATTAAATATAGCAGACTTCTACTGCTGTTGACATTCAGCATGGTCCTACTACATGACCTCTGACCTACCGAGGACAGTGGCAGCATCGTGGACGCTTCGGGTCAAGATGCCTGGTACGTCCATGGAGTTGACCAGGGGGATGAGGCCGTGCCTGGACACCAGGCCGTAGGTGGGCTTCAGGGCCACCACCCCACACAGAGCCCCCGGGTTACGAGTAGAACCCCCTGTATCCGACCCCAAAGCTCTGGGGGGACACAAACAGCATGTCACCACGACAACAACGTTTTAATTGTTAGTATCAATGACAAGACAATGACGGAGCAGTTCTAGCTATAGATCGGTTGCCATGATTTCAATTCTTAGCGAGTTATGTGGGTTATTAGAGGAGAGAATATTAATATAACGGTGTCTGACGGTTTGAATGTCACACTAAAAAGTTACTTCAGCTTAAGTTAACTGGAAGTTAGAGATCAATGTTATCTCGGTACAGTTTGCAGGAACAAATTGAAATAGTGGTATCACACTCACAGAAAGGAAGTGAGAGACGCCACAGCTGCTGCACTTCCGCCGGAGCTACCGCCGGATATCACCCAATCAGATTCAGACTCTGCCCCTGTCAGGTCTTTGTACTGGGCTGAGTAGCTCCAAGGGTTCCGGACTGGGCCGAATGCACCGTCAGTGCTGCCTGCACTGGAGAATGAAGCAGCCTGTCACTAACATGTGTCATACTCCAATATAGCATGGTACACTTATACTATGTATGCCAGTCACAGTCTTGCCCCATTGCAAATTCATCCATGTTGGTCTTTCCCACGAGAACGGCTCCTTGGTTGAAGAGCTTCTGAACCACGGTGGCATTGTAAGGTGGGACGTAGTCTGCAAAACAAATGACAGTTCGGATCATTGTTGCACTACTCTCTAGCAATCAGATGACAGCACGATGATATAAAACATGGCAGGTTGATAAGAGTGGGAAGACCTTTGAGCATGATTGAGGCACATGTGGTCTTGATTTTCTCTGTGCAAAAGTTGTCTTTCACAGCAAAGGGGATTCCATCAAGAGGACCTTTAGGGGCACCTGGAAAATGAGTGACAGGAAAGTGGGGGAGTAAGAAACCACTGTAAACTGATTGTGACATAGAATGAGTGGGGGAGATAGATAAGCAATGAGTGAGACACACACACACAGACACACAAACGAACACAACACACACACATACACACCTCTGATGAGCCTGTCCTCTGCTTCTTGAGCCTGTTTCAATGCCAGGTCCTCTGTCACAGTGATGTAGGCATTCAGGCTTTGTGTTTTCTTGATCCTGTTCAGACATTTGAGACACAGTTCCGTAGGAGAAATCCTACCCTCCCTAAAGGCCAAAGAGACCTAGGAAATGAAGAAATAACTTGATATCGACGGGTAACCCTTAATTTAACTCGGATCTGGATGACAATGTTACCATTATTGCATACTAAAAAGCTACTTTGGCTATAGCTAGTTTTGGGGTAACTAGTATCCTGATCAGAATCAAATGAATTCTATGGGTAAAGGGAACCCATCTTAACTTCATAGACAATCTGTTTGGCTGGTTCGATAAAGATTTAGCGTGTTTTTCAATCCAGACGATGGTTAGTTCAAATCAAATCAACTAGAAAGGAAGGTGCATTTCATTTTGTTCATTTTGCTAGCTATTGCATGCCATTCAAATACATTAGACCGTAGGGACCATACTAGACTGGTTAACGACATACCATGATATCACATTGCTTACCTCCTTTATTGTCAAGCTCAACATTTTTCCATTCTTCTTTAAATTAACTATAGCTGTCAAATTTCCAGCAACCTTCATGTGTGTGATAACAGGAGGCTGCCATGTTTGTTTCAAATCAGGGACGTCAACATTACGTCCTGTGATTGGGTGTTTGGATAGTATTCGACATGTCAATTGGTTGCGTCTAGCAAGGTTTCGAAGGCGTTGGAGTTGAGAGCTAAAACCGGACTGCTAGCTTCCTAGCTAAAACAAACATCAGTTTTGTTCCGTAAAGATAACATTCAAAACGACATTTGAATCCAGTGATTAGTAAGAGACGCTAACCAGCTAAAGATTAATATATGGAAAATGATACGCATTTATTAAGTTGGTCAGCTTGCTAGTTGTGCGTTATGTCATTCATTGTTTGTAGTTTTAACCGTGTCAAATGCAAATGTTACACTGAAGCAAGATAGCAAAAACCAAATGCTATTATTTTGAACGCAAAACAGAATGCATAGTTTAAGTGGAGTGGTGTGCAGTCGGTGGCTGCGTTGTTTCAATAGAACACCTTATCTGACAACATTGATCTCGAGCGGTCAGGCGAGATGTTTCAGTACGACAAAAAGTCGCATGACAGTCATGCCTGCATGGGTTATCGATAAATATGGCAATAATGAAGTCCTGCGGTTCACAAAAAACGCCAGTTTCCCTATCATCCATTATCCCAATGAGGTTATTGTCAAAGTTCATGCAGCAGGTCTGAATCCTATCGACGTCAGCATGAGAGGTAAGTGCCATCCTTCATAGGGATATGTGCATATACAACAGTATATAACAATAATATATAACAATATATAACAGTAATAGTTATGCAAGACAAGTCGTTATTATTGGAAGCAACCCAAAAAAGAAAGAAAAGTGATCAAATACTAGTCTTAAAATATTTAGGCTTAATGGTCAAAATAGTAAATAAATAAGGAATCAGATTTGGCTAACCTGCATAATATGTACTTGCTTTTAATTATGCTTGGCTAAACCTCTGTCTGTCTGTCTGTCTGTCTGTCTGTCTGTCTGTCTGTCTGTCTGTCTGTCTGTCAAAAAAAATCATTTACATAGGTGGCTATGGGGCTGCCACTCTGGCTATGAAACGAGATCCCCTGAACCTCAACCAAACAGGAAGCGAGTTCCCCCTTATACTAGGCAGAGATGTGTCTGGAGTTATCATGGAGTGCGGTCTGGATGTGGCCTACTTCAAAGAGGGGGATGAGGTAACAACCTGTACACAGGACTGGTGCCGAAATAAGAGTTGGCTTCATTTTTACTGAGTGCTTTCAGTGTAGCGTGTTGTGAGACTCGTGTGCGTGCACTTGAGAGCGTTCGTTGGCATGTGATTGTGTACACAACACTGTGTGAATGTCCTCTCCGTGTCAATCAAGGGCGGTCTGTGCTAATATATGACGAAGTGATGTCATCACCTCTTGATTTAGTCACTGGGCTATGGCCATAGCCACCCATTTTCTCTTGTCCTTTGTGAACTTACTTGAGTTGCCAATATAAGCCGCACGCCCTCGCGTAATCACACCACCCCTGGGCCGACCAGGTAACGTATCTCACCGCTGTGCCAACAACAGACATTCTTCTCATTTAGTAGAAACCCCCCTTTGGAATGAAAGCGGCTCTGTTGGTGAAGAAAAGACACTTCCCGAAACGTAGCAGTTAACCATCAAAACAGCTTGTGCTAAGTGCCATGGAAGAAACACGTGTATTATACAGTGTGTATGTGTAACATCATGAAGGAGTTGTTCATGTCTTTGTCTTGATTTGCTTCAATCCCAGGTATGGGCAGCTATTCCACCATGGAAGCAAGGAAGCTTGGCAGAGTTCGTAGTGCTAAGTGCCAATGAGGTACCAAACTTATAAGCATACATCTGCAATCTTCAAATGGCAAACACGTTAGTTATATATTAGAGCAGATTCACATTGTCACTTGTTGTAATAACACCTAATGCATCAATCCACGTGTAAATATCCGTGATTCGTAGTACAGTTGGCGCTGTCACGCACAAACCACCCTTATGTTGACACGGCTGTTGCTCGCAGCAACGGCTCTAGCCACGGTTTGTTGTTCTAACAGGCGGCCATTTTCTGTCTATGCCAGGTGGGCCGGAAGCCAAAGTCGCTCAGCCACACGGAGGCGGCGGCCGTGCCCTACGTCGCAGCCACCACCTGGTCCGCCATTGTGAACACGGGAGGCCTCAACAAAGACAACTGTGCTGGGAAGCGGTAGGTGACCTGGGTGATTCTTTGTCCAAGGTCATCAGAGATGCACCTGCACTTTTGTACGTAGTCTCGCACTAAGGTGGTTGGATACAGACATAAGCAGAGACAGATGCCAATATGATTTTGACTGTTTCTGCCCACCTTAAACTTTATTTTTCTCTTCTCACTCATCTAAGGTTTGCCCCTTTTGTTTACCACCAGCGATCCCCTTTGAGTTAGACCTGCTGCTAATGAGTAATCGGATAGGCTTAAATTGTAGTCATGGACAACACTTAGGAAATGAGGCATAACGCCTCGGTTGGACAGACACATCAGCTGTCATTTGAAGAAGAGCTTTTGCTGATGGACCAGTTGTCATAGGATATTGAATACTTGAATGGATTTGGAAAGGAAACTCATATTCCCCATTGATTTTGAGTTTTCCTTTATACAGCCTTCTAATTCTTGGAGGATCCGGTGGGGTAGGGACGTTTGCTATACAGGTGAGACACACACACACACACCCACACACGCACGCACACACGCACACACACACACACTGTGTAGTTGGCCACACACTCCATCAGTGCACTGTACCTTCCCAACCTACCATTCACATATAATCCTATTCATTTCATCAATGTAACACACATGGTAAAATACAATACAAAACGCATTCACAGTGAATCAGCCAAGTAAAGAGGGCACACCGTATTCAGTGACATAGCAGTGTTGTCACGTAGACCTATAGGGCTGAACTCGGAAACATGGTCTGCCTACAGGAGTTCAGGTGACACAGGCTGTCATTCTGACACAGCTCCAAAGCGTCATGATCGGTGTGTGTTACACACTGCATGTCCAGTAAAGGTTACATTATAAACTCGTAAGACACATGTTAACAAGTCATTCTCTAGCGAAAAGCTACCTGGTTTGGGATTTTCCAATAAGGAGTCTTGTTTTGTGCATAGATATTATCCTACATGCCTTATACTGCTTTTACTGTACTTCTCAGCTGGTAAAGGCCTGGGGCGCACATGTGACAGTGACATGCTCTGTGAACGCTGAGAGGCTGGTGAGGGGACTGGGTGCTGATCATGTAGTGGACTACACTGCTGGCCCTGTGGAAGTCCCCCTCAGAGCACTGGAGAAGTGAGCCAAGAACACATGCTAACACATGTTTTGTGGTACTTCTCTATACAGCTTCTCCATATATCTCTACATACTCTATACATCGATCTACTCTACAACATGCCTTTTCTACCCCAACTTCCCATGTCTTACATACGCTCTCCTCTCTCTTTCATTCTCTTCCTCCCTCTCTAACCCTATTTTGTTCCCCTCCCCTTCTACCACCTTCGTTTTGCTCCATTCTTCACCACTCTTCCCTATATATTTGACATTTGTCTTCTTCCTCCTCTACCTCCCACTCTCTGTCTCTTTCACTTCCTCTTCCTCAGGTTCGACTTCATCCTAGACAACATAGGAGGGGACACAGAGCGCTGGGCGCTGGACCTGCTCAAGCCCTGGAGCGGCGCCAAGTACGTCACTTTGGTAACGCCTTTTCTCCAGAACACCGATTTACTGGGCATCGCCGACGGAATGCTCCAGACAGGAGCTACTGTCTTATCTAAGGCCATGAAGGTAACCACACGTTTTGTGCGTTTGGGCTTTACATCCTCACTTTTTTGTGGTTGTCTTCCATCTACACGCAAAATGTCACAGATGCTGTTGTGGCATGAGAGCTCTTCCAAAGAGGGTTTACAATCATAACTACAACTCACCCATCCTATCTATTTTTAAAGCCAATTTGACTTGGGCGGGAAAAAGCATATGACAGGGTCACAGCAGCTTCAAATTACTTTTCAGGTTGGCAAATGAGCCCCATTCTTACATAGCGTCCCAGTACACCATTATAGAATACTTATCGCATAAGTGTGTACATAAGTGTGGCCTGAACATGTCATTGTCATAAGACAATACTGACAGCTGAACTGTGACCTTTTGATGGACCAGAGCAGTTTGTTCTGGACATTATGTACAGCTAGTTCCTTCTAAAGTGTTATATCGTTTACTAAAAGTCCTGTCCAGCTCCACGTTTATGTATTGATTTAAACACACGCACAGACATGTTTTAATATGTAGCGTATCTCATACAACAACGTACCATTTGGCTGTTGCGGTGGCTTACAAGATGAACAGTTCAAACAACACACACGTTCATTTCACAGATGCCATAAAAAGCAACGTACCGTGCTGTGAATGGTAACCTCAGATCGAATGATTAGTCTGGGTAGAGTGTGGAGAAGTATATAGAGGTTATGTCTTCTAACCTTGTCTGAAGGTGAGCAGAGACTAAGCTGTTTAGGGGACCTGGAGTTCATTGAGCCAGTTAATAGGTATGTTTCGAAATGGTAGAAAATAGTACAAATGCACAAACAGCATGTTTCTTCTGTGTCCCTCAGCACTTAACCCAGGGTGTGCACTATCGCTGGGGCTTCTTTGCACCAAACGGACCCGTCCTGGATGATATCTCCGAGATGGTAGACGAAGGGAAGGTATGACACAGTTTGGATGGTGTGTAGCAGGCCCTGTGTTCTCAGCCACACTTAAGCATAACCTTAGTTGTTTGTGGATAGTTCACAAACAAATCACACACAAGCAGGACATTGGATCACATTCATGTCATGTAAATCAGTAAACGAATGATTGTCTTTGATATGACACATTGTCTCTATAGAAAGTTAGGAACTATGTTTCTTTATTAGTTTTAAAAGGCTAAACACCAAAGAAAAACTGAATCCAATCCGGTGAGTCCTTCAGGAAACAGAATCGATCCTTAAGCCCAGTGGTTATAATACCGGTACAGGATTCAAGTCACAGTGAAGAAATGTTCTGTTTGCGAAGGTTCTACTTTATTCGTTTACAACAAAAAAAACAACCTTTGTATAAGCATGTAGCCACATACGTAGTGAAGTGGTGAACCGACCGGGACTCGACCTCAGTCATGTTGGATTCATTCACCCTTTTGTCTCTAACGCTGCTGGAAGTGAAGCAGACAGTAGACATCAGATATGTTTCCAAGGTAGTTTGTGGGTGTGAATAAAGTGTTAAACCCTTTGTGGTGACCCACTGGCCATGGAACAAATAACGAAACGTTTGAATATGCTTGAGTTCCTGTTTCCTGCCCAATTGAATCATTTCGACTATTTCAATATTTAAATGCTAACCCCAAAAATATAAAACAAACACTTGTTTGTTTGAGCTTTTCTGACGTGACCGATACAATAGTGTCACCTTGGAACTTTCCATGACATCCAAACCAGCTAAGCTCAGGCAAAGAAACTAATGTATATCTGATCATGTATAATAATTAACTCTAGAACTCTAACTCTAGAACATCTCAGACCAAGAACATTCAATGTTGAATGAAAACAAAGCGATAACATGGATGATTAAGTATGAGGAATGTTGTGACCATTGCATAAAATCTATGCATTTCAGACAGTCTGACTGGCAAATACTGTGCGAAACACAAGCGCAACTATGCACAAACTTGTAGGGACTTTCCTTCAAATATTTGTGATAATGTGTTCATTAGTTCCTGATCGTACGTATGTAAGAAGGCTACTTTGCAAAGTGATGCTTGTCCCAGTGGGACACCCTGCTAGAAGGAATGGTAAATACAAACAGATTAAACGCCCCAGACTGATTCAGTCAGTGGCAGCCAGTCAGATGATGACTTGCAGTCTCGGACTGTGCTGACTTGCCACAGGACTGGAATGCTGCCCTAATCCCCGCTCCAATAGGCCCAATAATCCCAACCTTTTGTCTCCAACCCCTGTCCGGCCTCCGGGCTAGCTATCCAGCCTGGACCTGGCTGGATTCCTGTCCCCCCCTACACACACCACCATGACATCATGGCACCAGATTTCTCTGCGCTGTTAATACAACAACAGGCCTTGTTCTGTGACAACAAGGTTAGGTGTTTACAGTGGTGAGAGACCGAAAGAGCAAGAGAAATGCTGTGGATGTACAGGGTGTAGCATTGTTCAACTGAAATAAGAATGTAGGTAGGAGTGTCCTTATTCTGTGCTTCTGCCTGGTTGTGTGTGTGTGTGTGTGTGTGTGTCAGAACATGTCCAACACGCTCAAAGAGGTGCGCTGGTTAGACAGGAGACAGGTATCAACGCTTCGACTATAACTCCCCAGCTCTGCGTTGTCACATTGCTGTCTTCACCTGTGTGCGACATCACTTCTGGTGGCGGAGACCGACACTTCCTGTTCCTGTCTTAACAGATCAGAGCGGTGGTGGAGGAGGAGTTTCGATTCTCACAGGTGCCGCAGGCCTTTCAGAAGCTGGAGAAGGGCCACGCCCGTGGCAAGACGGTCATCCACATCAGCAGTGGAGACTCTGTGTAACCATACAGCCTCCCTTCCTGCTGGGCTCTCTGTGGCCTGTCTCCTGGAAGAGCTTCCTCATACACACCACTGATTAGAAAGTCATTGTTGTTAGTCATTTTAAGAGCAATGCTTTCGAAATGTAATCAGTTTGTAGTGTTGTACCCTTGCTTAGAGGTTTTCGTGCCAATACTTTGGGCGATGGGAAATAAAATGATGTTATGGCAGCCCAGAGTGGACAATTAAGAACTTGAAACGATAATGTTCTGTAAAGAAATCTGACATTGTAACGAATGAGATTTTATGTAAGGCCGAATTGCAAATGGGTATTTTGGACTTTTATGGCTTCAAGCATTACGTGTCTGTGTCGTGTTTATGGCTAAGAGAGAACGTAAGAGAATGTACGCTATGTAAGGTACGCATACCACTCTTCTTGGGAACTTAATCATTTATAGTACATTTTAGGGACTTCACAATAAGCAAGAAAACAAAGGCGGTTTATTATTTTCAAACACAACAACAATACTCTTGCATGTTGTATGTTTACATTTAAGACCCAGTAGTAGTACCAAAGTATATTTCACTGTAGTAAAAAGCTGACATTGCAAGTCTTGAATGAAATATGCAGCACACACCCAAAACTCATACTTAAGCCTGCAAGTACAAACTGGAAAATATGTAATGAAAAATATCTATACACGTACAAACATGTATATTTTGGTCATGATTTGAAAGGCACTGTCATGAACATCCTTATTGTGCAATTTTGCATATTTGTTGTCATGTACTGAGATATCACAAACAGTACCATCAAGGAAGGAAATAAACCAAACCATCGTGCGTGACTCAAGTCTGCTTCAGACAGCAAGGAAGTCCTTCTTCTGCTTCAGTTGGAGGCTTTAGCAGAGAAGGAAACCTAACCAATGGTCCGTGACAGTAACAGTATCCACTATCAGGCTACTGCATGTCATTCATATTTAACAACATTGTAAACAACAGTTCTGCCATCTTTTTCTCATCTTATTGTCAAAAGATAGTCTGTGAATTGAGGATAGTTCAGAGTATAAAATATATTTATATATCCATGTTCAGGTTGAAGACAGTTTAGCAGTGCAGCGCTTTGAAAGCAAATGTGAAACACTAACAATGAGAGCACTTGGCCTCGCTTGATCAGACGACCGTTACTGGCGGCGGAGCTACCCCAGAGCTCCATCCTCCACAGCAAAGATGTCAGATATCACTGGGTTCCATGACAGGGGTGCATTAAAGTCACACAGCAGGACGTGGGTGAAACTCAAACTCCATTATATAATCTCTAGGGACCATCGTTGGTTCTGTTTCCATTCGTCGAACGTGTTAAGGACCACTTGATGTTTGTCGTACTGTTGGCCACCTAAAAAGAAAGAGAACAAAAAAAATCACCACAAACAGGTTTTCATCACTTAAAATGAATGGGAGAGATCATATCTGAAATAAACGTGTATGTAAATATGACAGATCTGTAGGCTCATTCTGTTCTTATGCAACTGCAATTTACAAACCGGCCACGCGGTGGCGCCATAGGATAAACACTCGTACTGATAAACTCGTGCGACACAAAGATCCGCTCAATTGTATATCCAGCTGCAAACAATTGTTTGCATGAAATTGAATTCCACCACACGCCTCTCAGTGTTTCAAGGCCAGGATTCTGTTCTAACCTTTAACCTCCAGGACTAGGTCAGGCTTGTGGTGACTCCGAACTAAGCCGTCAGGAGTGACGTTCCACAGCTGCCCCTCCTTGCCCCGCTCTGGGGACACGTTCAACCTGCTGCCTGCCATCACCAAGCTGCCAGTGGTTTCCAGACAACAGTCCTCCACCAGCTAGAGACAGACAGGAAAAAGACATTGCATTAAACACAATCACAGACTTAGGTACAGTAACTTTCACTGCCACTGTACTCTCTAAAGGTTTGGAAGGTTTTCTTCTAATATGGTAGAAACACAGTTGACAGAATGGGTCTGAATATTTTGAATTTCACACAGTACTGTTTTGCGATACTTAAATGATCGCTAAAAAACCCCTACACTACGCTCCAAGTGAGTTACTCTAACCGACAAACATTTCTGTTCCTGACTCATGCAACCACGTTAACCACAGGGGTTGGCAACAGACTTTCTGTTTTGCATGATTCGGGTCCAAGTGTTCCTTCCAACCAGGGCCATGTGAAGCCCCACCTTGCAGAACAGTAGTCCATCCTGATAGAGCCACAACTGCTCCATCCCGCCAGTTTCCTCCAGAGCCTGCACCCTCATCAGCTTGATGTCCTCTATGGAACCTGACAGGGTCATCACGCACCCCGTCAGCCTGTTCCGCAGACGGAAGTACACCTGCTTCTGCAAAATGACGACAGGACACAGATACCATGAGGCCAGCTGGAATGCAGAAGTGAATGCACATTACACAACATTGCACGCTACATGGAGTTTTTTAAATGATAGACTCAAAGGACCCACCCACCCGCCTGGCCCCTTCACACCAGTACCTGTAACAGTGGACGGAGGGAGCCTATTCGCTGCCAGCTACTGAACTTGCACCAATCCCCGACAAGTCCTGGCTGTAGCAGGATTTGGCGTCCGCGATAGTTAGAATGTTCATACAGCACCCACCTGGAAAGAAACCTCCAATTACACCACATAGCCTCCTGTACCACCAATACCTGGACCATGCACTTTTTCTGAAATAAACGTCACATCCTGATAGAACACATCTAAAGGTTTGACAGTACAATAAATAAAACATCTGCAGGCATCACAGGACTGTAAGAATCTCAACCAATATTTAAAATACTCACAGAAATTTACGTTTGATAACCCCCAACTATATTTTCTATTTGAAGTCTAAGACGTGACAGAGTTCAGATCTCACGTACATTCCTCCATCGACCACCAGGGAGCGTATGCGTCCGTCCAGTCCAGCTAGCTGGAGGTTCACCACTCCGGATGCCAACACTGTCCGACGCCCCCTGCCGCCAGCCTTACAGAACAAGGTGATGGAGGGCAGGGAGAACTCCTGGAGAGACAACACGAGAGACACACGGAGAAAGAGGGATGTGTCAGAAACAGGACGCTGGGAAACATGCGCAAATGTCCCATTGAATTACACAAACGCTCTCAGCAGCGATGTTGATTGACTCAACCACAGAAATGCGAACACAGTCACACACACATACAGCCCCTTGGGTCAGTACGTACATGTCCCAGAGTCTGTATGGAGCAGATGATGAAGTCAGGTCCTAGACAGCCCATAGCCTCTGGGGTGTGGTAATCTCCTTCCTCAAGCACGTACATGTGACCTGTAAACTGGGGCTGTTCAAACGCCACCCAGCTGAAACATAGCATGCACACACACACACACACACGCACACACACACAACCTTGAACTTGTTCTAGGTCCAAAACACATTTGCATCAATTCATCCCAGCCTGCATTGTTCCCCCTTCTCTCTTTAAGCCTGAACAAAGCTCTTTGCTGTCACCAGATACACATCTCCCTCAAGGTTGGTAGTGAGTTTCCAAAGCGTCCGATCCAAATGATGTCATGTATCTGCCCTGTGTAGTGGTGAGCGCAGCTGAGGCAATGCTCACCTGCCAGCCAGGACCTTGCAGGAGCGTGGGGACAAGTCCTCATCCAGGATGGCGACATTGTCCTCCAGGGTCAAAGCTTTGCCCTGGAAGCCTGGCTCCGAGTACAGCAGTACCTAGGCAGACGACCGCAGAGAGCAGAGAGGGTTTACTGTTGCTCACAGGAGAGCCATGCTGTGAAGTCACCCGCCATACACACCGCACAAGTGAGACGTCCACTTTGGAAACACCTAAACGTCCTCTAAGAGGCAATTTGCGATATAGCTCAGAGGTAGACACATTTGTGATTGCTATTAGTAAACGGATCATTATTAACCGAAACTGATAAAATGGGAAAAGCATGAGGCTCTCACCTTAAACTTGCTCGATCCAATGAGGTTTTCCTAGAAAGGATACATAAATGTATGTAAAAGAAAAGAGATAAATCCATGAATAAGATTCCGGGGGATCTATACAACTTGGTGATGTCAATCAGGGTTACGGTGGCTCATTATGACAGCATCGTACGATGGAATCCTGCCAGATCTTTGTGGTTTACCTGGAAAACAGGTTGAACTGAGGCGATCCGAAGGTTCTGGGCCCCCCAGTCCTCTGGGCTTCCATACAGTCCCTTCTCCAGAACGTAGAGTTCCCCAGAGAACCCTGGGTTCTCAAAGGCCACCCATCTGTTGAGAACACACACATAAACAAAGTTATACGCATTGACCTTGAGATCATGCCACACTGGGCACTTAACATGATAAGAAACTGAACATATGTCGAGGCAGCCCTTGATCGAGGCAGGCTTGATGATTCACTGGACAGTAATCAGAAGGTGGCTTTGTGAAGGATGTACAAAGGTCCCCATAGGTAAGATAACGTGGTTTGACCTACTTTATGCCTGTCAACTGCCTCTGGCTTGAGACTCCTGCATCTGACTACTGTCCCACTTACGCGAACAATCATCGGTCAGAAACGTATGGTATTTTGACATGCATTCTCGTAAATACTCACCTACGCTCACTCACTAAATCAGGTGTCAAGTAAAGGCAAATCAGTTAGGGCAGGTGTTTAATTTGTTTACATAGAACTGGATGATATGTAAGGATATCAGTCCTTGTCCAGTGGTAGTGTGTATGGGTGATATCTGTTTACTTCTTAAGCTGAGCTTGCTTATTATTGTCAACACGCCCAGATCTCTTACAGAGAAGGCTTGACTGGGGAATACAATGTAGTTTTAGAAGCTTTGTCTAACCTTCGGTATGGATTACCAAATTGTGACATGAGCACCCTTCTTTAAAGCTTTTGCCCTCCGGTATTGTGTTTGAGCGTTGGGGTTGGTTGGTGTGTTGTGCTTGTATTATTCAGGGGGGGGGGGTGTGTCATAACTACACCCATGTTGTTATCTTGCAGCACTTTGTAAAGTTCCTAACACTAACTAACTCTAATGCTCGCTGATTAGTTTTCTTTCCACGTTACACCGGGCATCTCGCTAATTCACGTAATTTGCTGCTTTCAGATGGCATGGAGGCTAACTTACACTCCCCCCAGCACGCTGATGGACTGTGTCTTGGTGCCAAACCCAGTTTCCTCCATGTTTAAAACAGGCCCAAGTAGGTCCACGTTCACCCCCCGTTCTCCAAAGTCCCTCTCGCTGAAAGCTTTCAACTGCGGGGCCAGGAAATTCTACACAAACACAGAGACGAAACAACTCAACAAGACTAATGCATGTGTATATATATTTTTGCAGTATATTGAAAATGACAAAATGACTGCGTAAGCTTGCCCACGTTGTAAAAAGCGTTGCACAAACCTTACAGCCACCGAAGTGTACATGTGCAGTATGCTACTCACCGACAGCACAGGACGTAGCGACAGTAACGGGTCACCGTAGCCCCCCCACTCCCTGCAGTGTGCATACTGTCCCTCCTCCAGGAGGAACTGACGACCCTCAAATTCTGGCTGGTTGAAGCCCACCCAGCTGAAACCAGAGGGGACACATACACATGCCACATGGTCACACGCAGGCCAAATAAAGGGTGGAGAGTATGAGTGAAATATCAACGGGAGAAGCTTAGCTCAAATGTGTGGCATCTAAGATACATTGCAGCTTAAAGCACTCACAGTCCACCGAGGATTTTGATAGACCCAACAGAACTCAGGGACTTCCAAGTCCCCCCTTTCTCCTCCTCCTCCTCTTCTGCTGACTGTTGCTCTCCCTCTGCCAGGTTGGACACATCAGTGTCTATCTCCACGCACTTGCCCTCGAACCCGGGCTTCTCGTACACCAGAGCCTGAGGGACGGAGAGGTAGAAAGTTGTCTGCTGAGAGAGTTGCTGGGCCAGATCCCTGCGTGCTACGCAAGGCCCTGCTTGCGTAAGGGCAGCATGCCAGTCATTCAACAACACATTCCAGCTCTGCTGCAGGCTAGGGACTGTATCACCAGACATAGCTCAATATGATTTGGGCCCAGCTCCAGTGTATAGTGCCGTTTAAATCCAACATGTTTGTAAGTGATTGGCAGTGACATAATGGGGCAAGGTTCACCTTTTGTGTGAGGGTTGTTTGTAAATATTTACAGCATGTAAATATGACCATTTATGGTCATATGCAGGACACTGCATGTGCGTCTTTTGTCAATTTAGATTGGATCAGCCCCTCAATGCCCCCTATCACTTGCTAATCAGAGTATAATTTGCTGTAGTATAGCTTCCTTGGTGGGTTCAAACGTTCTGTGAGGACACATGTCTGCTTGTGCTCAGTCTGGCGTGCTGAGTTTGTTATTGCCTCTAAACTGAGTTCCGGGAGGCCACACCCTGTGGTGCCATGTGCCAGTTCTGCTGCACGAACAAGCACAGATCTCTCACCAGTAACGTAGACACGGCCGCTACTTTCCAAACACTATGCCACAGCAGCATAGTGTAAAAATACAGCTATGAATGCACTAAATCATTACAGGAGCTGTTTGAAATATGTCACCGTTGGTCTATATATTCTTTGAACCTAAACCTTGTGTTACAGTATTTACACATTTAATGCTCACTTCATTTTAGTATCTACAGTACATTTGTTGTTTGCTTTTAGTTTTGTTTACCAACAAAATAAACCTAATCGGACCTTATGAGCACATACGCAGATCACATACATAGTACAGTATGGTAAGGTATATATAAGCCTTAACTTACCTTTACTTCATTGGGATTTTCCACCTTCAATCCACCCTGAGACGCAAAATCATATACTGTAGTTAGAGGAGGCCATTTGAGGAGACGATACATCAAACACAAATTGCTACCATTGTATGCTAATACCATTTTGAGTGGCCGAAGAGATCCAACATAGGGCTGTGGGAAGCCCCAGGACTCTGGGCAGGGGTACTCTCCCACCTCCAGCAATGCCAGCAGACCCATGAAACCAGGATCACTCCATACTAGCCAGCTGTAGAGAGGGGAGGAGGGAACCAGACACACACACGCGCAAATGAAAAGAGACAATCCATGTAGATTTCCAATCATGCCATTACCGACACCTGACATTTTATTTGTTCCTGATCACCTTAAACTCATCATTACTGAATCATGTCAGGGCGTGAACAAAGGCATTCTCAAACACCCTAAGGAACTGCGCGGGTTGACTCCTTTGGCAGTGCGCTGCGCACGCACAGAAACTGATTGACTCACCCAACAGCAACGTACGTATCGTACACCCAATCAACACCCTTATTTACCAATACACAGTTTTTGATTATTGACAGCTGTACAAAACACTGCATTAAACATGCAGTATACTGTATGTCTTCTCCTGTACAAATGCAGACCCCTCCTGTTCAAACCTAATTAGTGTGATTAAGCAACCTCAGGCTATGTTACTGCTACAAGCAGATGCAAGCATTCCTTCAGGGGAAGTCATCAAGTTATATTGTCTTTGCTGTTGCCACAGAGGTTTTTTTAAAACTTGGTTGCCAACAATAATTACAGTGCTGCTCACAGTGGCTGGATGGTTCTCAACATTCTAATCACACCTTGTTCTTAAATCATGGTCAATAACCATTCAAACAACCACCAAGATGTACATGCCCAGTCTGTGGTTAAAGCTGTGGTCAACATGACCACATGTTGAGCCATGTTAGAGGTAGGAGAGTGCAGAGAGAGACACTCACACTCCAGAGTGGACCTTAATAGAGCCGGTGTTCTGTGGGACGCCGAATGAGCCGGTCTCTATGGTGTCATCGTAGAAGGAGGACATCCTCCCCATGCCGTTGACCTCAGCGAACAGGTCAATATGTGGAACACTGTAGTCCTGTCATCCACAAGAAAAGGAACATGCAGAACATCTACATTAATGGCCAGAAATCTGAACCCCATGTTGATTTCTAATACTATGGAAATATTTGGCAGACATTTAGACGTTTCAAATGAAGTGTGTTGCTGAAAGATTGAAATAGTACATAAATACTTCAAAAGTACATAATACACAAAAAGCAATGTGATTTTTAGCAAAACAAGAGATGAGTAAAGGACAATGTGTTTCTCTACGTGTCTCACCCTCACAGCCAGACGAATGGAACCAACCACCATGGGCAATGTTGGAATGGGCTGGCCCATCTGCACTTGTGCCTGGGGGGTCACTTCTTCGCCCCATATGTTGGGTAACTCTGTGGTACCCTCTTCAAGAGCAATGGTACGCCCCTGGAATCTTGGCTTTTCATACAGGATCCAGCTACAGGAGGAAAAAGAAGCAGCTCAAAATAGCTTTTGACACTTCTGAAATTCCTTATGTTAAAACATTAGCAAGACTTAAAAAAATTGGCCGTAAATGCTATTATTCAATGCACGTCCTGCAATAACCTCTTTAACTGGAAAGAACTTGAAAATGATGAGGAAGTAAATATTCCAATGTATCAATTTTACTCTGAGATACCTAAATAAACATATTTCCCACACATTGAATCAAAGCGGTCCTTCCTGCTCCTTCTTGACACGATCAATATTCTGACATGACAAGATGGGTTCAAGCAGTGGAGATCCATTTGGTTGCATCTTTACAATCTTGTTCCAGATTGTTTCAAAGTTGATAAGTCAGGAAAGCCTCTAAATAATGAGGTAAACATTTATTACCATCCTCTAATGACCCTGGCTGAGATGACGGGTGAAAGTTTCATCATGGTGGCGTCCTCCATATCACAGTAAAGCTCATATGCTCGTCCTCCACACTGGGCATGCTCATGGATGACCAGCTGATACAGGAAATGATGCGTTAGGATTTCTTCAACAACTCAGTTTTCCCTGATACTAGGTAGTGGCGTTTTACTAACTTGGAGAAAGGGCTTAGTAAACAATAATATTTCATGCTGTGACATTAGCCAGTTTACTTCACATCAAGTGATACAAACCTTTCCAGGACGTTTGTGGAACCCTCTTACTTCAGGAATCTGCAAAGAGAAAAGATGCCATATTTTGAGGAAGGATTGGAAAAATAAGTCTATTTATTGTATCTTTTCATGTGGCAACTAAAATGTAAGCTTTTGTAGTACGTAAAACTTTAAATGAGTCGTGTAAAAGTACTGTTTTACAGATTTAAAGTACTTTTACAGTTTGATAGTAAAAGTACAGTCAAATTGTAAGAACACCGGCAAAGTTATAAACAAAAGAAATAGGTTCACTATGTACATGCAGAAAAAAAACTAATTAGAAACAAACGTCTTAATCATCGTATGGTTCTTGTCCTCATTGGCAAACAATATCATATTCTTTGACCCCTTGAACCGTATTTCGAACAATTTCCCAACAGTCTACAATTATCGGGACTGCTCGGTGCCATGGAGATGCAGTGATTTAATACACAAACCATTGAATCATTTGACTTTTCTTGAGAAATTGCCTGCCCATGTAAGAATGTTTTGCGTGTCTAAACTCATTCAGTTGTAAAAGTGATACCACACTCCTGTCTACAGAGAAGCAGTAACATATGGATAGAGAACAGAGAATGTGACAGGTTGGGGGAAACAGGATTGTATCCCAAACATTCAAAGACTTTTCTACTGTTGATTGTCCATAGGCTACACGGTGGCAGCCTGGTTAGATTGGTCTTGCCTCCCAATAAGGAGATCATGGTTTCAATTCTTGGACCAAATCCAACATCACATGAGTCTGAATGTCCTCCCTATGTTACTGTGGGTTCTCTCTGGGCACTCTGGCTTCCTCCCACCATCTAAAGACATGCATGTGATAGGTTAATTGGAAATTCTGAATGGCCCCAAGAGAGTGAATGTCTCAGTTAGCTGCCTTGTTGGCCCTAGTCCAGGGTGTACCCGGCCTATGGCAGGGTGTACCCTACCCTACAAGTTACTGGGATCGGCTCCAGTCACCTGGCAACCCTCACGAGAACAAGCGGCACTGCAATACCTACCAGGGATCAGCAGTACAAAATGAATGAACGATTGTCCATACTGTAATAGTCCACATAACTTAGATTCAGTAATTAAGTGAGTAGTAACTGCATCAGGTATCCTGTAATACCTGATTAACCATTTAACTCAGAAAGCAACAACAAAACAAACATGTTGAATCATCATTTAAATGGAAGTAATTTAAACAGAAATATAATTCGTCATTACCTGAGGTATGGCTCCCGGGAGTTCATTCTGGGAGGCTATTTGAATGTGGTTGGAGGCTGTAGATGTTCCTGCCAGACCCTTTACGTCCACATCTAGATTATGGAGCCCACCTCTGTTATCCAGCTCCATATCACCAGTCCTGCCTTTAGAGCCACTACTATGATTAGACCTCTCTGCAGCTTTCAAAACACCATTGTCCTTCATACAGTATGGCTCCGCTAGATTGGGAAGCTTTATCTCGCTGAATGAGGGAAGAGAGGGAGGTGAGCAGGAGCTGTTTATTGAGTCACCAGGTGCACCTAAACCCACACCCACATGTGGGCTCAGATCCACACTCTTCAATCCCACCTTGCCTGGCTCATTTCCAGACTGGGAGATAAGGTCTTTGACAGGGTTTCCAGGAACAATGGAATTCTGGCTTATGTGGTTGAGAGGACCATTTGTGGCAGTGGCATCAATGTCACTGTGGATGGTGTCAGTCCGCTGAGGATTAACCTGTGTTTTGCTAAATTCCCCTCTGTTCTTCCTTGAGGTCCTTGGGGAACTGAGGTTGGAGAGAATGGCCATCTTCTGTAGCCGAGAGGAGAGCTTCGCGGGTTCTTCTCCCTTTCCCTTTTCCTCTGTCTTCTCTGTCTTCTTTCCTTCTACATTCTCTTCCATTTCGGACTCTTTCCCTTCCCTTTGGTACAGTGATTTCCCCTGGTTTGCGGTTTGAGCATGGAGGCCCTTGTAGACAATACTATTTTCTCTGCTTGACTGTTGGGTCTCAGTTTTCACTTGCCTGTCAGAGCCCCGCATCTTTATCATCATAGCTGGCGAAAGGTCATCCCTCAGCTTGTTCTTTTTCCTAAGGCCAAACTCGAAGCCCTCTGAGTTGAAGGGCATCTCAAAACAGCCTTCTTTGATGGCTGGCATGGCAAATGGAGGTGGGGGTGACTTTGCTTGCTTGACCTTCTTTGGGGGAAGGGAGAAAGGGATGCCACCTTCCTTGATGCTTCTGATAAAGTCATCCTTGTTGTCTGGCTCCAGACTTTCATCTTCACTGACGGCAGTGTCCAGCCTCTTCTTGGCTGCCTTCTTGCCAGGTGGTTTGGGGCCACGCTCCACGTCCAGCCAGCTAGAAGGGGAGTCATGCCTTGGCTGCAAGACATCAGTAGAAAATGTGGGTTTCAGGATCAGGGAAAATTTCTGGAAATCGTCCTTCTTGGAAGGCTTCTTCGCAGTTTCTGGAGGATCATTGAGGATGATATTTTCACCGATGTTACTGACCTTGGAGGTCTGTGATGCCTGTTTTGGGTCCATCTTATCAACTGTCCTTTCAGTCCTTAAATTCTGTAGTTTGTCCTCTTGTTTTGTTGTGCTCTGCTTATTGCAAGGTGTCAAGTTCGTCTTCACAGTTTCAGGTTTTGTATCACTAGAAATAACTGTCGTTGGGAGCGCCACATCACCAAGTCTGCCTTTAACTTTTGTTTCTGTTGCCTTCTGCGATTTGGCTTCAATACATTTTGTGTCCTTCCTTTCTGATTCGTCAATGACAGTCTTTGGCTGCTTTTGAGGAAGTATTTCACCAGTATTCTTCTCTGTTGTAGCCTGACATGTCTTATCCACTGGTTTAGTGTTTTTCCCTGTTCTGGGGAATGATTCAGTTACATTCACTTGGTCGAAAGAAGGCTCTTTGTGGGGGAGATCATCGTTCTGAACTGATTTCTGAACAATAGCGTTCTCTGTGGGAACATCTGAGTGTTTCTCTGGCTTACTGTCCATCTTCTTAACCCTTTCTCCCTTCTTGTGTGAGTTGCTCTCTTTCAAAGACTCCCCGGGCAAAGTATTTGGGCATTCTTGGGTTGGGAGGGGAGATAACATCTGTGATGCCTGCTGTGAACCAGTCGTTGACTGTAGAGCCTCATCTTGACTCTCTTTCATTTGAGACTCTTTGGTAACTGTTTTGGATAACCTGCCAGCACATTCATTCAAGTCCTCTGCTGTTTTATCAACAGGCTGTTTCTCCTTGTTAAGTTCATCTACCAGAATGGGCAAAATCCCAGACGAAGCTGCTTTTCTCTGATTACATTGGGTCTCAGTGCCACCATGAGCTTTGTCTGTCACCAGGGGTTTAATCTGTGTATCTATTACTTCTTCCTGGGAGACTGATGCAATGGAGCTTGGGTCAGATGGGTTGTTGTGTGGGACCGAACACAGGTCTAAAGTTCCTGCCGGTTGCGATAGCTCTAATACTGTTTTCACATGCTCACCCTTTTCAGCATTTTCTTGTGGATGATCTTCTGGTGATGTTGGTTGTTGTACCTGTGTAGCACTTGGCTTCATGACTTGGACTTGCTCAGGCTGTAAATTAATTTCGACTTTGGAATCCGGTTTATTTCTGACTCTGTCCTTCACAGAACCCTTTCTTTTCTTTGCTGACGATTGACCAGTTAGATCTTCAGGTTCTGTGATGTCTCTGGGTGAAGGGTCTACAGCTTGTGTTTGATGCTGTTCTACTTTAGTGTCATCACATTCCCCTTTGATGTCCGTTTTGCTACTTAACTTGTCCTTCCCTAAATCATTTTTTGTAGTTACTGAAGGTTGCTCAGATGTGGGGTCAACTTTACCTATCAACGGTAATGGGCTTGTGATTTGCTGTTCATGCTGCACAGATTCAGTTCCAGTCTGACATAACGCTTTCTCAGTGCTCACACTGACATTGTCACAAACTAAATCCTGTTCATCAGTAGTTTTTCCAGTTTCAGCCTGTGTGTCAGAGGAATTCTGGGAGATGGTGATTTTCTGTTGAGATGTGGGTGGCTTAGGGTCAGCCTGGGGAACGTTTGTCAGAGGTGTGCTGGATAAAGTTTTGGTGGGGCTTTTTTGACGTAGCGTGGGGAGTTTGCTTCCTGAACACGAAGCGTCACTCGGGTCTTTCACCTGTTCGGCCTTTTCAGGATCTTTCCCTGTCTGCTTTGGTGACAATATTGCATTCTTGTTGGCATTGCAGTCATCAGCTGGTGTTGGGACATCGATGTGTTCCTTTGCTCTCAAACGGGAGGGCTTCTCTGGTTTAGTTGGGGAGGCTGTGGCAGGAGTGTCATTCTCCTCACTGGCCCTTCTTTTAGTGGGAGGCTGCTTGGGCAGATTCCTTGACAAAGGTCCAAAAAGTGTGATTCCGGCTGGTGATACAGAAAGAAATCATTATTGGTTATATACATTTCATGCCATTTGTGACAGCTGGTAATTACATTGGACAATCTTTGAATGGCAATATAATGTAAAATCATGCCTACTGATCCTTTTTGTTATAACTACATATTTGATCTTACCTTTCTCAGAAGTCTCAGAGGGCTTCTTCTCAGCAGCAGGTTTTTTCTCTGAGAGGTGAGGCTCTAGCGGTTTAGGACTGGTGGGTGTGGAGGGCCCACCTGTGACCCCTGACTCTGTCTGACCCGTCTTCACGCTCTCAGGGTCACTGGCCTGGGGTTTGCTGTTACTCCTCTTCCTCCCCGAGGATGGTGGTTGGTCCTGAACTTTGGGTAATCGGCTTTTTGGTACTTGCATTTTAGCGTGACTGTCCTTTGACTGGGTCTGCTTTTCTGCGCTATGAACTGTGTTGGCATTCTTAGTACCGGTCACCAGCCCATTATTAAGTTCCCCTGTAGAGATAGTCTCTTCACTTTTATTTTTCCTAAGCTTGGTGAAAGATCTAGGTGTTTTCACAGGTGAAACCTCACCTGACTGAACAGACACTGGAGGTGATTTTCCTCCTGGACTTCCTCCTTTCACATGTTCTAAACTAGGCTTCCGCTCCACCGTGCTGGAGGTTCCAGGATACTTCACCATTAACTCTTTTGGCTTTGGCTGCTTTAGTGGTTTGGTAATGACTGACTCAGAACCACCACCGCCTGACGTTGCATCTTGTTCCGTGGCCGGTTTGGATGTGTCGTCGAATGACTTTTTGGGGATTCTAGACTTCGGGCTGGTAGTCGCCACGATTTCCTCGCTTCTGACTACGGCTGAGGGCTCCTCTGACGAAGGCGACGTGACATCCGTTATCTCGCTGTCATCTTTACCGGGACTCCCAACCTTTGTCTTTTTGTCAAGATCTTTGAGTTTGACCTTTGGCAGAGGTTTGCTTTTCATCACGCTTGTTGGACTCAGCCTGCTCCCTGTTCCTACTTGAGCCTCTGGCTTTGTAGGGGAAGTGCATTGACCCTTCACCCCTGACCCTCCAGCATGTGTCTTCTGTCCTGACATGTCTGAAGCGTCATCCAGTGGAGAGGCCTTTGAGTCGGTCCTTGTTGTCTTTAGTGAACTGTCTCTTATGGAAGTCTGACCTTGGAAGTTTAACTTAATCTCTGTACGTGTCGATGTCTTCTCTGCACGGCTTGATTCATGATTAGGTTGTTTATTTGTACTTTTGAGGCTGGAAAAGAAAATAAGATTGTGATGGTAATCTTTCTTAAACATTAAAGTAAAACATTCTTAACCACAAACATGCATTTTAGTAACCTTCATTCTCATTTTACAACTAGGACATTCTAAGGAAAATAGTACATCTGTTATCTGATTCTAATTAAAATGTGGGGTTTAAAACCCTTGGTATGTGGATTGCAACCTATGAAAGAGACAGCCAGATAAACCAAACAAAGCAAATGAAAGTAATGGCTCGAAATTCACCTATCACTTCCTCAACAGTTTACTGTTAAGACTTGTTTTCTTAAACAGATTCCAACGCATAATTTTACAAGATATTTTGGACCTTCAAGGACATAGCTATGACTCAAACCATCAGCATCGCTGAACAATCCAGAAGGCCCATCAACGTCAGCACATTAAAAAAATAAAGACGTTCAGACTGCAACCAGTCATTACCAACTCTTCATCGGACTGACTAACATTGAACATACTTTATCCACATTCAGAAAGGCCCACTTCCTCAGACTGCAACCAGTCTTCAATGACTCTTCTTCAGACTGACTAACATTAAACATACTTTATCCACATTCAGAAAGGCCCACTTCCTCAGACTGCAACCAGTCTTCAATGACTCATCATCAGACTGACTAACATTAAACATACTTTATCCACATTCAGAAAGGCCCACTTCCCTGGAGCTTTATCAGTAGTTTGATAACAGAGGTTTCCAAGTCAAACAATGTCAGCTTTGCTCACCAGTTTTATTAGTCGTTCATTTGGTGGAGGGAAACAGCACTATAGGCAAACCCTGAATGACAGCTATGCAGTTGAAATATAACATAGACTTCTAAGGTATGAAAGTTGTATATATGAGCATAAGATAGTATAGAATATGCTTGGTTAATGAATGATGGTTAATGAAAGTAAAAAAGGTGAATGGCCTAATCTTGTTTAGGCTTTCTTTTGTATTATACACTACAGGGACTATGCAATGTGTTTCCGTGATACGGTATATGTTCAGCTGTGCAATAAAATCTCCTTTTGTTCTCTTCCAACACAAAGCAGCTTGGGAACAGAGCTCAGGTTGCACTTCCACAGTTATCCTCTCTCTTTCCTGTCTCTCTCTCTCTCCTGTCTTTCTCTCTGTCTGTCTCTCTGTCTCTCTCTCTCTCCCTCTCGCGCTAGCGCTCTCTCTCGCCAGCACTCTCTTTCTCTGTGTCTCTGTCTCCCTCCAGCTCTCTCTCTCCCTCCTCCTCTCTCCTACTGTCGTTTCATTCCTTTTGTCAGGATCAAAGGAAGGACGAAAAACACGAGTTTTAAAGAAACACTGCATTTACTTACACGATCAGCTCCGACTTCTGAGAGTTATCAATCCGTGCTTCCTTTTCTTTTTCTACTGGCTCTTCTCCATCCAAACTGGGCTCCCGGCTAATGTAAACCTTCTTGGCAAACACCTTTTCGTTGGTGGAAAGTTTAGTTGGACTTGCTGCTCCGTCCTCCTTCTCTAGAGAGTTGTTTGTAACTGAGTTTATCCGCGACTTGGAAACCCCCTTCTGAGGGGAGGCTGTTTGGAACTCCGTGGAAGCGGGCGCTGTGGAAACACACAGTTCTTTGCCATGGGACTCTGCTGTTGACAGGGTGGAGATGGCTGAGGCACCCTGGGTATCGAAGTTTTGTACCGGAATGACTGTAACAGGTGTGGCTACCACTTGAGGTGACTCTGCTTCAGGGCCCTCCTCCCTCTCTTTCTCCCTAGATTCCTGTGCCACTTTCTCCTCTCCTAAGTATGTTTCCACCCACACTGCTTTATGGAGCTGCTCTTCTGAGCCCAGCTTCCCCTCCTCCTCTGTCCCAGTCAAGGATCTCTGTACTGGGGTTGTGGTTTCCTCTGACGTGCTACCGGTTGACTTTACAGCCCTTATTGTTTCAGAGCTCCTCCTTCCGCTGGCTAGACTGTTTGTCTGGGCTGTTTCTCTTCTGTCAATTTTCAAAAAGGTTCTTTTAGACTCCATGCTGTGAGAAGTCATTGTAGGCAACTTTGGTGTTTCACCAGGACTGGCAATGGGGATATTGAATGACTTGAGGGTGGTGGTGTCCTCGCTCCCCTCATTCCTCAAGATGGTTTCTTCCAGATGGATCTGCAGCCTTTTGCTCACCTCCACCACAATGGCCTCAGTGAGGCCAGGCTCTGTGGACAAATCCGGCGTGACATTCCCTGACTTCCTCTCTCCACTGGACTGCACCGGGCTCACTTTGCATACCAGAACCTCCCTCACACTGCCTTGGCAGCTACTGTCGCTGTCTGCAAACGGAAGGTCTCTTTCGTCCACCAGCAGTGAAGCCAGGCTAGCTGTGCTGGGGCTGTCTTTGGTCACGTCTCCTTTGCCCGTCCCAGGCTGGACTTCTGACATGCTTAGCCCAGCTACATCACTCTCTCTACGGGTAGGAGTGGGGGTCTTCTGCCCGTCTAGCTCTGGAAGTTGGGGACAACTGGGGTCAAGTGGAAAGACGGGAGACGTGCTGCCTGATTGAGTGGGGGTCTTCTGCCCGTCTAGCTCTGGAAGTTGAGGACAACCGGGGTCGATTGGGGAGACGGGAGAGCTGCTGCCCGATTGAGAGGCATCGTCTGAGGCTTCGGAATGTCTGCTGCTCCTGCTCTTCTTCTTCTTGGAACTGAAGAAACTCCCCAAGCGGAACAACATCCCCTTCTCATCTGAGCTCTGGGAGGGGAGGAAGAGAGATGGAGGAAAGAATGACTGAAAACAAGGTAGACATACCTGTTGGCAGGGCTTCAAGAAAAGAAAATGGTTGAGTAGCAAATGAGTTGTCTATTTTAAAGATGTGCTTTACTGGTTGATGCAAAACTGCCATACTTGTATCATTGTAGCATACTGTACATTTTAAACAGCTCCATTAACGCAGAGAAAACATTTTCTAAATATTAAGAATTAAACAATTGCTAGGCCTCTAAATTTTCTTCTGCTTAAATAGCCCCGTGAGAGACAGTTACTACAATATCAGGGCTGTTACATTACAGTGACATAACATAACAATGACCCTCAGGAATAGTCAAACACAGCAAAACGGTGAATGTGTTAGTTCAGCTCAGCTATCTAATTCCAATCAGCTAGACCTCCATATGAGCAGAACAGAACAGACAGGTGCCAGCATCTGCCACTATACATGGATGGTAGAAACAGGGTAGTAGTTCTACTTTCTGTTTCAACTAACAAGGAAGCCAACGCCTAAATAAGCAACAACTAAATATAGAAAATACTTTCATGAAGAAGTCATGTTTAATCCAAGCTATACAAAAGGAAAATAGTCAACGTGCTATTAGACACATGACATTACTGTGTACACCACACATAAACAACATTGACAGACTACAGCTCTAAAATCTCACCCAAATATAATGTCTCTGAACAGTATAGGTCATGCTAGGACAAGTAAACTACATTAGGCACAGCTTGCCTCAACGATAACATGACATGCATACACACTTATATAAAGCTGCTTACATACCATTATAATTTTAATGTCCGAAACACGCTTCCCCTTTGAATCAGACACAGAACAAGACAATCCACGGACTGACACATATAAAGGTGGTAAACAAGTTAATGTTTAGCTATTTTCAATTGCTTCCGGAAGTGAACTAGAAGTCATACCATCCTTGCAACAAGGAACCTTAACCAAGAAAATCCCATCTGGCAGATTTTGAAAGATACATTTGATCCCATGCAAAACGCATGAACCCTCTTGGCAGACTGCTCAGTCTGAATGTTTGTCTGAATCTGTCTTTCCCTAGATCCATATTAAACAAACAACATTACCTGGTCTGGAGGGATGGGATCCATGTGCAAATAAGAAAGGAACAGAAAGACTATTGTGAAAGAACTTCAGAAGGCAAACAGCCACATGAAAAAATGATCACCAAAAAAAATGTATGGGTGTGGAATTTTGAACACAACCACACCTTTTCCCCATAACCAACTATGGAAAATGAATTGGGCAATTATCACTTTATGCTAAGTAATTCTAACCATAAAAATAAGGTCAGTTTTTTTACTCTGGATGCAGCACGGGAGGACATGTTTGCGTATTGAGAAAATCTACAAGAGTACTGCAAGAGTACTAACACGTTTGTTTCTGTCTTGTCTTAAATTGTTTGCCAGGTTCTCTTGAAGTACCTGCAACATTTAAGTATAAGTAAGTAAGTACATTTAAGTATGTTGGCTATCTTTCCATTAGGGGGTTTGCTAATCTTTATGCATTGGAACGATTATTGAGATTATTTCTTCAAGAGGATATCCCTTTTGTAAAATCCAGTGGAAACATTGTTTGGTGTTTTCAGACGTTGTGGTACATTTGAGGAAGCAAAGAACAGATGTGAATACATCCTTTTTAGACACAAATAAACTCTGAAGTGTGGCCTTGGTGTGATGAACTAGAAAGGGGTATATTGCTAAAAAGAGACCCTGGTCCCTGCTCATCCAAAAATATGTCTTCCTGTATTTTATATTTAAGAATCACAGCTGACTGAATTGAAATGATCGCTCTAGAAGTCAGTCTGATGTCATTATGTCATCTGAAACTTGTCCATTACAATTATGGTGTAGGAATCACATTCTAGATAAAGACACTAAAACAGTATGTAGGTAGTAAAGAAGTTAAGCCAAACACGTTATGTAAATAGCAAATGATCCAGTAAGCACACACACGCCTTGCAAATGAACTCACTGCTGTCATCTGCTGTGCATAATCTTTGTTACAGCATGTTTATGTATCTCGCTGAGCGAAGCAGGGAAAGTATCACATGCTTGCACCACAAGAATGGGGGGGGGGGGGGCATCTCACAAGAGTCACTATACAGTCACAATCTAAACCAAAAAAATGATTAAATATCATGTTTATATGTGACAGTTTGTGCTGTACACATAACGTTTTTTATTATTGCTATTTCATGAATTGTAAGCAGAAATTGTCATTGCTACAATCCGTAGAGTTGGACATAACATTTTAAGAGAGTATGCGTGTCAAAAGTGGCGCACCCTCATTTTCACATGCCAAACTAAATCTTATAGTGCCATTTTAGCTAGGCATTGCAGTTCCTCTAGCGCCACCTTCAGTCTACCGCTGAATTGATTAACATGTTAACAAGTGACACCACGGGAGGATTTTGACGCATATTTTTAGATGTCCCCCTCCAGTGGCTGAGGCCATGTGGGACAAGAAATTACAGTGGTGCAGCTAGCAGAACTACATTTCCCAAGATAGTGTGCCTTAGCACACCTGAGAAGAATGAGAAGAGGGTTGACTGTCAGGCTGGAGCTCTAAATAGGCTCCAGAGAAGACTAAAGAGAAGCCAGCTGTGAGGACTGGAACTGTGGCCTGGTTGCAGACTTGTGGGGGAAAGTATTCGAAACCCATTTAGTCTATTTTCCCTTGTTTAATAAAAAATCCATTATGAAATGAAAATTACCTAAGAAGTGAGACCTTTTTGAGGCATGTGGAAATTAAAAAATATATTTTGGAACGCTGCTTAGTGTCTTGTTGTGCGTAGCTTGCATTACATGTTGAGTTAAATCGAGTGCCACTGGCTGTTATGCTCACTCACTCATTTGGTGGGAAATGCGTGAGTGACACATTCATTAAACACACATTAAATCCCAGTATTATTACAGTAAATATCTTTGCAGTAGGGATAATACATACTAATCGTCTAGCAGAGAGTGTTAAAGCTTCATTTCTTATCTAAAAACAAGCACTACAAAGCTCAAGTTTGTTTCAAATCCGTAACTTTTAAGAGCAGTGGGAATGCTGTCTACAATGCGCTTCAGCATTGTGTTCATTTATTAACTTTTGAGTCCTCCAGTAGAGTAAGTGCAAGTACAGCACAGTGCAACACATAACATTCTGTAACATGGTTTAAAATGCTCATACGTACAAAATGTCAACTGAAAATTGAAATTAAAAAACTGACTGAACAACTAACCTTTCTGGGCTTGGAGGGAGAAGTGGAGTTAGGGAAGTGAGCCAGGTCCAAGTTCATCATGGATTGGGTTTCAGGTTTGAGGTCTGACTCGTCCAATTCAGTCCTGATACTGCATTCTGTCATCACACTCATCTGGTCAAAGCTCCTGTTGAATAAATGGGAACAGAAACAAAGAGGGGGGGGGAGAGGGATGGTGAGGGGTAGAGTAGAGAGTGTTAGCCGAAGAGAGGAGGGAGGAAGAGACAGAGGACGATATAGATGGGGGGGATGGGCAAAAGACGGAGTCAGTGTGTTGAATCGCATCCACACTGAGATCTAATGTTTTCAACCGACAATCAGATCTTTCTCAATTCAAACATGTTCTTCATTCTCTTACCAGACGGGTGTAGTCTGAAATACAGTCTGGAATATGTCATTTCAGTATACAAGAACACATAAGATCATGTCACCACTATATTGGGTAGAGCTCATAGTACGTGTGTGTAGAAAGTACATCCTCCCTCTATCTCTGTCCATGTCTCTAGGCAAACAAGAGATGGCTTAAAGAGAAATAGACAACATTCCCTCCTCACGGTTGAATAACAAGTTACATCTAGGTGTGTGCAGTTAGTGTACCGCTGAGCATTCTGGGACATGCATGTGAAAGAAAGCCCAAACCTACTTTAGGGAGGCGTGGTTTTCGTCACCCTTGTCGTAACAAATTTAGTCGACTCCATGTTGCACAACCGAGAGTATAGCATTGAACTGGGGACTACAGTATTCACAATGACAGAAGTTCGGGGAGAGATGTGCTTTTGAACTCACTCTTTAAACAAACCAGATTCCACTTTTGTGAGGTCTTGCTCCAAAGCAAGACGTGTTCAGAGATGTTGAAACGAATAAACGACTTGACACAAGACTCTAGCTGCAAACAATGAACAGCTTATTAGGAGTAATGATGAGGTTTTTTCACTGTGAGGTGCTCAAGTTGTGGGAGCCTTTTGGTCATATGCAATAGGCTTTGTTTTAAGCTTGAACAAGCGAACCGGTTGAGTCAAGCAGACTCACCTCTAAACAATACAATAGTATTCATCGTGCATCACTCAGATGCATGTCTATGTGAGTCATCTACTGGTAAACAAAACAAAAAATGGTGAGCTTCAAAACAAAAATAATTTAAATTAGTTTCAAATCAGATATACCAGACCATATGTACAGGGATAGCGTGCTCTAAACCAGAATGTGTCTGGGCTGGAATTTGATTTAGTGTTTTAACAACGTTAACCATGCAACCTTGTGATTCAAAGTCTTCTGTGACCTTTCAAACATAGTTGCAAAACCAGTTTTTTTTCTAAAGCATAACAAAGACAATCAAACACATTCTCTAATTAGTATTCAAACCTTCCCAGCCCTCAACATATACATGTACTGTACAGTCCCAATCTAGATCTGACCTGCTTTTTACACAGCTGCTCTGCAAGTCACACTTGCATAAACACACAGGCACACTCATGCAAGTAGGTGCAACACATCTCATGTAACACGCGCGCGCACACACGCACGCACGCACGCACGCACGCACGCACGCACGCACGCACGCACGCACGCACGCACACACACACACACACACACACACACACACACACACACACACACACGCACAAACACATGATCAGAGCCATTCAAAAGACCCTGAAGGGCTGAGTCAACCGGAACGAGAGATGGAGGGAAGTCAAACACGAGTCCTTCTACATAATACCCCGAGATGATGACTCACTGCGGTTACTGAGGAGGGATCCTTGGTTTCTTACTTGCAAATCTTAAGCAAACTGCAGAACACACTTTCGGAACACTTGGAAGAGTCTGACATGTTTACCATATGCACCTGACCACCAAAGTAAACTCCTTGTTGTGTGAACTACGGCGACACTTTGTTCAGATTCTGATGCTAGGGAGTTCAATTGTTTACTTTTGGTTGAGTTTAAAAGATCACTGTACTGCTTTAGAAGTTAGGACAATAACTTTGTACTGAAATGCTTTTTTCTATGAAATGCAGCACAATTTAGCATTTGAACTGTCCAGACTAAATATATCAAAGCAAAGAACTGAGTAAATCATAAAGAATGCACTTATTTATAACTGCTACTACTTGTCTCCAGCAGATGGTGCTTGATATGGTTATTATAGCTTCTTTTATATGATTTTCATACCATCTTGGGTTGTTTGTCTAAATAGGAAATCTAAACTCACCCACTGGACGGTCTAACACCTCAGATGTCGGGCCTATATTGCCTTTGGCTCCATGTAAGAAGTGCTATCTTGCGATCAATATCAGTAAAAGTGTGTCTGAAGCCTTATCGGTTATTTGACCACCTATCTGCGCTATAAGTAGGCTAGGGAACACTGGCTTGGAGCTACTAGGTTAAACCAATTCAACACACAAACTACTACTTATTTCACCCTCATAATCCATAGATTTTCAGATCTCCATTCACTCATCCTGAAGCACAGTGAAGGAAGAGAGACAAAGTAAAGATAATTCCCTGAATCTGACTTTTCAACCATTTCTCTACCAAATCAAAGTTGGTACATATAGAAAATTGAATCGTCTGTTGGGATGAACTTCTTTTCAAGTGAGCCTTGGTCAACACTGCAGCATACAAGGTGCGAGGTGTAATGTGATAGCCTTCCACAATAGGCAACATGAAATACCTCCAACATTAAACTTTGATCAACTATCAATTCACCATGGCATACATAGTAAGTAGTTATGTTACCAGGATTAGGTGTGATTTCCTAAGGTTACACAACCAGCTCATAAAACTGTCATGTTGACTTTTGATGCATGCAGGCAGAGAGCCAATCCCTCTCTTCGTCTCTCTCACTCTCTTTGTCTCTCTCTATTTCTCTTTCGCTCTCTGTCTCCATCTCCTTCTCTCTCGCTCTCTTTGTCTCTCTCTTTCCCTCTTACTCTCTTTGTCTCTCTCTCTCTGTTTGGCTCTCCCTCTTTTTCCCTCTTGCTCTTTTTGTCTCTCTTACTTTCTCTCTCCCTCTTTGTCCCTCTCTTTCTCTCTCTCGCTCTTTGTCTCTCTCTTTCTCTTTCTCTTACTCTGTTTAGTTCCATACAGAAAAGCCTTTATTGGCATAAACGACATTTGTAAATATTGAGAGAGCAACGGTAATATTATACTGTTAACAATGATAGTAACACGAAGAATACTTAGCAAACATTGTAACATCTCTAGATATTTCTCCTCTCTCTTCCACACGTACGAATGCTGTGATGTAACACAATATTGGGCAAAATTACACTACGTATGTAGGTCTACTTTTATTTGACTGGACTTTCATTCATATTGAATGAATTATTCCAAGACCCACGCCCTTTTTTATAGTCCTTTTTAAGGAACCAGAAGTCATTGAAAGGATAACAAAATTTCTTTCTCCAGTCTTTTTGGCAATTTTTTTAGCAAACTTTTTATCCTCAAAGGTTTTCATATCTTGGAACAAAGTTAGTGTTTTCATACAAAGTACATGTGTTTTTGTCACAATAGAGAATATTCTTTGGTCAACCACAATAGAGGCTTGCCTTACTGCAGATGATGAAGGAATGCTAATGTGCGCTGTTCCAACAGGATTCACATGTTCTTACAAGGGATGGTCTGTGTTTATATCCATGCAACAACAACATCAACCTATCTCAAATGCAACATTATAAATAAATATCAGACAAGCATTATGTCTTTACCATACAGCACCACAACAGAATATCAAATATAACATCACAAAATAAACAACATATAAACATAAACAAAATAAACATAGTAAACAGAAATGGCAGTTTGGCAGGTATAACGAGACACCTGTACGTACAGCTTAGTGAAGATGCCCTAAGTTGATCTCATTTAAACCTGTCAGTTGTGTCTTCAGACCACACTGGAACTTTTTCCAGCTGTGACTGGAAGATGCGTTAGTCCAACAGGTAGACCATCCCAAGGGCCTCTTTGTTCAGGACTTGTGGCTGATTACACCTATTACATTGGTCATGCCCAAGTTTCAGGATATCATGTTGTGTGGAAAGCTCTGTGTGTGTGACTGGGAGGCAAGGGAATGCGTTTGTGTGGCTAAGCTGTGTGTGTGTGTGTGTGTTTGTGTGTGTGTGTCATGTTTACATATCAGCTCTGCAGTGAGGGTGATCTGGGCGCCTCCCTTGTTTTATTGACTATTAGAGAGGCAGCTGCAACCCACTTTGACCACTATCCATACACCATACCTACCTACACACAGACAAGTAAGGGGAGTCGACTGAAAAGAACCTGTTCGAGTTTGCATAAGCTACTCAAATAACATTTAAAAATCAACTCCTAACCAAACCTGACTTCCCCCAACATTAAACCAAACTCCGAAGCTCCTCTGGTATGATCTGAGGTTATTTTGTATTTAGAAAAACAGATGAAAAATCAACGAAAGGTCTAGCGTGGTCATGACACCCTTCAGGTGGTTGAACAAGATGTTGAACCAAGTACAAGGTTCAACAAGGTGGCTGTGGCACCCTCTACCCCCCAGTCTTGCCCTGTACGCAAACTGAACAGGGTCACGTGCATTTTCTACCTTCATAAGACGCTTTCTTAACGACGACCTTTCAAAACTCTTCATCGCTAAAGAGGTCACGGCTACTGGCCCATTCTTTAGAGGGCGTGTCTGCTTGTTCCGAGCCACAGGTGTAAATGCAGAATGCCTTCCTCATTACCACGATGCAGAATCCAACAACCACTGAGTTACCCATGTGAGCTCTACTAACAACAACTGACCTCTTATTATGTAGCATCAAAGATGTTTTGAAGACAGTGTCCCATTAGTGGCGTCCCATTGATGGCATCTTATGGAAAGTGCACAATGGTGCTAGGTAATTATGGACAGATTATGACTTTACAGAGGTAGATTTTTTTCTTTTATGATTGAAGGAGACCCATGTCCCTCTCATTAGGTTTGAGCATCAAATAAGGCTGCCTCTACACTCACAACCCCTTCGGCAAAGGTATGGAGGTGCATGGAGGGATGGAGATAGAGATTTATAGTACTTTCACTCAAGATTAGCATATTATTCTATAACTATAATTAACGAATGGATGTTTTCAACACTATCTATTCAAGTGCCTGGCAGGTTGACGGATAATGACAATCTCTGTGTTCAATCTTCTCAACTGCCCCAAGGAGAATTCTTCACAAACTATGAGCTCATGCGGACAGGTTTGATTTTGTTTGTTTGATGCACCCAACTCTCCATTCCCTTCAAGCCCTTCCAACTCTTTTAATAACCCCTGTCAATCTCTCCCAAACCACCTTCCTTTTCCACACTTGGTCCTCCCTCCATAAACATCCCCTCACCCCACCCCACCCCTCCCGGACAAACTGAAATGGACATTCAAGATATGCTCTGTAGTCTAGAAGGGTCGTAGTTATACTCAAGGCCTGTACAAAGCATACACCTGAAATGCCTTCCTTCTTTCAACCTAAGCTTCTGTCAGCAAGGCTGATTATCTCGTTATTTTTTGTTTCATCAAAGAATTGAGTCGTTTTAAGTCAATGCGAATGCAATGGACTGACAAACATAGATACACATTTTGTGTGAAGCATCTATGTTTACTGATCACACGATAGAGACCGTACATGCTATGGATTACTCTGCAGAAACGTAGGAGTCAGTGTCTTATCTACAGATCCAAAGAACAGCACCTGTGATCAAGTCTGTACTGGCTGAGAGTACGTTCCTCTATGACTCATTTGCTGGAAATCAAACAAAGCTTGTTATAGATCCTCGGTTATATGGAACTGCAAAGTGAAAGCTAACAGTTCAAGGAGGCACAATTTCAATAGCATCATCATCGGCGCATTATGATAAAAATACACACGTATGTGAAGCTGCAAGTTCAGACAAGTGCGTCGGGAACCTTTTTTTCCCAGTATTATCAGTCAACTTTATGGCATAGACTTTCATTATGCAGTCTGTTAAACCCCAAAACTGAAATTGTGCTATCAGGATACAACTAGAGGGGAGCATACTGTGACAAACACTGTGTATTTGTTATATTGTGTTTCCTTGCAGTGTCACTGAACAGCTGACCCCCCAAAAATCCTTATGTGTTAGGTTGAGCTTGTGTGATTAGAAGTTTAACGTTACAGCACACTGGGACTTAATGCAAATATCGTAGCACCTGATTCATGCTATCACAGCATTTGCATGTCATAGCATTGGTTTTAAAGCCACAACCTTTGGACAATAATAGCGTGTTCTACGGGCTGGTTAAGTTGATCAACTAACGTAATTGTCACGGGTCACTTTAGGAACATAACCAACTTCATCAAAATACTCCTTCAATAACACACACAGGAAATGAGTCATTATCAACCCCATTCGGGAGTTGTCCAGGAGGCCACATGTGCAAGATGCCATAGAGCATGACTGTAGAGTTTAACCAGTAATCCTTCCACAGTGTGGAAACTGCAAATGTGTTTCAAAACGTTTTTTTCTTAGATACCTTCTTAGTCCCGCCCCTCCCCTTAGGCAGTTACCACGGTACAGAGTTCAGTGTGGTAATGTTGCCTGAGTGGAGCATGTGGCGGAATATTTCTGATAGTTTCCTTGAGGGTGTGGGACACTTACTTGCAGTAGAAAAAAATGGAATGGCTTTAGGAAAAAAACAGAACAATATTTACATTTATATTTCGCTGAGCATTCCTATGAATTCATTCACTTTGGCCACTGAACGACAGTGGGGGACAGGGTATTACGTCTTCTGGTTTGTTGACAGAGAGCCGTTTCCAATACTCTGAGTCCCACTTCAAAAACAGATATAGGCAAACATGTATTGATAAACTGCCTTGTGGTATTTCTGCTTTAAAAGTGAGTTGAGTCAATAGACAAGACAACTGGAATACTTTAATGACAACTGCCAGAGTGTCACAACATGTTTACCTCCTGTAATATTATCCAAAAGCAAAGCATTTTAATGTAGCACACAGCCTCTAGATAACAGAATCCCGAAAATGCTTAAGCGCACAATACATGTTACGCTATTCATTTTGAGAACGACTGACATTCTGCATGTGTGTGCGTAAGTAGTCATATTGCTGCGTGGACGCGTGTCAGTGCTTTAGTGGGTGTGTCCATGGCTAATTAGGTTATTGTGCTCTGAGTCAAATCATAGATCCTTCACATTAATCCATGTGTGAGTGTATTCCAGACATCATGCAGTGTGGCTCATGTGATTGAATGGGGACAAGGAAATGTTCCTCTCATGACTGGTGCAGCAGGTTTTGGATTGAGTAAAATGTTTAGACACCATTAATGCAATACTTTTAGTCATTCTCTGAAGGCATTATACTAAAGATAATAGGTCACACTTCATTCAACAAAGGGTTGTTGGTAAACCCTAAATCCTAACCTATCCATCAAGGGTTTTAAGCAATACCAAGGTCTGATGTCTCAGAATGTCTGCATCTTTGCATGGCATTAGACTGCAATGGGCGACACAGGTGTAGCTTTGCTGCAGATCATTGCTGACAGCAAAAAAAGATATTTCATAGTGAACTATCAACATCTTGTTTCGTGACTTTAAAATCAGTCAGAAAAAGTATAGCGTATAGATTTACAATAGGTATTTCTATGTATTAAGTTAGGACCCAAACTGCATAGATTCCTGAAATGCTTTTCAACTCCCCACTCCTACCATGACTGAGTTTCACACTAACATGATGCACCCCAAACCAAACATGATTGGAAGATGAACATACTTGATTTCCTCATCTACTTTACAAGTCAACTGCTCCTGTTTTGTCTTCCCACAAAAACAAGACTAAACAAGCCAAGCAGGAACTTGACACATGATTGGTTAATCAGTAAAGACTGCCAGGGGTGAAACAGTCATTCTCAGTTGTTGTTAATATCACAAGTCATCCCTTGATATCACAATGTGAAAATGTGTCCAACACGCTGCTTCAGTAAATGTAGGAACACTTGTGTACCAGAGATAGACGTCTGCTACTGTATGAAAGACAGGTTTTGTTTGTGCATTTGATTCCACTATCATGACAATCCATAAAAATATGTATACATATACATTAATATAAGTCTAGTATTTAAAAATTCACCTGATTCACCCTTCTTTGAAAGACATATCTTAACTTTGATTTATGACAGGAATCAAAAACATTGTTTCCAGATACAAGATACAGAACAAATTACATATCTTATGGAAACTGAGTCCAATTACATAATTTAATACTTGAAATGTACAACAGATTAATATTATTTAAAGGAACTTCTGTAAAAATATGAAATGATCCTCTAAAACATTTCCTTTGTGTTGATAAAGACAGAGACTATGTACTTGAGGAAATGACTATACCTAGCTATCATGCTGAGAATATCTTAACTGAAAAGTAATGTTTTAAAGTGGGAACCCTGGAGACCAAAAGCCATGTTTTGGTGGAAGCAGATGACGAACTGGAGACCACACTAGAGAACAAAAGACCTACGCTGTATGCACCCGGACCTGCTGGTTCCTCAGATGGTACCACACAGATTCTACCTAGATGGTACCACACAGATTCTACCTCATTGCCTATAAATAATTGTTCGATTTGAGATACAAGACGCTAAGATTCAAACAGAGACGGCGCTTCATAACCAACTAATGTTGATAAATACCAAGGGCAAGTCATTCTGTCATGTAGCCTACTCACATGTGCGGTTTGAAGCTGTCATGGTCCTCGTTGAAGAAAAGGTCTTCCCCTGCAGAGTCACTTGACTTATGCTTCTTTATTCTAAAAGATAGGAATCTTTTAGCATTCTTTTTTCTCGAGCTTGTAGGTTGGCCTTCAATATTGCCTGGTAGCGTCGCTTCAGGTGGGCTAACATATGCTTCACTTGATGGTAAAGTCGAACGTCTTTGGATCGGTTTGGCAGGTTCCCCATCTTTGAAAGACTCCGAATACGCTGAGTGTTTTCGGGCATCCTTGTTTTCTTTATCCAGTGACTTCGATTTCTGAAATAAACTTTTTATTTTTGCCGTGTTAGATTTACTCATGATGAGAGATGCAACTCTCTCCCGAAGAGCGAGAAGAATGGGCCAATCTTTTTGTGAGTTGCTTGAACGAAGAGTGAGGTGAGGTGAATGTGTTATACCTGTCTTGCTCCCTCCCTCATTGCTTCAACCATTGCACCACATCAGTGCGTTCTGGCTGCATTATGCTCCACGGTGACACATATACATCTCTTTAAACTTCATTTTACCATCGACTTTATAATAAATATATCTTGTTCTTTATTAAAGGCTACCATTACTTTTTATAGGGAATTGGCAACATGTATACTATACAAGGTCAAAAAAGGAATACAATAAAGTGTACCTAAGTTTATGTTGTACGAAGCATGTGTGTTGGCTTCATCTAGTGGCCATTTGGAATAAGTACAGAATGGATTTCATGCAACATGTGAGTAAAAGTTGTAATTTGATTGACACTGTAAGACTGAATTGAACCGTGTATTGTCATTCATGGTTGGCACTCAGTGCTCTCACACAAACAAACTTTCCCAACGTGTAAGTGTCTTTGGCTTAGTTTGCCAAAGAGAAGCATCTGGAATCTAATGGTAGTGGTGCAGATGCATGCAGAAATGTAGGATTTGACAGGATGAAACCTGCTTTAATGATGCCTCTGTCAGCAGTTAAGTGTAATCCTCTAATATGTCAATTTCTTACAGCATTTAGCCATTTTGAGGAGGAATCTGCAATTGCTGCTTCTATTTGTACTGTGACATGCCTTTTCTTTGTGTGTTTGGTATAATTGTCATTTCACTAATTGACATGGAAAAAATGCTTTGAGCTTCATAGTTACCTTAACAAAAGAGGAATGTGAATATGACGAAATGATTGAAATCTATTCAATTATTTGGTGTATTGCAGCAAAACTCCTGCAGGCAGAGGAGGGACTGGAGTGACTGGAGCCACCTGGGCTCACAGTATTTAAACTGCTGCTCAACCCTCTCTTGGCTCTCTCTCTTCTCTCTCTCTCTCTCTCTCTCTCTCTCTCTCTCTCTCTCTCTCTCTCTCTCCCTCTCTCTCTGTTCCTCCAGGTATGCTCCTGTTTGGTTTTTGCCTTTGTGGTTTTATTCAGTTTGCACTAAGTCACATTTACACATCCATGCACTTTAAATACACCTCCCCTTTTGACATAGTTACACCTCATCGCACGCTTCTATGTTTAAAGTTCATAGTGTGGTTTTACAGAAACGAAACTCTTTTTCATTGGCCTATACTTGTTTTTCGTGTCCCCTCATTTGTCCCCTCATTGATTTTGTCACAGACTATGAGCCTGCATGTGACAATGTGTTCAGAGTCATTAAACACCTCTTTTATGCTTAAAACATTTTTTAAGCAATTCTTCAGACTGGCACCATTAAAAGTAAATGATGAATATAAGGCTTGCAATGCAAAATGTCTAGATGTGTATACTTGGTGCAATGGTCCCTTCTGCTCTCCATTTAGAGAAAATACTGAAATGTCCAACTGCACACTGAGCTTATTATCCTCTGTGTGGCTCATATATCAATACAGGAAGTGTAGCAGGTGACCAGTTGAAAAACTCCTTATTTCATCTTTCAGTTGCCACCTACCTACTTGCCATCTTCTCACAACCCGAAGGGATACCCAGCAATGCAATATCTTTACTGTCATTGTACAACAAACAATGCTTTGACAGTTTAGTGAAGGTTTGAGCCTCACCAAGGTGGCTTAGCAGAATTAAGGGCATGGAAATGAGATAACGAGGAAGAGACAATACAAACCCCCTTGTGTATGTTCATATTGCACCTCCCAATTGCACAGTCAGCAGCCAATGCTGGGATATTTAGCTCTCAGACCTGATTCCTCCATTGCTCACCAGCTTCTCTTCTGAAGAGATCATCTGATGCTGTACAGTTCCACATTATCACCAGTATACTTTGCCATTGCATAAAGTAACGGCAACACCACAATTTTTGTATCCATTCGCTGCTTTAATTAGGGTTTCTTACATTTTAAGAAGACATCTGAACTGAATTTTTTTCTATAACCTTTGTAATCCTGAGACATCTAATTTGCAGGTATGTACTCTATGAACTTCAAAGTTGATCGATTTAACATTTTCAAAACCTACGTGTATTCAAGGCAAATTCGGTTACCGAAATATCCACAATATAAAAGTGAAATGGTGTATGCGTTGATAAGAACGATTCAAGACCAGTCATGCCATTGGTACTGACTGAATTATGCTGTTTGACTGCATTCGTTTGTCAAGGTTGCCTTAAAGCAAGGTTGTGCTGCAAGCACTGAACTGGGGCAGGAGCATCATAAAACCACTGCCTATCACAAACATTTGGACAACGTAACTCACAACAATTACTATATCTCCACCCTACAAGATTATTTTATTGGAAAGCATTCAATGACAGTGTCGCAAAAAGTCTTTAAATTACGTAAATGACGCTTTAAAGTGACAACAAGAACAATTAATAAAAGACAGAAGCCTTTTTCTTACTGCATTTATACAATAGAATGGTAGATTATTAACTGAATCGTTTACGAAACTTCCTCTTCACACCATTGGGATTGAAACTGCAGTCAACAGTGTATTTGCTACACTCAACCCACAGGCCTTTAGGGGAGATTTTCTGATCCTTGTCTACATCTTTTTATGCTGTTTTTAGGGCACAGATATGTGCTATATCGCGCTGTGGTGTTTATTGTCAAAGTTTTGATAAGAATCTAATCTGCGAAGAATCCAACATGGCTATACGCCTTCTTGAGCTCCCACGTGTTCCTTTAAAAGGTGCACGCTATAAGAAAAAATGGGTCATGAATCGGTGCTATCAACTCTCAAACTTTCAGTAGAAAAAAAGAACACTTTGCCCTGGCCACCGTACTTTTGGCTTGTCACTTTTCAAGTGACGATCACTTTTCACTTTTCAAGTGACAAGCCACTTGAAAACGTTGAATAAAAAAGAAATGGTCAGAAAGCTTTGGATGCTGAATGGTTTTTCTTTGCTCGAGATTCATTTTTCGTTTGTCTTCCACAGGGCAAAAACCATGGAATTATTAGGGAGCGATGAATACAAATACATTGATTACCCAACTTCTACAGACTACATTGATTTTTACAATGACACTGACAATGACACAGCGCCTCCTTGTCAGCTTTACGTCAAACAGTCAGTGGAAATCATGATGCAAACCTCTGTCCATTCTCTCATCTGCGCCTTCGGTCTGCTGGGCAATGTGTTGGTGGTCGTCACGTACCTCTTCTACAAGCAAGCCAAGACCATGACGGATGTTTACCTCCTGAACGTGGCCTTTGCGGATCTGCTGTTTGTTCTCGCCCTCCCGCTCATCATCTACAATGAGAGGAATGCCTGGAGCATGGGCCACATAGCCTGTAAAATGGCTGGAGGAGCATACAGCATCAACCTCTACAGCAGCATGCTACTGCTGGCTTGCATCAGCTGCGACCGCTACATTGCGATCGTCCAGGCGAGGCGCTTCTTCGGCATCCAATCGCAGCTGCAGAAGGGCAGCCATCTGGTCTGCTTGGCCGTCTGGGTGTTGGCCATGATGTTGACCATTCCGACGGTTATCTACAGCAAGCTGACTGAGAATATCCTTCCGGTGGAGGACTCGACAGAGTGCCAGATGGAAATCGAGCACGCTGAGACGGCTCGTTTGATGAAAGTGTTGGTGCCTAGTCTGCAGGTGTCCATCGGGTTCTTTTTGCCTCTACTGGTCATGCTGATTTCATACTCCAGCATTGTGTGGACCTTGCTGCGGGCGCAGAACGCCCAGAGACAGAAGGCGCTAACTGTAGTCCTGACAGTGGTGGTGGTTTTCATTCTGTGCCACTTGCCCTACAACGTGACTCTTCTGTTCCACACGGTAGGGTTGTTTAAGGTGCGGGGGTGTGAGAAGGAACAGCTGAAGATTACCACCCTGAACATTACCAGGACTCTGGCTTATCTGCACTGCTGCCTCAATCCATTCCTCTATGCATTCATTGGGGTGAAGTTCCGAAGCCACCTCTGGAAAATTCTGGAAGACTTGTGGTGCCTGGGGAAGAAGTACATCTCTTCAGGTCAGTCCTCCACTCAGATGTCAGATCTTTATGTCTCAGGCCACAGATCTGCAGAGGGATCCAACAATGATCGACGAACATCCTCATTCAACATGTGAGAAAGGAATGGAGACTTGGTGGTCTCTGAGGATATTAGGCTTCAGCTGCCAGAAGAATAGAACGACGTTTGTTTTGAATTTCAACTGCAAAATACATAATGGAGTGCCAATGAATATTTTCTATATCTATTCGGATACGTAGGAAGCTGAAACTGATTAGCATAGTTCAGTCCATTTCATTGAGTTAAAATTGCTGTAAAAGCCCCAACGCTAAGTGAAATTGTGGTACTCAATGGTAATTGTAGCTGGTTTGAGCTGACACAGTCAGGTTGTATTGTTTAAGTTGGCAAAACCATGTAAAAGTGGGGAAAAAAGAAATCAGTCAACAATGTATTGCACAGCAAATTGAGATAAGTGCATTTCAGAAGACGTTTGTTTGTCAGTTGAATTGATCAATTGACTTGTTTTATGCTCATTTAAGTGTACATAGTTTTATGCTTTTTGATATCATTTTGACATTTGGTGAAACCTCTGATTTGTATTTGAATACTGTTTCCCTCTTCTTTGTAATACATCGAGATGTTACACTGTTTTGCATCATGTATTGGATAATCAAATTTTTTTTCCTACTTAACAATAAATATTATGGTTTCATACCAATGTGTCTCTTTACACATTACTGCCGTCTGTACACTACCCATCCAAAGTTCAACATTTGAAAACAGCTACATTGGAGAGGTAGTAGTTTTCAGATTTTGCATGCACATGGTATTACACAAAGTAGCTGTGCATCTTTGGAATTGATTTGCTTACATATTTGCTTATTTCAGTTTCAAAAACAAAGAATCATTGACACTGGCCAATGCACAAACAACAAGCTTCTTTGCATTCACTCAACCAGGAAATACTCTCTCTGAATGACCCAGAGATTCTTGTCCCTTTGTCCATGACCAAACACTAATGCCAGCAACATCATTATTTGTGGGAAAAATGTTAACAGGAAAATTGTTTTGCTTGCAATATAAATAAATTAATATTTGAATATTAATAAACTAAATTTTCCACCACCCCAGCTGGATGGCAGATCTAGAATAAAGAGATGGATTATCATAATGATCTCATTAATCTGCCACAGTCTCTTTATGCAAATATTGTCATGTTCATTTACAAAGTAAAACGTCCGACAAGAAAGATCACATTGTGTTTGGTGAGTCATTTCATTCCTCGACAGGGATTCAGAAAAACCTTATAGCAAACCATATATCAAAAGGTTTGACAGTCAAATTAAATCAATTTGATATATGTGGGTGTCACAGGATTGTAAGGACAGACTAGCACTAATAACTGGACAGCATTCCATGTGTGACAGTATGCAATGACTGGTGGGGCTACTTGTCTGTCTTTCTGTCCGTCCGTTCGTTTGTCTGTCTTCCTCCCGGCAGAAGTCAAGTGCATGTGTTTTGGAGGGATGGGCTCTCAAGGGAGAGGGCGGGATATTTTTTGGTTAAAATCCATTTCAATCAAATCTTAAACTTTCCAATTCTGCCTTCAACCTTTTTTAAGGATGTAAACCGAACATTATCATGAAAAAAGCCAGAAAATACTTCTTCAAACTATGTATTCCTTCACTCAGTGTTCCTGTAAACCTGCATGGCTATGGCTCACAACATAAGAAGAATACATTGACTTAAGTGAGATGAATTTCCTGTCCAAGCGTGAGTGTCGGCCCCCTGGTGGTGGCAGATGATCAGATTTCACTGCTAAACAGGAATTTGACAGTTATCATTTTGGCAGCAAACAGTATATGAAACATTTTGAACTGAAAGATGTTCAAAGTTCAGTTACACAAGATGACGTCTTTAACACATCAATGCCATCGGGACCTCAATAAATGATACAGTGATGATAAATTACTCAATACAGCAGCTCTACTCAACAAGGTACCTTTTGAGAGGATGGGTGAGCGAGTAAAGGATCTGAGGAACCTGTTAAATATACAGGTTAAGACCTCAATCTACATCAGTTTCGCATCTGTATGAATGCACACACGTCACAGCAAAGCTACACATGCAGTATTCTTCTCATACTCTACTCTCTATTCTTCATGACAACACGTGTGTTCAACGCTGTGTCCACTAGGAGGCATGTCAGCGACGAAACCGTTAGTTTGAACCTTTTGTTTTCATTCTGCGTAAAAGCACAGAGCAGTGAAGACATGGATGCATCCATATAGCAACAGCCATCATGTTACATGCCACACAGCTGCCACTGACTTAGTGTCAGCTTGGGCTCCTAGTTTTTGTCTTTCGTTTATCATATATTTACTTCATTTAGCATGTACGCTCTCATCTAAAGCCCTACACAGATGGAGTAGAACCTGTGACCTTGATCTGCAGTCAAATGTTTGAACACTGAACAATACATTTGCATCACTGAACGGTACCTAACCACACATACAAAAGCTGTTCACAAAGGTTCTCCCTAAGGTTCTGGGCTGGACACACAATTTAGACAGATTTCCCTGTATGAAATGTTAGCACACACCCTGTCTCAGTGTACTATGGTTGTTTGACACATTTTTTACAGTGGGAAATGTGTGCGCGTATCCATAGTTACATGAGTTTTCAGTCAGTTCACTGTGTGTGTATGTGTGGAATGTGAAGTAAAGCATGTGTCAATTTGCATGACCGTGTCTACGTATAGGTGAGAGGTAGGCCCCTTCCCTCAGACGCAATCACCCGCCAGATGAACAGGAACGGCATGGTCTCATTGTAATACTTGGCCCGCGTCCCAGACTGATTCTGCAGAGGAAATGTTTCAGAAGATTGAAAAAAAAAAGAAAAAAAAAGCAAGCAGAATGTTTTTTCATTCCAAGTCGACATACCATGTGCCGCCCGATTCTTTTAAGGAAGGGTGATGTATGTTCCCCCCGGTTTCCATTCTGGAAGGCAGGTCTGTTTGACAGAGGGATCGGAGGAGTTTATGTTTGACATTTCTGCTTGGTTCCCTCCTTGCTTCCTGTTGGTGAGAGCTTTGTGCCTGCAAACTAAACAACATGTCTGCTTCCATTGATGACAATGGATCCTCCACAGAACCCATTTGACAACCGAGTTACATAAAAGCGGGAATAAGGTCACGCCCATAGTGTCTGTGTGTGTGTGTGTGTATGTGTGTGCGTGTAGGTGTCTGGGTAAATGGAAAACAGTTGTTTCAACAGTGAGTCCTGCTTTTTTCGGTTCCACATTAAATAAACCTCTGACCTTCAGAACTGTGGATGGTCATTGGCACCTGTGGTAAACAAGCCCAAACACGGATGGAGAGTTTAGACAGAGGGTGAGACACAACACAAAGTATTTACCTGCTAAATGAGTGTTTATATTGTGTCCACCTTCACTAGTCCAAATGTTATCACGAAATATTTAGAATTTAAGACAACACTTTCCAATAAATCACCTTTTATTATATAATCAATGATCATGGTTACATTCATTTACTTATCTGGCAAGGAACCGCTTTTGTAGGAACAAAAGCGGTCCCTTCCTCTATTGTCATAGTACATCTTATAAACAATTTCCACAGTAAGTACTCTGAAACTGCGCACACAAAACAATCTGTGATAGTTTCCATGGTATTAACATGATGTTACCATATATTTTGTGCTAGAATATTCCACTGTCCATTACAATGACAATTATGTTCCACAACTTTACAAGGTAAAACACGACAATTTCGTTTGTAAGATAAAAGTGTAATGTTAAATAAATCTATTGTTGACATGGTATTACCTCCTTTGCAAATGTTGATTCCCTTTCTCAAGCAAAAAAAAAACCCCTACTCGTATCATATCTATTCGGCAAAGTTACTGAGTAAGACATGACAATATCCTCAGTAAGCAAACTGAAACTCTACAGTAAAAGAAAGGACTGTTTAATCCCCGGACTGAGCACTGGTATTACTTGAGGCGGAGACGGCTGCGGTTGCAAGCGAAACTGTTTATTAAACAAAGTCCAGTAAACAAAAACAATGTGACAGGCAGGTTCAAAGTCAAGTCAGGTAAAGAGGGGTCAGATGACCAACAAACAGGATATCTTGGGAAACCCAGAATACGCCGAAAAAACAAAAACAGTCAAGTGTGTCTTAGTGGTGTTTGTGTGTGTGTATGTGTGTGTGTGTGTGTGTGTGCGTGTATAAAAGCGATTGAAATTCGTAACAGGTGTGTGATCGGTATTCCAGACATTGTGACCTTCTGTGTGCTGTTTTGAGACTTGTGGTCCATCTAAGGACTTTGCACGAAAGGAGTAGCCCTGACGCAAATCTTAAATTACACCAATTTTAAAAAACACCCATCAGTAGAGTCATCCCTCATTTCAACTGTGAGTCCGTTTTCATTAAAAAAAATCTCCCTGAGTGGTTTGTTGGCCTGTAAGAACTCCTACCCGGTTTTTGTACTATGGCCCAGAGTGTCTTATTCAGTAAACAGTGGAGTTTACATCAGCAAAGACTGCAGTTAATGCAGTTGTTTTCCAGTCCCTAGTTTTGGCAGCTGATCTGCATGCTCCTGCCTGTCCTGCACTCTTCCAGATGCCTATGGAGAGTGAGGGCCTCTGGATTCGGAACCACAAGAAAGATCATGACATGAAATCTGGAGTAAAATCCTAATAACACAAAGTATAGAAGTTACCCTGGTTACACATACGTTAGATGGGTTTAACATATCCCTTTCAACCCTCCATTCCCTACTTATGGGGTCAAATAGAAAGCGACACCTTCGCTTCCATCTTCAATAAGCTGGGAGTTCCCCTTTCCCTCTGTCTTTCACACAGGTTATTCACAGAATCATTGATTATGTGTGTGTATGTCTGACTGTGTGTCGAGTGTCTACATAGGGTGTGTGTGTACCCTGTATGCCGAATGCCTGGGATCTGGAGAAGGACAACCTTGGCTTCAGTGAGGGTTGTTCCCACGTTGCCATGGTGATAATGGCTTCTCCTGACCAGAAGAAATGTAGCCTTTGATCCGCTCCAGATGGAAACCTTGTTTCCTCTTCCACTCTCCAGTCCCTTCATTCCTTCCTCCGTTCCTGCGGCCACAAGGTCTGTATCCTCTGCCCAGGGGAGGGCGGATGCAGCCCTTCGTTCAGGTGGAAAAAGAAGGAATAGAGGAGGAAGAGAATGAGAGAGGTGACATGTGAGTTGTTTGGCCAACAAACCGGTCTCATTGCTCCCACATGAATGTGATATTTCTACAAAGGTTTTAGATTCTCCGAAGAGGTGGGACATCCCGTACTAAAATGCAAACTGTTTTCTTTAGTTGAAAACACAACCTATCTTGCTCTGTAGGGCACATCCTCATAATTGATTATATAAAGGGACATCTTAAAGATCTACAGGATTTTCCATGTGAATAGAAGCCGTTAGGCCACTGGCTTGAGTTGTTGCCACTCTAGAGGGCAGTCTAGAGATGCTTGGGTGCACCTTGGGGAGGGGTGGGTGGGGGGGGGGGGGGGGGGGGGGGGGGAGTGATCCTGTTCCTACCAGTCCACCAGTATTTTGGCTAGTCTGGTAACACTTCAAGGTTGACACTATCCCATTACAAAAACATTCTAAAACACAGCCGTTGTCTTCTGGTTGGCGTGAATTTTGATTTATTTAGACACAATGGTGTCATTGTATTGACTTGGTTTGAGGGTAGAGTTTTAGGGTAGCCTTGACCACATTCGTCCAATTGGTTTGGGTTTCAAGGGTAAATGGTGCTTAAAGTAATTTATAGTAATCACCTAGCCCCAAATTGTTCAAGGATAAAAATTAAATTAAACTAATTACTTAAGACTGGTTTGCTTTACTTATATTGTTAGACATAGTGAACACAAGACTTTGAAATGTAATTACTAATATGCTGTATAAGACATCTAAAATCCCCCAACAATATTTACTTGTCTAATCACTGATATCGTGACTGGAAATAAATCAGTTTTGTGGTCGAACACATGCTTCCAACTATGTGATCGTGTTGGCTCAAATTCATCTCATCAACTGCAGAGAACCGTCTTTAATTCAAACATGGACTGTGGAGCACTGAGTAAAGTAAAGTGAGCTTTTCACAGGCCTAAACAGAATAGGCATCAAGCATTGCATTTTGTATTTCAAATGTGGCCTATTTTATTATTGTCGAGAGGCATACATTACAGTGCAAACAATTATTTGGCAAACGTACAATACAATTGTCAGATAGGTATTTCATTTCGACCACTCGTTTTGGAACAGTGTCAGTAAAAAAAGAAGCCTGTTTGGTCTTGCAGAGCAGTGCATTCCATTGTCTGTGGGATGTTTCATTTTGGGTGGAGCCAGAGGAAGGAAGAGATTTGGGCAGAAAAAGAGAAAATGATAAGGAAAATGACAGATGTAACAAGTTGTTGCTAAAACCAGTGACAGATTGAGTAGGTTACAACGTGATCAGTCAGCACATACTACACAGAAACACCTCATTCAAACACGTGCAAACATACATGCACGCAACTATGCCTGAAATGAGAAATAAGCGCAGGAAGAGGAATGAAATAAAAAAGGGAGGATGGTAGGTCACTCAACAGTGTCTATTAGTTTCATCCATGTGGTACTGGTAGTAGTTACCTGTGTAGTGTGACAAAACAACTTCATCGATGACCTTCTCAGAAAGGCTAGCAAACTGGACAATATATGTATTTGGAATACATTGTGAAGATGCTATATGGTTTACAGTGGAAGAGACACCGGCTGTAGTCACTACGCACAATGACAAGAGTCTTGTCTTTCTGACGACCGACAACAGAACTACAAGCGAAACCGGCGCCGGTTGTTTGATTGACATCTTCGCTGCCGCTGCCTCTCCTCATCTGGTTTTCATTAAAGAAGGAATTACGGTCAGAGGCTCTGTTGCAGTACTGCGGCATCATGACGTTATCTCCCTGTGTCTCCCAAAAAAGAACTTGGGAGGCGAGATCCAGGCAATCTCTCTCGCCCGAATCAACGGCTAAGTGCGTGCTGAGGTGTGGTTGGAGCACATGATGTTTGCAAGCAGATATACACACATTCACCCACGCAGACACAGACTCACACACAGGCAAGAAGAGAGCAGAAGTAGCATATGATGAGGGGGGGAACATTTGGGAAAGGAATGTATGAGAGGTTGCTGTAAACCTGATCTAGGGGAGAGAGCATGAGAGAAGAGAGGAGGGGGTGGGGGCACATGCCTTCATTGTCTCTGCTATCATTCGAAATGAAGCAGGAAACAGACCACAATGGATGTGATCACTGCAGTGGATGAGTGACGGAGTACAATCCCATCTCCAACCAACATGCAGGACTGATCACTTGTAAGTATAGAATGACTGCTAGTTTATGTCTATGAAATTCACCACGAAGACAAACTATACTGGTAAAAGTGGTAAAAAAACGACGTATTTTGAGCGGTTTTAGAGGACAAAATGAACTATCTCGAGGGTCTCAGGAGTGTGGTTTGCAATGGTTAGTGAGTCAGTCTGGACTGAATTCTCTCCTTAATGCAGACCAATCAAATGTTTACTGAGGGGAAAAAATTGTAAATAATACCAGATGTGTGTTGACCAACAGCTGCAGTTGGAGAAGGAAATGGTCATCAGTAGATAGTATTTTTTGCATTACAAAAGATGTTTTGTACGGCTTCACATTATCTTCATATGAAAGCAGTCAGTTGATACAAATGAAGGAGAAATACATATTCATAATTGTGATATTAAGCACCTTAGACGTTAAGTAACAAGCAAGTAACTCAATTTGTACATAAAATGTTCTTTAGAGCGATAAAAAATAATTCTCTCAAATGTTGTTTACCATGAAAAGGCACATAATGAGTGTATATATGTTGCTTTGCATACTGTTATATAAACAAAACAAACAAACGAAAAAACAATACTTTGAAGATTTGAATTTAGTAACAATTTTGAGGAGAAAAAGGTGTGTGTATGTGTGTGTGTGTGTATGTGTGTGTGTGTGTGGGGGGGGTAGCACCATTTGTTCGGCATCTCTAACCTGAGAAAGCATTTGTAAGACAACATGGCCGCCGATGGTTTATTTACTTCCTAGGTGCTGCTCCTCCTTTGGGCATTTCCCCCCTATTTGTAGCCCTGTGTTTAAAGGGAGCAGTCTTGTGTTGCAGACACACCTGGAAGGCCTCTAGAAACAGACAGTGCTGGAGAGACCTGGCCAGGAAGGAAGTATTGTCCATCATTCCATCCATCCCATGCATCCATCCATTCATTATTTTTCCATTCATCCTTTCAGTGGCAGACGGGTAACTAACGACTGGTCTCATCAGTTGCCAGTGACTTTAAAACTGAGCCTCAAGCAGTTGACCATGGGAGATGGCAATCAAAATGAACCAAAAAAAACGAAAACAAAAAGAAGAATAAAAACAAAAACAAAAAAAAGAAAACGGAAAAAAACGAGGCAATTGGGTGTGGGTGGCTATAGCGCAGGCCACCTTTTGAGTCTATGTTTCTCCATTTCTTTCATTCGGCCCTCTCTCTCTCACACACACACTAAGGGTGTGGGTCGGGTCCTGAGGATTAAACGTGGCTTGTGCTGTCTCCCTGGTGCCCGTTGCTCGACCCGCTGCTCCCGGTGTCCTGGTCCTGGTTGACACACACTGGACAGCATGAGCCTTTTAGCTTCACAGGCCGCTGGCAAGCCGCCGCAGGGCACGATTCTATGAAGCAGGTCACCTGGGCATCCTGAGGTGGCAGAGAGAAAGAGATGGAGCTCAGGGATCTCATTTGTTTCTTATATTACAGGAGCGAGACGACGAGGATGCTGCTTTGGATGAAAGCTGCTGCTAAATGAATCAAGTGAACATGTAAACGTGTGCGTTCGGCTGACACATACTTTGCACTCGCATGTGGAACACGGGTCCTCCTTCCACCTCTCGTTGTCCGATCGTTCCCGGCCCTCCTTGTCAGTGCAGTCTGTCTTACTCAGACGGGCTTCAAGTCTTTTAATCTGGAGGAGAAGACAGTGTGTGATTGTGTGTGGGTTAGTCCAAAACACCACTCCTCTCCACAAGTGTCTGTCTTCCCTGAAATTCTCCACCCTGGTGGATTTGTCAACTTTCCAAAATGTATTTTCTCTGTTCTTAGTGTGTGCGGTCAGGAAACCACTTGGCCAAACAGCAAGTATTTAGTTCAATGCTACCCAGGCACACACACCTGCTTGCGTAAGCTAGTGATAGTCTTCTGCATGTCTGAGACGAAGTCTTGGAAGTCATTTAGCGAGGGTTCAGTGCTGGATTTAGAAGGAGCCGTGGTGTTCGCAAGATTCACAGCGATGTCTTCCATGGGGCTGCATTGGAATAAAAGCATATTATTGACGTGGAAAACCTACAGGTCACATGGAAGAGGTAGAACATGATTCAGAACATGCTACTGCAGAACACACCGACCTGGCTCTGTCTGACCTGCTCTTCTCAGGTAGGCTGTTGGACGGCTTCTCCTCTGCCAAGCTCTGGTCCACAGACCTGCGTCCTCTGAAGTGGTAGGACAGGGCGTTGAACTGACCTTTAGTCCGACAGTCTGGACAAAAAAAAGGACGCGTAAGCATTTATATAAACAGATTTTTAGTGTGCTCAAATATAATAGAATCAAGTAGAGTAGAGCAGAGTAGCCCTTCACTCCCCTTCGCTTCATGGGCGTTAACATTGCTCTGGTATGGCTGCAGTCCCTCATAAAATACAGAACACAAAATCGAGATCCAGCGTAAACTCTGACATATAAAACATACATGGGCATGTACAAGGGCAAACATATCAGGTACCAGATGACTAAATACATATACATGATGCATTTGGTTTGCTCCTTTTTCAAAGTGTCACACACACTTTGATCATTACGTCATCAAAGGACACCTGAGAGAAAAGGGATTGATCAAGTATTTTCAATCAAGTAGATTCTGCATTTGTGTTTGCGTTTTGTAATGATGGTCATGAAGTGAATGGGTTCAAACCACATGTTCTTTACAAGCTGTCTGATACTGAACATTAATATCTTTGTTTAGCAGCTCCGAATCTTCAGACAGTCTCTCAGTCACACTGTGTTTGTGTCTCTGCGTGAGCGTGCGTTCGTGCCTCAAGCCTCTCTTTCATCCCTATTTCAAAACTCATCTGAGAGCAGCTATGGCAGACAACACATAGGTCTGGCAACACACACACACACACACACACACACACACACACACACACACACACACACACACACACACACACACACACACTGAGAGAGGGCTAAGAGTCTGAAAAGCATTAAGTTCCACAACCTCTTTAAACACTGAAAAGAAGACAGCTACAGAGTTTCCCCCTTGTAATTAGCTGTTCTGTAATATATCTCAGTGAAAGGCCCCTTTCCCTTCCATGAAGCCAGGATGCCTTTGAGTCCTCAAAGATAGGTCATTTGAAGTTGAAAGAGCGTAACACCAAGCTTGCACTCTCACTGGTCTGCATTAACACATGCGCATCTGCCATACAATTGATCACAACTCACTCACAACTCTCTCTCATTCACAGGGGACGTTCAAATGAATCTGTCTACCGTTTGTCACACACATGAGACACGCAGACACACACACGCGCGCACACACACAAACACACTCACACACACACTAATGCCGTGTCCTTATCTGTCTGAGCACAGGCATGATACTCCCTTGTTATAATAATGACTAGCTTTTGTCTAAGAGAGAATCCTGATCTGAGTTAGGTAAGGAAGACTGAGGAGAACACGATAGACCATCTGAAACGCAAACAACACGGATGGCTGCTTCTGATTGCATCAAATTGTTTGTCTGCCTCTTGAGAACATACTGAATAAACTAAGGACATTCAAGGTAAATTCAATTTCAGTTTGCTCGAGGTCAACTCATGGTTTGTTTGAAGTACTTCAAATAAATGACCATGACAACGAAGAGAAATCCCCCCCAAATCAGCACCATATTGTGTGTGTGTTTGCATGACAGTCACTGAGCCCAGTAGTGGAATTCAGTCGCTCCTTCTTGATCTGCCCCATTACAATTATACAACTATGTGTGTGTGCACATGTGAGCCTGGTTGTGTGCAACACTGGAGAGAGTATTTCAGTAGTTTAGTAGTTGGGCTTATGTGTAGTGACAACATGGGCCTTTTGTGACCATCAAACAGTTAATCAACCAGCTATTAGAGTATACATACTCAATATTGCATAAGGCAACACATAGTGTCAAACTACAATATCAAACTAAAATACTATAGTACGAACAGCAGAATATTTTCAGCCCTCTTTCCTGTACATTTCCTCCACATAATGCCATGTACGAGAATGGATTCTCAGATCCTCTGCTATGTGAATCCTTCAGGCAGCTACAGACCTTGACACCAGAATCTAATTTCAACTGAATGGTGATGAACTACTTGAAGCTGTGTGTCTCCTACAAGTAACTACATGTTACAGTATGCCAACAGGGTGAGATAAACACCCAGTGGAATGTCTTCTATGGGTAGGGGAGCCCTCTCTGGTCAGGCTCTAGCAGTCTGTCAATGGAACCTTCCGGTGGAATGCAAAACATCTTAGGATAAACTCCAGAAGTGGAACTTGACCCTCAATAAAGTGAAACTGCACCGTGTCTTTAAAAGAAAGTCTTGTTATGTCACAGGAGCGATTTGTCTGTGGTGGGTGGGTGTGTAGCCCTTCTCGGTTTTGCTGCTATTTGAAGTCGCTTCATTGACGAGGTCAGCCAAGATTGAGCTTGATGGAATCCTTCTGATTCCAAATTGTAGTTGCTGTCACAAATATTGAAGTTCACAGCCTCCTAGTATGTTGAACGAAAGGATTATACCAGAGAAGGATGTCTTGAGGTAAGTATTGTGGTAGTCTGGGTGAAAGAAACCATGTTCAGTGCCACATTAACAAAACCTTTTGGAAAGCCTATCAACAATTCTCCCTCCAGACGAAAGTATTATAAACACAGTGCCCAGCTCAGCAAACAAGCACACACACACCAGTGGGGAAACATGCAGAGGTTTGGCTGAGCGTATTAAACCGCTTTACCCTCTAAAACATTATATCACACTTTGTACCAAAATTCAGTCTACAGAAGCTTTCTGTCCAGTTAACAAAAGAGCCAGCAAAAGGCAGTACATGTGTGTTTTATATCTGTGGAAGAAGTATAAAGGACATTGAATGGAAAATGAACCACACTCCAAAGTGAGCCAAATATTGTCTCGGTATGCTAGATACATCCAGTGTTTCCTCCCATCCGGTTCAACACAGTTCGTAAACGAACGCAAACGGTTCCTTATTAGAGTAGTAACCTCCAGGTAAAGGGTAGGCGTTGAACAGTGAATCCAGCAGATGGAGGCAGGATGCGGCTCACCTTCGCAGCAGTCCTGCCACATGCGCAGGTCTATTTTGGGTACGTCGTCGCAGCTGCTGTAGCCGTGGGGCAGCTCGGCCACGCTGAACACGTCCTGCTGGACCCGCGTGATGTTGTCGCCATTGTCGCAGAGCACGCGCGTCAGCGACGCCTGCTTCAACTGCGTCAGCTGGGCTGGCGTGAACACGCCCGGGTTCTCGTACCAGAACCTGGGAGGGTGGGGCGGGGAGGAGAGAGGGATGATGTGTGTGTGTGGGTGGGGGTGTGGGTGTAGGTGGGGGTGGGGTGTTGAGAGAAGGGGGAGGAAAAGGAGCTTTATTTAGCCCGTCTGGAGTTCTTTACCGATCTCCATCGCGGAGGCGTTTAAACTGGGCTGCCAGCAGGCACATGAGGGTGGGGCCTAATCTGCTTCCAGGGACCAGGTCCTCAGCCATGAGGGCCGGAAAGAGGTCCACGTTCAGAGGCGTCCCGTACAGCCTGGGCAGGCAGAGAGACGAAGAGAAGACAGAGAAACAGGCCATTCGGTTATCGTTAACTAACCAGCTTCATTGAGCAACATCCTTCTCTGACGCTCTGGCGAACGTTACCCACTCGCTGCTGTGATCTCGTTTGCGCTAGTGTTGTCCTATCAACGAGCCAACATCCTTCACTCGCATTCTCACCTCTGCAGCTTCTCCCGGACCGCCGGATTCTTGATCTCATTGCGCAGGTCGTCGAAGGTCTGCGCCGAGGTCAAGTTGCAGTACACCCTGTAGTCATTATAGGGTGGTATCCCATGGTCGCGTCCCCTCTGGATGTTCATGGCGGCCAGGTCCAGAGCCACGGCGTGCGCCATGGAAAAGAGCCGCTCTGTCAGCTCAGTGTTGAGCAGCTGCGTGGTCACGCGCATCTTGCCCGCCACGCCGTACAGACCGCGGAGCAGGGGGTCGATGCCGCCCTCGTTGACGATGCGGAAGGGCGAGAAGAAGGCGCGGTGCAGCGAGATGTGACCCTGAGGGATGGGCTGGAAGTTCTCATCCAGGCGGTACAGGATGGGGTTGATGAGGGTGTGTCCAAAGCGGAAGGCGGCGGTGGCAAAGGCGTTGAGGATGCCAGCGTTGATGTTAGGGTTGTAGCCGCGGTACTCGCCCATCAGCTTCACACCGGCATCACCCAGCACCTGACAGGACAGTGGAGAGGAAGATCATCAGACATCTTCACGATACCCTTCCTGATCTTCATTTTCAAGAGTCCAATCTTCTCCAGGACATTCATTTCCGGACCCATTCCAGAATGAAAAGAGAGACAAAAATCTCAGTCTTACCTTGGGCAGCCAGTGGCTGTAGGTGATATGCTGCATTTGGGCTCCCACGATCTTGCGCGCCTCATGGTAGATGGTATCCCCGTCCCAGTGGGGGTTGAGCCGCAGCAGCTCGGTGGCCACGCGGTTGTGCTCCCTGAGCCAGACGGTGTGCATGGCGGTCAGCCCCAACTGCTCATTGGCCCGGTGGTCGCCGGCCAGGAAGCAAGGGATGGGGCTCTCATTCTCGTCCCGCATGCACTCGGTGGGCGGGCCCGTGGCGAAAGGCAGGAGGGGTTTCCCAGTCCGCTGGATGATCCCCTGCCGCAGGAGGCCGCGCTGACTGGCCAGGTCGCGGATCTCCTCCGACTCGTGGCGCGAGCTCCCGTAAACGTTGGAGGCGTCGATGTAGGAGGTGAGCTGGTTGATCTGCTCCCGCGGGTACACGCTGTTCATGAGGAGCGATGTCATCCCGCTGCCGCACACGGGGCTGGAGCGCACGAAGAACATGCAGCGTGTGGCGCTGCGCAGCTGGCGAGGGTCGTTGGGTGGGAACTGGATGGGGAAGCAGGGCGGGTCGTTGGTGCAGCCCTGCGTGCACAGTTGGCCGTCGGAGAAACGCGACTGGCTGAGGGCGGCCACGGTCGAGTCCATGTCGTGGTCCAAGAACTGGCCCCACTGCATCAGCATGTGCGTGTAGCGGTCGTCGGGGGTGATGGTCTCCGTGCCGATCATGGTCGTGGACACCAGCCGCGGCAGCGGGAGGCGGTGGCCGTTGTGAAAGCGCTCGGTGGCGCCACGCGGGAGGTTGAAGCCGTTGTCGTAGACCGACTTGAGGAGCCGTTCGAAGGCGGTGAGTGACGCGCCCCACATGGGGTGCTGCAGGTTGTTGCAGGTGCCGTCGTGGCTGCGGTACTTCTGGTGGAAGCAGATGTCTGAGCAGTTGTTGATGCGGCGGTGCGCCGTGCATCCTGAGAGGTTGGCGATGACATCCAGGAAGTGGGGGGACACCAGGTCGTTGTAGCGGAAAGCTGAGTGGGGGGGGGGGGGCACACGGAAAATTAAGGGTATATTAATTTGTTTATTATCTACATGTATCTGAGAACTAAACAGGCAAGAAACAAGAGGCAGAGGCCTAGATCATTTCAACTGAAAACCTGTAAGCTTCAGATTTCAGCAACTTATCCTGATGTAATGTTGAAATGAGAGGGAGAGAGAGTGAGCGCGAGGGAGGAGAGAGTGAGAGACAAGCAAGGGCTCTGTGATTATGTGCTTCCGTGTGTGTACACTGCATGTCTGTACAGTGTGCAGAGAGGTGTGGTTTGCCAGCAGGATGACTTGACTATCAATAGACACAAAATGCAGGATCCGAGTGTGTGTGTGTGCGTGCGTGTGATCTAAGTCACATGGCAACAGTCCAAACAGACTTCATTGTTTTTTGCTGACAGGGAGAAATCCTTTGTAGTCAGGCTGAGGGGCCAGTGCAACAATGAACACTTGGCTGTTTGCATTACATATGAAAACACTCCATCCCTTCCTCTTTTAATCACTGCCTACTCCCTCTCCCTTTTACTCATTCAATCTCTCCATCACTTTTCTTTACCTTTTCGAGCCTAAATCTCTCTCTCTAACCGTACGCTTCGCAGTGTCCATCTCCAGACCATAATAATCTCCCACTTGCTCGCTGCCACCTCTGCCTTCAGGCCTATTAAACCATTGCCCGGTGAGGATTATTTGGGTCATTGGATACCCCCACCCTGCCCGGCCTCTGCTCCCTCGCAGAATCCCAGACGGCGCTTCGCCCGGGACGGCCGATCAAGTTAGCGAGCCAGGGAGCGACGTGAGGACATGAGGTCGTTAAAAAAGGGCTTTATGAGGCTTGAGTCATGTCAAGATGCGGTCCTCTCATAGGGCCCCTGGTCAGTGAGAACAGGAAATGACACTCAGATGTTGGGAGGGATGTGGGGCCCGATATGCTTATGTTGATGGGAGTAAAGCCCAAGAAAATAGCAGTGTTTGTGACATCGGCTATTATTTCTTTGTAAAGAGTAGCACCCAGTCTCCAAATGTAGTCATCAACTAGGGGGCAGCGATGACGCAATGTTTAGTCTGAGCCTACTTATGTACGTAATGTATAATCTGGATTGAATTCATTTATCTCAGGCCAGTCAGAGATTCATAATAATGATTTTGAATAAAGGGACACTTATGGTATGATCCAACTGCAATGACATGGATTCCTAAAAATAGCTTTCTACTTCTGTAACAACAGATCCTTGGAGCTGAAACAAAGCGTTTCATAAAACGAATGTAGACAGAGGGATAGCAGCAGCTCATGTGGATATAACTTGGTGAAAAACCCACACCTGTCTAGATAATGGAACCTACATGTGCGACGCCTACATATTAACTGTATGTACGTGGGTGTGTATGTGTGTACAACTCTCACCTGTACCATTGGTGTCCACCATGAGTCCCTGGTTAACGTGGTTCTGGATGAGGAGCAGTGTTTGCTCGAAGATCTCGCCTGCGCGAGCCTGCTCCACGGTGTAGGGGTCCCGGGGGTAGCGGAACAGGGCCAGCAGCTCACCTGGGGAACGGGGCTGACTGAGGGTGGGGATGAGGGTAGGGAGAGAGCAAGTGGGAGAGAGAGGAAGTGAGAGAGAGAGAGAGAGAGAGAGAGAGGAAGTGGGAGAGATAGAGAGAGATACATAGATAGATAGATAGATAGATAGATAGATAGATAGATAGATAGATAGATAGATAGATAGAAAGAGAGAGAGAGAAAGAGGGAGAGATAGGAAGAGATTTTTAACAGAGAAGTGATCTCATCACTGTCAGGCTGTTGTAACATCAGATCTCTGAGATAACACTGTGTAAACAAGCTCTTCCTCTCCCATATAAGATCAACATGTTGATTTGCTGCCATCTAATGACCCCCTGACAGCACTGGAATGCATCTACAGGATATGCGGTGCTTCTAAGCCATGGAAGAGCTTGATTAAGATACAGTGGATGTGTACTGACAATGCCTCTGTGTCAACACCCAAATACCAATATTTTAAGTATGATCTCTGTAGATCAGACCAACCATTCACTCATCCTAAACCTCACCAGCTGTGGGAAGTCTTCATCTTCACAACTTACATTTGCGTAAATGTCTTGCGGATTTTTGGAATACTTTTTAAGGGACTTTATCGTCAACACTTTTGACTGAATTAATCAGTTCATTGAGTCAATCAGTTTCGTTTAAAAGACTTACTGTAATTGTTTTCAGTTGAGTTTCAAAGTGACCTTTTGATGAAACACTGGCCAAATATATCCCCGTGTTCCAGGAAAATAAACAGATGACCAATTGTGCTGTTTACAAACATGGTTGACACAGCTGTTGTCGTTGGTTAGGTGAATATTTTGCTATGATGGTTTACAGAAGTTTATTCTTGGAATCCTCGGGGTTCCCAGTGGTTAGACTATGTTTGTCAAATATGTTGGTAAGATGAGGGTTAATACACAGTCAAACAACCCACAACAACGCACTTGTATCTGAAATTAACAAGAGCTCAAGAGAGAAAGAAAAAGAAAGAGAGACAAAGAGAGAGATATAGATTTTCAAAAGACCCTCATCAAAGACTGTTACTGATACACACATGATACACCCAAACACAACACAAGAACAGTATTCTGAGATCAGCAACGTACGGTTTCCATCTGCTTTAGTCATTTAGGTGGAAGTTGGAAACCCCCCAAAGTCTTTGTGCGATCGTGTGCGTGCGTGCGTGTGTGTTAGAGGAAACACAGTCCTGTTAACCACATCAGAGCTCCAACAAAACATGACTCATTCTGTTGTCGCCTACACCTTTGGTGCACAGGATCTCGTGAGGAAATTCACATTTCGAGACCTATTTACTCATGTAACAGTGCTGGGTCGGCTATATCTGCTCAGCTAGAGCAGATATAGCTGTTCGCCAGCTAGAGCCTACTCTCTGAATGAAGTGCACCCGGTGCTCGGTCTTACCCATCAAACAGACGCCTCCTGGTGGATTCGATGGCGCTGTCCACGTTCCGTATGGCCTCCTCGATGGACGAGGTCACAAATGTGTCCCCGGATCGGCTTACAGGAGGAACTAAAGAGCGAGGGAGAGATTTGAGGTAGAGAGACGCACAGGGATAGAAACAAAAGCGAGAAAAGGAAATAAACACTTTATTAAAGCAATAGTGCTTGAATGAAAGAGTGTCGTAAAGACGGAAGGGGATGAATAGAACACGTACAGTAAATAGCATGAGCCCTCAAACAGTGTAAACATTGACTTGGCGGCATACCTTGAACACTCAGAACCATGCTGACAGACTGGTAACCAATGGGGTTGCGGGCGACGCACTCGTAGCGGCCACCGTCTGCCAGGCCTACGTCCTTGACCTCAAGGAAGCCCTCGGGGCTGATGTGGAACTTGCCGCTCTCTGTTACCTGCACCCCATCCTGGAGGAGGGGGGTCAGACGCCGTGGGTGGGGGGGAGGGAGGGAGGGAGGGGGGATGGTGGGCAGAGCATGGACATGAGAGAGAAGAGGATGAGAAACAATGGTCGAGGGAAGAGGTCACGACCCTGGGAGACGACTGGACAGGTGACGAAGCTGGTGCATGCATGAACTCACTCGTACGTACACACATGTGGTTGCAAACACTCACATGCACGCACACACACCTGTTGTCTGTTTGGAGATTGTAAATGTAGACTGCACTATATCCTCAATGATAATGTCAGCTTCCAGTAACAATGGATATACATTAAAGGCAGGGTAGGCCATGTTGAGAATACATTTTTGCCATATTTTCTGAAATAAACTTCCCATCATCTAGCAACCAATCAAAGTAGAGGTTACAGAAACATGTAATCAATACAATATCTGTGGAGGTTGAAGCACTGTAATAAACCAATCATTAAGGTTGGACCAGCATCAGGGATTGGATGGCATTCAGACCAAATTCAATGACTGCACAGGTTACTAGTCTGTCTGTCTCTACTTCTTGGCAGTGGTCAGGGGGCATGTTCATGTGTTTTTGGGAAGTGGCTTTGAAGGGAGGGGGAATATTTGGGTTTGAGTCCTTTCAAACTCAGCTAAAATCACCAAGTTTGCAAAACCTGCCTATCCTGCCATTTAGAGAACCTTAAACCACAACAATGTGTAACCTTTTCCAAATCTAAACACCATTAATCATGAGTCTCAACCCCTATCAAAGATAGTCCAACCACTGTTCCAAATCCCCGTTCATTCCTGAACACCCCCCCTCCCTCCCTCCCATCGGGGGCAGATGGGCTGAGGCCATTGGCAAGCGTAAACGAGTACGGGCACGACCAGCTGTCTAACCTTGTTCCAAGTGAGGACAGGCTGGGGCTGGCCGTGAGCGCTGCAGGGAATCTGCACGTCCGACCCAGACTCCACCGTCAGGTCCCTTGGAGCATTTGTGAAAACAGGCGTTACTGATGATTTAAAACAAACGTGTTAATGATGACACACCCGGCACTCACCGTAGTCACAGTCACATCTTACAGGTGAAGTTGCAGTTGGAGCAGATACGACTTGAGTTGTAGTTACAGTAATGACAGTTCCAGTTACTATTGTTTCAGTTTGAGCTACAGCTTCAGTCACAGTTGCAGGGGCAGCTTTTGCTAAACCTGCCAATACATTTCGCTGTGCAACACATGTGGCATGGTGGTTTTACACAGAGACGCACACTCAGACACACGCACGCTAACACAGAGACACACACAGACACATTAATGAAGAACAGCTGAAGAGTCTCCCTTGCATAGTGACAGCTATTCTGAGGTCATATCTCACTAGCCAAGGAGAATGTGTCACACTAATTATGGATATAATCACATCCCAGCTGGCCAAGGGAGGCCATTCACAGTTGGAACTCTTGACAGAGTTTCCTGTGGTTAGCCACCTGGCAGCAGGATCAAGTCCCCCACTCCCTGTTCAAGGAAAAGACCCCATTGCGAGCAGAATGAGTGTTTGTGTGTGTGGTGGGGAGTCGTAAAGGACTAAACAGAAATGATTTGTTACTTTGTATTAGAGTTAGATTTCATCGTGTCATGTTCTGGATTGGAAACACACATTAGAAAAATGTGATTTACTGGAAACATGATGCTAAACAGGTACCAGAAACTGCCTTTATGTGGGTTATTTTTTGTCTATTTGTAGTCTGTTTGTTAGTGTGCTTTCTATCTTCTCTCTCTCTCTCTCTCTCTCTCTCTCTCTCTCTCTCTCATATTCATAAAATCTCTGTTCCAGCCACTATGTCTTTATGTTCTGGATTGGAAACACACACCTTTGTAGAATGTGATTTAATGGAAAAACAATGCTATCCTCTCTATATTCTCTCTCTCTCTCTCTCTCTGTCTGTCTCTGTCTCTCTATCTCAGTATTTGTAGAGTCTCTCTTCCAGCCACTGTCTTCATCTCTCATTCTCTCTTTCTCCAACTGCTGTAACTGACAAACCTCACTGCCGTAAAAAACCCAATCGGAGCGTTTCTGTGGGCTTCCCTGTTTATAGTGCGGGGCCATTATGCAACATGTAGTTTGGGGCATGTTAACAGCCATTACTACATGGAAAACACGCTGTCATCTAGGGATTACAGGCTGCCATGCTCTCCAAGGCTACGTGAAGCCTGTCATTTAAAACACACGGAGACAAATACAGACAACCACACACATACACACACACACACACACCATTTGCCTGTCACCATGATGTTCAGTGAGGCCATTGTTTCCTTCTAATTGTATGCTTTTCTACATGTAAACGACAAATTAGACGTAGATGACAGTGGTCTCTCACTCCCACCCTGTCAGACTTTTATTGGCCTCCCCTCCCCTCCTCTTAAACAGTGTTTGCAGAGGTCCTTGCAAAAACATACCATAACCATTGCTCTTTCTTGCAGTCACGTACAGTATAATCACAATGAAATAGCTGCGATTGCCTCAAATATTAGTCTGCATTTCACTATATAAGTACTTCCTGTCCTTATGTACACTACTACATTCAAATTAATGGAACAATGTGTAAAAACGTCTGACGGGTAGTGTACATATAACCACCCTTGTTATCATCTTAATGGCACATGAATCTATAAGATTCTTATTTAACCATTAAAGGTCTGTATTTCCAATCTGAGGGAAATAATGCAAATAAGGAGTCAAATGGAACAAAACAAATCGTCATATGATGGAGTCACGCTCATGATAAGGTGAGCAGGCAGTATAGTGTAGCACCCAGTGCCTATGTGAGAATAGCTCAGAATGCAAACATGAGAGATGACGTTACGGCACCTCTTTGCTGGATGTTAAGCTGGACGGCTATGCGGACTGTGCCCACTGGGCTGACGGCCTGGCACTCATACTGGCCCTCATCATGGGGTGCCACGCGAGCCACCCGCAGCGTGCCGCTGGAGAGGACCAGGTGGCGGCGGTCCAGAGGCAGTGGGCTTCCTCCCCGCGTCCAGGCGATGACCGGCGCCGGGTAGCCACTGGCCTCGCAGGGGAACTCCACCGTGTGGCCCTCCAGGGCCGACTGGTCCTGGGGTGTGACCGTGAACTGGGGGATGGCTGGGGAGGGGGGGAGAGACAACACCAAACACGTTTGAGCTGGTTCTCAGTGTCATCTTCCGCAATTGATGTTACTAAGGGCTCCCATCTTCATTGTGCATCTGCATCCTACACACATGCTTCGAGTACATCTGCTCTTGAGCACAAGACTGGGTCAGAAGGTCAAGCCTGCCATCTCGCAGTAACACAACTAAACTACATCGTGCACAGGGTATCACACGGGGACAGAGAAGAGCGTTACTGCGGTATACAAACTGTGAACACTTGCGTCGTCTCTCACCCTGGACGATGATGTACGCCGTGGCGTGGATGGTGTCCACGTTGTTGGACGCGAAGCAGGTGTACTGGCCGCTGTCAGCCTGCACCACGTTCTGGATAAACAGCCCCCCGGACGGCGTGGTGGTGATGCGGGCATCGGCCGGCAGCGGCGTGCGGTCCCCCTTGGTCCAGGTGACCCGAGGCTGGGGCTGACCCGTGGCGCTGCACTCCAGCGTTACGCTCTCCCCCACCAGTACCTCCGTGTTCTGGGGCTGGATCACGAAGCTGGGCCGAGCTACAGGAAGGAGAGGGGAGGGAGGGAGGGGGAAAGAGTTGTCAACAGCTGTGGAGCTTGTTGTAAATACTCTGTTATTTACACATTTTTATAGCCTACGTAAAAAGGCTGTCAAGAGACAAAAACGTGACATTTAAGACATGAATCTTTATTCCGATCGACAGGGAGGTTGATGAAGTTGCGTGTCATGACATGCCGAGCACTGGGGAGAACGATTAGTAAAAGACTGGACTGAACACCGTCCATACTTGGCGGCTGTACAAAGATGAAGGGGGAAAAGTGACCCTTACACAGATAAAAAAAGAGGGCCTGTACTGTATACACATCCAACAGACTGGAGGTCAACAGCCTCGCTGCTCTCCAGCTTTCTCACACAGACACACAAACACCCACAGGAAATGCACATCTGTGTAGAGAAATTGCGGTCCACCACTGGATCTCTTTCCCCCCACGCACCAACCTCGGGGTCACCTGGAGCCAGTCATGCTAATCTCCCAGATACACAATACAGTAACTCAGGGATGAGTGGGTGTGTGTCTGTTTAAAAGGTTAAAACTTTGGTCGTAGAGCACAGCAGACTTTGCTAACGGCTCTGTGGGAAAAAATACTGTTATTTGCCCTTTGACCTCTAGACTGACCGCTCTGACATAAGGCATTATAGCGCCAACTCTGAACTATGCAACATGCTCTGCTGCTTCAAACACTTGAATGACCAACACATTTGGAAAAGCAGCCCCTCATCGTACACCGTTACTTTGGAATGACCAGAAAGTGTACAGTGCACCTGCTGAATTGCTTAGCGCTTTGAGATTTGGAACTTTTCCGTTTCTCTTGAGCCAACCTGAATGTGTAATCATGGATAGTACACTTACAGCAAGTGTGTAGTCATTTGGAGTACACTTAAAACATGTCTGAGGTGGAGAGAAACAGAACAAATAATTTTAAATCCTCATAAATTTAACTGCATACTTTCAAAGCGTTATTTGACAGTGCTTCAAACACGAACACAATTCTCTTGTTGGTGTTCTGGTGGAAAATAATAGCACAGCCTCCTCTCTTTAATTCGAGTACAACACTTGAACAACCTATTCAATTACAAAAGGAGCAGCGGTGTGACTCATATGTCTCTCTTCTGTCATATACAAATTAGAATGAAGTACTGGAGAGTAATTGAGCTGCATATGATTAGCCTCCCAGTCGTAGCACATACAAAACCTCTCCAAACGGCTTGGCGGCAGTAGTTGACACTTCAAACGCCACGCATTTTGTCAAGCGACTGCGTATTTTCTCCCGCCCTGCTTCCTGGTGGTGAAGTGTCCCTGGCTACTTACACGGGGCTCCGAAGTAGCGCAAGGTGACCTGCGAGGTCTTCACCTCCCCAGCTACGTTCTTGGCCATGCACTGGTACACGCCCTGGTCCGTCTCCCTGGTGTTCTGGATCATCAGGGTGCCGTCCTCCAGCAAGTTGAGACGGGAGTCGTCACGCATGTTCAGGGCGTTACTAGAGGGTGGGGTCACATTAGATCAGGGCATCACTGGAGGGTGGGGTCACATTAGATCAGGGCATCACTGGAGGGTGGGGTCACATTAAATCAGGGCATCACTGGAGGGTGGGGTCACATTAAATCAGGGCATCACTGGAGGGTGGGGTCACATTAGATCAGGATAGGTGATACACTATATCTTTTTGTCCGTGTAGGCGTGGGGTCAGATTAGAGATGACACCATCTACAGAAAACACTACGGTGTTGAAAAAGTTGATGGAAGTTGCTCGGTTTAGCCCCACTGGAACAAAACATTGTTGACGATATGACAGTAAGTGCTTCAGAATAGCTACTGTTATTTTTAAGTTTTAAGTCCTTTGACAGAATGTGGCACCAGTCATAAGTGGGGGAAGGGGTTTCAGAGAGGGTCGGGTGTCTTACTTGTTCCTGAGCCAGATGATCTGAGGTTTGGGGTTCCCCTCTGCCCTGCAGGTAAAGTACACAGTGGTCCCTGAGGTCACATCTACGTCCTGGGGTTCTGAGGTGATTCTGGGCACCTCTGGTGGACAGGGGGGAGAGGAAGAAGATGACAGTTAGATGGAGAGAAGGAGGCAGGTAGGAGAGGAGAGGGCTAAAGGGGGGGTAGAGAAAGAGGAGCAAGAGAAGGGAGTAGGGAGCATATGGTGTTATGTTGAATAGATTGTGTGAAAGGGGGAGTGTGCTTGTCTGTGTGTTTCTGTGCGTGTGTGTCTATGTGTGTGTGTGGGTGTCTCTGTGTATCTGTGTGTATCAGATCCCAGGTTGAAAGGAGACCACCCTTGGCTTCTCTATCTCATCAAACACTAAGGATTGGCTGTCTTGACAGGTCAATAACATACTGGCAGGGGACCAAACATCTCTCCCTGTCACAGCCTGGTCTTACAAACAGGAGATATGGTATCTAGGGAGGCTGAAAACATTCACTTGGTCATAACATTCCATTGGCCTTGGTCATAACAGTTTTCATCCTTTCCCTCTTAAAACTAGGAAATACGTTTGACAGCGATATGAATGCCAAAGTGACATCACAACAAAACGACCTCAAGTACACAGAGTACAGCCTGAAGGCCAACAAAGTAGGTTCAGCAGCATCACAAGCATGTTCTTCATCATGCTCCTATATGTATCCTTAGGGCCCCTCAGATAAACCATGACGACATACTGAGAACACTGATTTGCTGAGACTACCTCCTTACATACACTCAAACACCACACGCAAAAGAGGCCAGTCGTGTGGTGTGTGTGTGTACGGGGGGTGGGGGTGGGGGGGTCGCCAGTTAGAACAGAAGGGTACTCCAGACCATATAAATCACAATGGAGGAAATGGTTGTTCTGCTTCAAGTGTAGCCCAGCTCTCCTGTTTGCACTAGAGGGTCAGCGGCAGTGAGCTTTAGGGCCCCTGTGTCAGTGAAGGTGCTGACCTTTCAGAGATGGAATTCACTCTGGACCATGGGTCAAGTGCCCATGCATATGTGCGCGCAAGCACACATATGTCTGTATATGGCCACGTGTGGTCCTACATTGGACATGAGACCTCAGTCTGAACAGACAAACCAGAATCCATGAGACTTTTAGGTCAGTCTGGATTCACATTTGTTAGAATTCTGCTCCGCAGGGAGTCAGTGAACATGAACATGGAGGTAAATTTCGTGTATGTATAAAAGTAGTAACTATGTGAATTCCTTGTTGTGTAAAGTATTTGATGATTCTAACTTATTCTGATTCTGAAGACAGTGGAGACATGGGGGTGGTCAGTGGATGAATATTGACTTGTTAGATGTCTGCATATTTGTGGTTTTGGTACAAGCAAAACTGGTGGGGTCAACCTTGCTCACAATCACCACCATCACAACCACCATTATAACCACCATCATAACCACCATCATAACCACCATCATAACTACCACATTCTCACAGGCACACTGTCATTGGTCTGACCCTAACCTGGCAACCCACGGCCATGCTTCTCCATAAGGACTTCCATAATGAGGAAAAGCTGCTCATGGGTTGCCAGAGCAGAGGGGCAGGGAGGTGACACGTCATCTAGGAAGAAGTCAGCGTGTTTTGACAGCTGGGTCGCCTGCTAAACATTGTCCTCCCTCGCCCTGTTCCCCCTAATTTACAGGTCAAAAGGGGAAAAGGGAAAAAAAGCGAAAAAGGAGAGGGAGGGGAATGATAAGGTTTCCCCGCGCAGTAAAGCAGATGTGCTTTTCTTTTCCGGTGCCTGTGAGTGTAGACGTGCCGAGGTAGAGGGTTACGATGAAGTCAAGACTGTCAAAAGAGCTCCCAGGGCCTGTGTTGCCAAGGTTGACACAAAGTGCTCTACCTGATGGCCTGAACATCCTGACTGATGGCATCCACAGAGGTGGAGATGGGAAAGTGAATGCAACAAGGTTTTTTTTTTTGCGTTTACATGATTAAGAAAACAAGTGAGGAAGAATGCTTAGCTTTGAGGACCATTGAACTTCAATGACAGAGGGCTAATCCATGCTAGCCGTCAACCCACAATTCATACTCCTAGTCAATAAGGGAGACAGGCACTTTATCTATCGGTCTGCTTTGCCCCTTGAAAGACTTCACCCGTGGAGTCACCGGGGTGACTCCAACAGTACCACACTTCTGCCCTCACTTTCTTGTGCTACCCTTCCAGGCTCCCTGGGTATTGTAGTTTAATAGAGAAGATGAGAATAAGGTGTGGTGGGGCTGTGGCTTTGAGCTTTGAGTTAGAAGACTTGAGTCTGAATTAGTTTCAGTACCACAGCTGAGCTCGTCGGCGGTGAGCGTGGCCACAGAGCGTCCCTGCAGTCTGGTGGGGTATTCACAGGTGGCGGCGGCCTGGGCATTGCCTGACTCAGCGTACTGCTTCAGCAGGTCAGCCAGCCATAGTAGCTCACAGTCACAGTTCAGTGTGTTAGAGTCCAGACGCCTGTTCACACACACACACACACACACACACACACACACACACACACACACACACACACACACACACACACACACACACACACACACCGAGAAGACAAGGGAGAAAGAGAGGAACAGTGAGAATTTCTAATGAGATTTGTCGCTTAGTGTGTGTTATACATCTGCTGTCTTGCGAAATGATTGAGCTCCCTTGTCATTGCATATTTCCCTGCATGCATCACAATCAGCAGAGCTGTTATACAGATCACACGAAAGTCAATTGCAACACGATTTGATATTCCCAGGCATCCAAGACCTTAAATTACACTGTGGGGAGGTAGCAATGGTGTTGGTATGGGTCTGTGTTAGCAGAGACGGAGGAGCTTTCTGGCAACTTCCCCAATGTCCCCAAAGACTCAAGCAGAGCCGACTCAGTCTAAACATTAGGACAACACACACTCCTACTCTACGTCTCAAGCACCACACCCGGTGATGGATACGATCAGCCAACTACTCTGGGATGTGTTTTGGAGTTTAAATGTGAATAGGATAAGAGGGTTTTGGAGGGTGAATACTTAGCACTGCGTAAGTCACAAGTTTGTTGAAGTTTGTTGACTTCAGACTTTATGTATGTAAACTTGTAACTCGTGCTCTTCTCAGACCTGCCCTGGGAGACGTGTGTACTGTATGTGTGTATGTTGGTTCTTCGACAAACACTACCGTTGAAATCAGGAGTATTATTATGGCTTTTAATTCAACATTATTTACTTTTGATGGTTCTTATGATATTGTTCAGACTATTGTAGATATTCCACTGTGTCCTGGCAGGAGATAACAGCCTGGAAGTTTTGTCTAAGATATGACTGAGATATGACTGAGATATGACTGATATATGACTGAGATTCAAGCAAAAGGGGAGGGGCAAAACCAACAATTGTGATTAAGTATTTTGTCTGACGCACACACAGGTTGTGTCCCAGTCTCCAGTCTTCTTGTAGATAACTAACTTCAGCAAAACCATTCTATTGCTCTTTCTCTCTCTTTCTCTCTCTTTCTGTCTCTCTCTTTCACATCTCATCTCTCTCTCTCTCGACTCCAGCTCTCTCTCTTCTCTCTCTCTCCACTCTCCTCTCTCTCACACACACCACACACACACAAGCACATACACACACCTGTAATGACCGTCTCTAGGGTTAACATGTGTGTCAATCAGTGTAACACTTACAGCTTACAGTCTTTTCATGGACTGCAGGTGGGAGAAAGTTCCCAGAACAAGATGGGTTATTCGGTTGTGCTGCCAAAAACCTGCTGAACTCAAACCCGAAACAACAATCGGAGAATAGGTAGCATGCGAGACGATAGGTATATAGAGAGGGAGCAGGAGCAGAGAGAGAGAGGGAGATGGTAGAGAGAGAGAGAATAGTAGAGATACAGAGGTAGAGATAGTGAGAGAGAGACAGAGACACCGAGAGAAGAGGAGAGAGAGGAGGAGAGGGGAGCGGAGAGAGATTATTTAAGAATTCACTGTTTACTGACCACAATCAATCAACATTCCCCTTTCTTGTAAACACACTCTCTGCTGAGGAGGAGAAGCAGTTATAAGATCTGATCACTATCAGTATGTACAGTCCTATACGATGTGGAACACACAGTAGATAGCTCAATGGAAGAACATTTGCCTGCAGATCAGCAGATTTCAGGATTAAATCTCCCTAGTACATACACAGCTTTGAAAAAAGTGTCTTCTTAATGAAAACGTTTGATATGAGTTAAATCCATGTATTTACAAAAAACACATGATTTGAGTTTGATGAGGTTGTAGATATGCAGTGAACCATCCATGCCAATTATAGTTTTATTTTACAGTCAGATAATGTGTACAGAATTTACAGCCGCTACAACAGTACAGAACGGTAGTACAGAGCAGATAATGATGTTTCTTATATCCAGAGGAAATCCTAGTGTCACAACCTTCTGGGATCCAAATATTTTATTAGTGATAAAGATTATAATAGTGAAACTATTTGGAACTACTAACGATTTGGCTGCCAACAACTTTTCCGTTCAAATAATGATCGCAGCTTGTGTTATGTTAAAATAGCCAATAAGTTCACTTACCTCAGCAAACACTATACAAATTTAGTTTGATGTGGACACATAAATCATATAGAAATCTCAGACAGGGAGATGATGAAATATTTTCCAGGCTCATGCCTAGCCCGTCGGATCCATGTTATGAGAGGTTTGTTAAGCAGACGTTTCCATGGCATGCTGCTCTGTTGTTATGGAAACCTCCCTTTCACATACTTATCATAACAAGGATTTGACACCCTTACATCTGGAGGGCTGAACGGGATGGAAGAAGCAATCTGTCTGTCCGCTGGGTTAGGGGTAGAGACATACAGGCTTAACCCCAAGGGTAATCCCAAATGGTGCACATAGGTATTTTAAAAAGCACTTTTTTGTGAGAAAATGTATTGGCAGCCACAGTGGAAATGTCAGTCCTTTTCAACCAAATTCCTGAGGAATTCTCTAAAAGCACTCAAGCAATCATATGCCAAGAGAGCGGTACGATGCACAAGGATTTCCAACATTACACACACAACACAACGGCCAACAGGACAACGTTTGCACTGTCCTCATACCACTCTGGTTGGTATTTACCCCAAGACGGATAGAAAACAAGTGTCGAAACAGACCACAAGAGCCTTGTAAAGGCAATTCCCTGTCCTAATATCATAAGCTTTTCTGAGCAAGGTCATTTGAAGGTCTGCTCAACGTTGTGGTAAACACATTAAGGGCCTATTGGTCAAGGGACAGTCAATTCCATTACAAGAACATAATTCGCACATTGTTTTTAAGCATGGTTCATGGAATTTATCTGTAGGAAACTGGGTGCTCCGTCTCCTCTGAAATTAACTATGTCAGGTCAGAGTCAAAGTGTTTCAGGTCAATAAATCAACACATTTCTGTCAATTATGTGTCGCTGGTGTTTTTGTCTGACTTCATCAGTCTGTAAACTTACAAGCGTTCAAGCTTTGGTAGATGGGTGAAGGATTCAGGCTCTAAGGACTCAATGTTATTGAAGTGCAGGTACCTGAAAAAGAGAAGAGCAATGACACAGCAGACTAGAATTAATTAGGATAATCATCCACAACTCATTAGACACAATTGTACAAGCCTCAGTAGATGACCTAGTTGGCTTTTTTATGGTTATGATGAAGACGATGATGAGCTTCCGAAATCCTTCAAAATATATATTATTATATGTAAGAGTCAGCCGTCTATGGAACATTACCTGTCTAAATAGGACATCTTCAACAGGGAATAAATCAAGCCATAACTCAAGCATAAAGGAATCTGAAGTTCATGCATTCTTAACAGACAGATAATGTACAAGGTTAAAGTATATGGTCTAAAGCTAAGCCCACTGGCAATTACCCACAGATGAATAATGGAATGCTAACATGATTTATGTTCAAGTACCAGTGAGTTGTCGTTAAAGCAATAAATAAAGGTTAGAAAATGATATCCAATGACGCAATCACTGTAAGGTACAGTTGTGTTTAAACAGAGAAAGCAACAGTCAAAAGCAAGCCAAGACAACTGTAGCCACTCGAGAGAGAAAGCACAGCCTGGCTACAAAATGCAACAACACACGTCAAACAAAATATTCGTTTACAAATAGGTCCCATTTGTTTGCATCTTTTGAACAATTGTCTGCATTATCTGTGCCTTGCGACATCCAATTGAAATTGTTTCCAAAAAAAGGCATTTCAAGGCATTCAAAGCAAAAAGATAAAAGTATGTCACCAAAACAAATGCTTCTGTAGACAGCCATATTTAATGACAACTAGAATGAAATAAGATGAGCGAGAAATAGAGAGCAAGCAGGCCGACAAGAGAGAAGGGAAAGAATTTATGAACAAATGGAAAAATGTTATGACTATTTCAAATAAAAAAGTAGTTTCCAAAGGAAATATGTCTTCCCAAGTCTTATCTTCAAATCCAAATATGTGTTCTCTAGCACAAGTGTGTATCTGGCCAAGTTCACGTGAGACTTCAAATGTATTTGCCAAGATTCCACTTCCAAAACACTCGGCCAGAAGATATGAAGTGACATCAAATTGGTAGCCAGCCAGAAAACGTGTTTTTTTTTTGTATTGGTTGTGGGTTTAAGGTCACATATTCAGGCACAGAATTTGTCACCCACACATAAAATATGTAATCACAATTTAAACTCTGAACAGCTACAAGGAAAGTGTCCTAAGACTTTGATTTGGTTGAATATGATTTATATAGACCAGCCCTTTAAGGAATTAGAGGAAAAATATATTTACCACAAGGTGAATTCTTAATTTGTTGACAGAGAGACATCATGGCAAACCATGTTGGTTTGGTTAAAGCCATAAGGGGTTGATATAGGACAATTTCATTGGGTTTAACAGTTCTTTCACAAGAGCTGTATCTAATGTCAAGACAACTGCTATTGCATCATAGTGAGCTAAGCTTTTATGGAAATTGAGATTCCCAAGACAGAAGTCATTGCACAAAGGAAACCTATCGGGCCAGATGGCTTTCAAACTTCCAAATCAAATATGAGTATGTGTCTTAAATATTTACATATAAATGTATGACATTTATATTTATTCTTTCATCAAAAGGAACATATGTAATACACAAAGATGTTATATAATTTAGAGGGGAAAATGAGTTTAAATGCACGATCATGCACATTTCTCCAAAAATGTATCACTTATTATGTTGTGATGTTATCTTATAAGGTAGTAGTAGACAGGAAAATACATAATTATACTGACAAAAAACTGCCAATACTTATAAATGGACACAAAGTTCCTATGTAATACAAACTAGCGGCACGTTTTGCGATGCACAGGACAGAGGACTAACAAACTACATTCAAGCATTAAGGAAGGGCTCCCTTCAAAGGCACAATCCAGGCATGCTGCACGACAAAAGCTGTAGCTACATCATAACATGAGAACGAAAAAGATGAAGTGAAATAGGCCTTCCATTGGGGCAGACAGAAGATCAGGCCTTAGCTGGGGGCAAGGGGATTGGTGCATATCTGTCACTGAGACATGCTACTCATGCAGGGATTGGGGGGTTCAGGGGGGGTCTGCGCAGCACACAAGGGCGGATGCACATAGCATGCATGATACCGACGGGAAAGCAGGTATAAGAGCTTGCGTGCACGTTGCAAAAAAGGACATGGTCCCCGTCTAACTGAGAGGTAACCATTAAGACTGATGTAGTCATCACAAAGACGCTGTAAGGCACGCATAGACCGTTCAACAATCATTTCTAAGCCAATTAGATTCCACACAGGATTGTAAGACGGTTTGACACATCACACATGACACCATGGCATGGTGTCTTCCATGATGATTTCTGAAGTGTCTATGCAGGCCTTACTCCGCCAACAATTAAACTGGGTCTTTCAATTAACAGTAGGCTTGTTTCTTTTTCTTGTGGCAGGAAGAAGAGGAGGGAGAGGAGGATGAAAAGGTCGGTAACTTACAGTTGCTCTAGAGAGACAAGTCCCTTAAATGCTTGTCTGTCAATTGATTGGATTTCATTCTTGTACAAATAGCTGAAAGGAGAAATCATCAGTATTATTAGTATAACACAATCACAGGAGATCAGCTTCTCCTCAGGTGGAGAAAGAGAAAGAATGCCTGAATTCAGTAGCTGATGATTTATATTCCCATAAAATCATGAAAATGTCAATGACAGAATCAACGTAAGGTATTATATTGGACACTTAAAAAGATCATTTACGTCACACCAAATGTAAAATATTTGTGGGATCGTGGCAGAAGTAGCACCAGAAACTCTTTGTGTATGGCATGTCATTTCCTCAGTACAATAGGTCATAAGAACTGATACAGAATATGCACAGCATAGCAAAACAAAATATCACTGCTCGCTATTCAAAAAGGCTATTGACTTATTTTTCTTTTTACAAGTATTGTGTCATGCCTCCTCAAATAATAATATCTTATGGCCATAATTCCTTCCATCTGTCTTCTCTTCGCTTACGTAATGAGAGACATGGATCGACCCTTTGTGGGAGTGGCAAAAATGTACAGAAAATAAACATCCCCTCCACTTGCTTTTCCACCAGCAAGCTCTCAATGAAATCATACGTGCATTGGGCTATCACATTTCACATATCATATTTGGGTGATGAGCAGATAAGTAAGACCAAAGAATGCATCAAGCTTTCATCCACGTCATCGCTAACGGACAAGCTTGCATTAACCGTGATCAAAACATCCTTCAAACGATCCTTCAAAATCTAGTTATACTTCATTCAGCTCCCACAAAACACAACTTTCTTGTTAATTTCAACCGAAAATACATAGCAAAGCCGATGTAATCTAAAAGAGCCTAAATACTAATTATTTGTGACAATTAAAGTGTCAGTTAAAATTCCACTGTATGACACTGATAATCAGAAAGCATTACAGTATGTGGAGTTTCAAGGTAAGCTGACTTGCAAAGTCTTTAAGGCTAATTTTACATAAGAGCACAACAGATAGATGAGTCATATAGTTCTGTGTACGAGTGTGTGTGTGCATTTATAAGTGTTGGGTGTTGACATCTGTGAATGCAACATCCTGCGTGAGAAAAGCGATTCGGAAGCCTTGGGGTCGACTCTCAAGGGGAAGAGGACTGAAGGGCTCTGCTTCAATAACCTGAACTTCCCCAAGTGGCCTCCTACGTGGTCCAACAGTGAGAACTACACTGACTGCTAATTTTCATCTCAATGCTCACATGAAGAGCAGAGGAGACTTAAGGTTTTCCTCCGCAAACAGAATAACATTCTTGAATCCAAACCAACCTTGATCTTTATGATACAAGGAAATCTTCCAACTATGCAATTGGCTTTAATGCCAGCCCATAATCCAGTTTCCCCAAACAACAAATGAAAGCCTTGTTAATTACTGGAAAGAAATTGAAAATAAACACAGCATTTACAGTAAGAAGTCTTAAAAAAATAGTCATGCTTTCGCTACAAAGTCAAATGACTATCCAATGACATTTAGCCACATAAAAAGTAAATTAATCTAGATAAGAACACAGTACTTACTTTGGATAGACAGCATGAACTGGTTTACCATAAGTGGACCTTATGACCGCAAAATGACCTCTTTAAGGGGGGCAGTAAAGACTTCCGACTGGCTTTACAGAGAGTACATGACATACCTCAAGGAGTGGGCTTTAATGGGGTCTGAAGAGGGGTTTTGAAAGGGGACAATGCCTTGGGCCATGGTATACTGGGATCAGAAGGCAGGGGATGGGGGTTGTGTAACTGTGTGTGTGTATGTGTGTGTCTGTGTGTGTGTGTGTATGAGGGGATGGGGGTTTGTCTGTGATCACAAGGTCCGGGGCAGTGGTGGTGTCCTCAGATTAACTCTTTGCACTTTAAAAAAGAGTGAGGCCTTTTAATTAAAACAGGCCCTGAACAGACGTGGGAGTCAGCCCCAACCCCAGGTACAGCAGGAGTCAGGATAGAATGTGTGTGGCCTGGTTTGTTGTGCATGTGCAGGAGAGATTGACATATCCTCTCTTTGCCTAAACTTTGCTCCCAAGTGAAGCCTATACAGTAATTGACAAGATAGTGGCGAAATCATGACTTGTCTGAGATGTTTGCTAAGTCTAAACAGCGATGGGCTACATCATGAGATCTTTCCATGCCTGATATTGTAGGTCGTCTCAAAAATACCTGATAAATACAAGACCAAATCTCCTTTTGGCTTTGAATAACTAAAATACCCAATAGTATACCTGATAGAGTCATGTAGGATAGACACAATATACTGCAGTAATGTCTTAAGGATCATACAAAACAGTCCATCTCTCAGAAACAAACCAAAATGTTGATCAAGAATGAAAGTTCAATTATGGGTTTAAAAAAAAGAAAAAGTCATTTTTTACAGGGGTCTCTATAGTTCGATGACAAAGTTAATCAGAATGTGTGAGTGGGTTCCTATGGAGGAAGACGAGATGGAGCCAGTAGACGTTACAGACATGTATGTTTTGCTTCCACCATAACTGAGGCCCGGAAAATGTATAGTGGGATGACTAACAAAGAGAGGAACTACGACACGTCCAGCCCCAGGTCATGGCACACGATCCTCACGTCTACCTCTGTTCTCTACAACTCCTTTGAGTCTCCTCAATCAGACAGACGAATACAAACGACTTGACAAATCTGTAAAGGTAAAAATGTTTACCTTTGGCACTGTACAACTGTTTGTCTGACAAAGCAGTTTAGCAACATCCAGTTTGACCATACTATTAGCTGAATTAGCACAAACAAACTCCACCATCAACCATCTTGTCATAATGGCGACCATATTATTTTTATAACAGATGACAACCTTAGCTTGAAGGCCAACTTACAGATACTTGAGGTTTTCCAGGTCTTCAAAGGCACCTCTGGGGATCCTTCTGATGTGATTATTGTTAAGGAGGCTGTTGGACAATGACAACAAGCATTAGTAATAATCTCTAAGTGTAGTATTGTACCTACAAATCTCCAGTCCCATACAAACCAGCATTGTACAAATAGGGTTATGGCTAAACGAAATGCACCCGAAGCTAGAGAAAGTCCAGAGAGCATAGACACTAAAGACCAAATTCTAGTAAACAAAAGAAACGTTCAAGAACGTTTCGATGCTTGGCACAGCCTTGCTCAAAGAGCATCTGTTTCCATTCCCACAGTGAAGCACAATTTGTTCAGCATTTCTGATGGCTGACTGCATCATGGGATAGGATGTGTGTTGTGTTTAAAATAAATTCTTTGAGTAGCCACAGCTCTTGGATGGTGTTGTCCCTCCTTGTTTAGTCAATATTCAACCCATTGATTTCAGTTGAACCCTTCACTAACCCAATAGTTTTGCTTTTGACATATAGCTTTTAAAAACTAAGAAGGAGGAACAGCATGTTCAATATTTTTGTTTAATATTTTTTTCAATAGGCTACAGCTAAGCAGTTTGTCAAACTGAAAAGCTAGACACCTATTTCAGTTTGAGACACTAATATTGGACTCTGTTGTTTAAAAGACCATAAGGCTTTGGAATGTCTTTGTTCAGTCTGTGTGAAAGTTAAAACCACAGACAGTCACAAACAGCCTACTGGCTGTCTGATAAGACCAAAGACTTTGTCCTAGAGCAAGGTTTTCCAGATGTCATGTTTTAAATATCCTCACAAAGAACCATAAGTAATTGTTGTCCACACTACTGTATTTTTGCATATAATTTTTTACAATAGGTACACATCTATTCTTTTTTCTTTCGCTTAACCAGGCTTCACATACATGTGCAAACACAGGCTTGTAGACATTGGGGCCTTATCAATTTAGTGATGCAGCATGTCTGTCCTTGTGGAAAGCTGACACATGTTGATGGATGGCTTGAGAATGAAGGGGAAAAATAAATTCCTCTCAGATTATGAGCCGACCTACATGTGTGAAACCATAGCGCAGAGGAGGGCAAAAATGTGCCCCTGCACATGCACATCTAGCAAGAATTTCTGAGGAAAACCTGAGAAATAGACTAGCTCTGATTCCAAAACTCTCCACTTTCAGGATAACTTAAAAACCACAACTGAATCCAAACTAAGACCCAAACCCATTGTATGAAGTTGGACTGAGACAATAGCCTATCTAGAATATAAATACATATTTCACAATGTTCTATATACATATTTACACTTGGAGAACAGTGTCTGTATGTCATACTTACAGTGTGTTGAGGTTGTTCAGATATCGAAAGGAGCCAGGTTGTAAGTCCTTGATTTTGTTAAACCTCAGGTCACTGTGAAAGAAATATAAACAGTAAAATACAATGATGAAACTCTCAAACTCTTATAGATTAATCCTCAACTAAAATGTTTCAGTTTGAGAATATTCCATCCATCCATTTTCTTCCGCTTATCCGTGTTTGAGAATCTTCAAAGAATTAATGAGTTTGATACAGCAAATCTTGGCCAAACTTGTGTGAAAATAAATGACATAGCAAAGAAATACTTGAGGTAATTATGAAGAATGATTTCTTGCAGTACTCGTTTCACACAAACACAATTTATCAAACTTGAATCATGAGCGTTTATTTCCTTAGTATTTACCCTAAAGTTAATCATGAGGAGGCTAGTCATGGCTGTTAATGATTTTACTGTCACCTCCTCTGAACCATTTTATTAATGAGACCACATAATTATATGGGATACAACATGACAACTTTGCTGTTTATGATCAATTACTTTGGCATTTTAGGACCAGAACACCTGACTGTGACACAACATGGAACCTGTGCCTGAAATCACCTATATGTTAGGATGAAAATGGGGTACAATATTTTACTGATTCACAATACTATTTCTTCTCTAACTACATGGGGGCATAATCAACAACATAGTTTTATTGTGTGCAAAAAAAAGTCACACTCTTGGAACCCTTATTTACCAAACGTATTTTAACAAGGCAATAATAGATTAATTCATTTAAAATACTTAGGGACTTGCTCCTTGTCTGAGGGACATACTAGTTCAGACCGAGTTTAGCCAGCATGAGCCAAGCCAGTATATCGTCACACGAGCGACTAATCTCCCACCATCAGTCTGTTTCAAAACAAATGCATGCTTATGGTTCCCTGGCCCTGACAACAGACACAGCAGACAACAACAGTCAGTCGAGTCAGAACAACTGCTACCTGGATGTATCAGACCCAATATGGCATTGTGGATACATGGTATATGTATCTTTTGCTTTTTGTGTTTGTGAGGTAAATTCTGAAAAAATAAATCTATTTGCTTGTGTAGCGTTGTTTACAAGTCATATCAAAGAGGGCTTCAAAGATGCATACTTCATTTCATACACTTACTTGCATACTTACACTATTATGAGACCCCAGAAATGTAGCCTGCCTTCTAATAAATAAACTGCTTTGCACTATACTTGTGTTGTTCTCACTTACTAATTAAATAAATACTGCCATCGAACAAACGCCTGCCTGCACCACAAAAACATGTCATACTTCAATAAATGCCAAAGCGTTTAATTGAAGAAATATGGTACTTGAGTGGCCAGGACCGATGCAGTATATGCTCTGCCTTCGTTCATTTTATTTTATTTTTTCCTTCCTTATCTATGATCAAACTTTCTTGGGAACATGACCATGTGGTTCAAATTCACAATTTTGTCAGTTAGCTTTGTATCCATGTTACCTAGTTACCACACGCACAATACTCACTGAGGCCAAATCGTAAAAAAACATACATTGCTGGATTTTTCACTTTCTTGTGTTTCTATGCAAACCTGGGCCAAATAACAAAGTGACCTGATTTCCTGGCAAGTGAAACATTTATGGTCACTCACTACATAAAATCATTTGCATGTGTATCCAATTATATGGCCAAAAGTATCATATACCTCCTATAGGAGGCTACAGAGATGGATGTGTGCTATGGCTAGTGTGAGACGCCCCCATCACTGTGTATGCAAAAACAAATTGCTCTTCTATCTGACACACATTGCATAGACCATCATATTAAACTTTAAGTGATATTGGAAAGAGAGAGGGTGAGGTAAAGAGAGAGAAACAAAAATCCCAAACTGTGTAACCCTGCTCGACTCTTGCATTAGATAGTTTATAATGCCACTCTTCCTAAACATGGCTAACATCAATATATATTCTCCAGGTGGCGCTGCTATGTGGACGACGTGTGTCTCGAGGTTGCAGGGAGATAGAAGAGCATATTGTCAGGGCGTGCTGAAGCGATGGTTGGAGGGCGTCCCTCGAGGCTCAGCGGAAAGATGAGAGGAAGAACAAGGATGGCTCAAAGGTTGATACAAGCTAGCTCAAATACAGAGGTGCCAACGGTACGAGGAGCTCAAATAGAAAGCTGCTGAGGACGTCTGTGTTTGTGTGTTCTGGTGTCACTGGGAATGACACCAGAAAGTTGATAAATATAGACTGAAAAGTCTAAACTGCCAAAATATCTATTTTGCGACATTCTTCTGCTGTCTCTATTTGCCTCAAGGACTTGGAGCAAAGAACAATGTGACGACATTCAAAGCTACTGTTCAAAATAGAATTCTCTCATCTGGTGTGTGAGAAAGGGCAAGGCATTTCGAAAAGTCCCAGATACCTTATTGATTGCAGTGCTTGAAACACATCTGGAATCACATCTTAAACTCTTCACACACAAAACAGTTAACACACTCTGAACGTGCCTGAACACTTGAAGCAACATTAAGGGTTGCTAGGTTTCCTGTTATGGTGCATATTGTTACTGGTATCGGCAATGCAATTATAGTCCCACAATGGATGAAAAAACGAGTCTTCCCATTCTACAGAGCAGTGCTCTGTAGAGCAGATTAGATAAAAACAAGATACCTTGACTATCCCCTGCCTTAAATGGACAAAGCAGCCTTTTCCTTAAGCACAATACATGGTATTAAGTAGATCCGTTTCAAGAATCAACTGCAGTGTCTTCTACCCTGTAAAGGAGAATCTCAGGAGGGAGAACGTAAGAGAACAATTATGGCCAAGCTCCAATAAGCACCCAATTCGCTGTTTTGTTTGTTGAATGTACTGTATAATACCACTTCGAAAACACCATTCACTGAGACTCAGACTTCAGGGCGGACAAATCACTGCTTATTGATGTGAATTTGGACTAGGCTCGTTAATAGAGTCCATTGTCTTAAGTTAGTCTGTTTTGATGGCAGCGCGTCATACACAGCTTTTTGGGTCAGTGACTCAAAATAACCATGGAGCAGAATAATGCAAAGTATCGAATGAATGCAAATAACGCCAAGAATGATGTCGACAGTGGCTGGCAATAATACCTGATATACCAGACCCTACTGTAGCTCTCTATCCAAACATCATTCAGTATCAGATCTTGAGATGTACTGTGACCCCATTGCACATTTTCAAAAGGTGGGGTCAAGTTCAACGACATAATAAAAGGTTGTCTTGTGCTCTTAAAGTCTGGTGTCTGGAGCTACACTCTAGATCTGGAGCTGTGGTGGTGTAGGGATTAAGTGAAGTCAGTAAGTGTATTAGTATTAAATGAGGACTTCTATGGCCAACTAAAGCACTTAGTCTGGCTGGGCTTGACATTAATGCAAGTAACTGATTTTCCAAGTATTAATACCCATACCCATACCCAATCTGTGGAAAACTATTGACACATTTTTGTATGGAATATTGTTTAACAGGCTTTCAGGATGAAAAAGGCCTATTGTATTCTCGGTTAGGTCTGAATTTACATCTATAGGAATCTTTGCTCCGAATACCCCTAAGAATCTTACAAACAAGACCATACTAAGATGTCTGAAGCCAGGGTGGAGTCTAACTACTAGAACATCTTGTGAGGTCATGCATTACTTTGCCACATGTTCAGATCCACTCAACACAGTCTTGGAGAGGAGGTAAATACACACAAGGGGTGACACAGTACAATGTCCATGACAACCCTCTGGAAACAGGATGCAACTCTTGTCTGGGTTTTCATTTGTTGGCTGCCTATACAGCCATTACAATTTCACAAGGGAAATTCCACTGGACAAATGGCTTGGCTGATAAGCGTGTCAAGCCTGATAACTGCACCCACTGTGAATAGCAACCAACAACTTAATGTTTTGCCTGCAATGCATTTTTCAACTTGAAATAAAGTGCTTCTTTAAGTGTAGTTTCTGGAGAACTTTTGCTGTCCGGTAAGATTCTATGAAAGTTGATCTGGGAAATTTCTAGCTCTAGTTAGCATCTGACTGCCATGTGTAGAGCCCCCTCCCTGGACCCCCACCCCCCTTTCCACAGGCACAGGAGTATTTGGCCGTGTGACATATGCCCGAGTGGGCTCGCCAAGGACTCTCTGCGTGCGTGAGTCATTCTTAGTTAAACAAGAACATGGCTGCTCTGTTTCCTGGAGGAAGAAACAGCACATCTTAATCTCCAAACATGGCCGACTGGGGCTAACTTCTGGCAATATGCATCTTGTGTGAAAAAGGAAAGAAGAATTCCTTTTGTTTCTTGTCGGAAACAATTGGTTCTTGTCAGGGGATTTCTGGTGCATGCTGGGAGCCTTTTAAACTCCCAAGGAGACCGAAGGAGTTGGAAGGAGGTGAGAGAAGTGGCTATTGCCCACAGAAACCCAAACAGGCTGTATATTCTTTTTCACAGACTGGTTTTCATACTAGAAGTCACAAGCTAAATGAAAAGTATGTATTTCATGCTAAGGTATCTCAATTAAAATAGACTGGCCAGATGCATCAAATTCAAAACTATTTATGTTGTGATCTTATCACATCCCTAAGATCGTATATGGTATTGAGAAGGTTGTCTCAACAGGATGCAATTACTAAACGGTGTGTAAGTAAACACGTTGCTCTTTCCTCGAGAAGAAGGGGAATACATTTGACATTCTTGGGACATTGGATCGCTCCAAAATATTGTTAGGATACAGAATAAGGAAAATACCGCTCATAGGATAGGTATTGCTAATGGCACACTAACACAGACAGAAGGGCATTGAGGGTTTCTTTCGATAGCTATCTACCGCCCAATCTCCCTGTGCAATGACCAAAGCTTTGGGGATTTCTGGCTTTGCATTCCATAATGCTTCAGACTGAGTGCCTCACCAAGCCTGACTGCAGCAAATTCCACACAATGGAAGTCCTCTTTCCCTCCCTGACTTCCTCACCCAGACCAGGTCATCAGAGTCCAGCGAAGCCATAGCTCCATATGGCAAATTGTAAAAATAAAAAATAAAAATAAAAAAGTTGTGAAAAAGATGAACAGGAATCAAGAGAGGATGATGATCAAGCATTATTAGGTAAGGGAGTAGACTTTAGTAGGAAAAGGCTTAGAGTGGAAGGCTCATAAATCTGACTACAAATGAAGGGAAAGTTAGAGGGTAGATCTCTGTCTTGCTCCTGACTTGACTTCCAAGACCCAGCCCTCAATGAATCAATATGCTTACAGGTTTTTGGGGGCGAACTCTACAATCCACTTGACCCACAAAGAATTGGTTGTTGTAGCGCTTCTCTTTTCTAATCCCCTATGTTGAAATTTACATTTACATTTGATTCATTTAGCTTTTGTCCAAAGTGACTCCAAATGCAAAAGTCCATGTAGAAAGCATGGCATAACATTAAAGGTGACAAACTTCTAACAGTATTTTGATGGTTAGACTCAAGGAGCGTCCTGTACTGATACTAAGTGACCGGCATCAAATCCTAAGATGAATCCAAGCATCATGTATCCAGTCTTTCTGAATAGAGACATTACATAAAGGAGCTTAACCGAGCTGTTGCAAGTCACTTAATGAGCTTTCACATTTATAACAGGAATACTCCCAGTTGCCATGACGTCATCCATTTGTTTACAATAAGGGTTCACTCAACACAACTTTGAACACATTTCGCCCTAGTGCTCCAGACCATGTGATAAAGCACACCAAATACCACAGAATAAGTAACAAGCAACAGGCTCTCATGCATATCCAACAGTAAGATGACTCATAAAAGCAAAAGAGAATTACTGATAGCAACAAAACAAGTCAGCCTTCTCATGGTGATGTTTGCCTAATCCTCCACAACTTCAAAAGTCCACAACAATCCTTTTCATGTCCTTAAAGCTTAAAACAGGGGAACACAGAGACTTGGTTTAAGTACTGATGTGTTAGCTGGCTTCAACAGCTGTGTGGGCCATGCAGACCCAAAGGAATCCACAGTGCTGAAGGCAACTAGAGCTGACAATGTGAAAGTAATCATTTCTCCATCTTAGGAAATCCCACAGTGGGCTTGTTACATAAACGTGAAGTAATTTACTATTATGCCTCAAACAGAAATCGCTAGGAGAAAACCCCTGAAAAACAAATGTCGGGTGCAAAGATGGGCCTACAGAAATGACTTCCATGTTTCTTTGACAAAGCAGTTTGAATAACAATCCAAAGCCAGGTGCATCGGCTCTGTGTACAGTAATTTGGTGGAAAAGCTTTCACCTTTTTTCACCTTTTACCCAAGTGAGAAGACAAATGAGAGTGGTGTTCTATATTCAGTACCCAGTTTCCAACTGCCTTTGAGCCAATCCAATGTCTGAATCTCTACCCCAGGGATAACAAATCCATACGTTCAATTTGAACCTTCTGGCCAGGTATCGTTGCTCCAATGTTGGCATTAGTAGGATTTAGTTTCTAAGGGTATTTGTTTTTGTAAAAAAACTCCTTCCATTTTTTTGTTACTAATGTTTCTATTGTACATTGACTAGCTGTATATATGAATCAGTAATGCACACTAAAATTATTCAAAATCAGCTACTTTAATTATACATAAAGAAAGGTTACTTTGAGAATCTCTGGCACATATTGGGAAATAACATCATATCTCAAATAGAACATCATAGAAAGATGAATTTCGCAAATACCATGAGAAGTGGTGTTCAGATAAGTACTCCAATGTTAGTGCTTTCAAATAAAGATGAATGCTTAGATACCAGGAGTGGGGTTCGAACCCACGAGGATATGCATCCATTGGATCTTAAGTCCAACGCCTTAACCACTCGGCCATCCTGGTGTCCTGTACTTAAGATCCCACCTGGTGATAATTACTTGTAGTTTAGTTAATGGCACTACTTGTAAGTACTTCACTGCTCTATTCAAGCTTCAGTGTGACCAGTTGATTCGTACATCACACGTACTGTACACAGGTCTTAGAATCTAACACATTCACCATTCAACCCAATGAGCATTAGCATTCTGGTAAATTCTGATTATATCGCTAGACTGAATATCTGTGTACTAATTAAGATTAGCAATACAAAAATTAGTACATTTCCAAATATTTAACAGATTTCAAGAAAATTCCTCTTATAACCCTAAATCCATTTTTGTATTTGTGAATATTCTCCATTAATTCCACAAAAGTTCCCACTAATGATTGTTCATTCTTCACCTTCTCTTCATTCCCAAACATAACCCATTAGTTCCTTGGAATTGCTGATAATTCCTAGGAAAAGTATCCACCTCTGAAAATCTCTGAAATTTTGCAATGAGATTCCCTCTAGGCCCTTTTTCATATGCTGACCTCTGGGGAAACCATTTTCCAAAAATAATGTAGCTCACACCACCTGAGGAACGGTCACAATCAGGTGTCACCTAGTTTGAGTGTCTACTGATGAAGACTAAAAAGAGGAATTTCAAGAAAAGATGAGTTTCTGTAGATATTGTTTTCAAAGACAAGGAAACTCAATTTCACCCCGTCCTCATTGAAGGCAAAAACAGGAAAGTGGGTTGAAATATTGCCTCCATAAAGAATTGACAGGAAATAAGAAAAGAAAAAGGGAGAGCTGAAATCGATTAGGTAATAAGATGGGACGGAAGACAAAAGGGTGAGATATATTCTATTGCATTTTGTAAAAGAAATGACACACTTTCTCACACTATCAAGGAAGGTTCTCATTACATATTGGACTCTTGTACACTCCAGTGTAGATGAGGAATTTCCTCGTCAGACACCCGTACTTTGTCAGAATGAAGAATGCAACTTCAATGCAACTTCGTGTCTGTAGGTAAATAAATGACCTACCTTAATTACCCATTATGAGTCCAGACCTAAACCCTACCCATGGCCCTACCCAGCCCAGTATCCACACCCGTCCACACACTTATTCAGTCATTAACTGTACAATAACTGCTGTACTAGGTATATCCCAAAACACTAGAGTTAATGAAAGGACACACACCTAAACACACTGCCAGGCTTGAGCATTCACACTCCTTTGAAGGTGTTACTCCACTCCAACTGTTGAGTAATGGGCTATAATGTCATCTGCCTCTGCAGACAGAAGACTGCAGGCAGACAGCTCCTCGATGCTCAAGCAGTCCTTCAAAAGCATACTATTAGGAGTTTACTCGAAAGGTGCCTCGTCACCATAAAGGGGTAGCAACGTGTGCCATTTACAAAGAACAAACGGTAAGCAGAGCATTCGACACTCGTGTCCCAACAAGATCCAACTAGAGGCTAGGTGACAGGTTGCAGGCACTTAACAAAACCCAGAGTTAAAAAACCTACTGACACTGATGCATGCTTGCCTCCTCTGATAGGTTTGGAGGTATCCAAGGGATGAGGAAGACGTTGAGGGGCCGCCCTCAGCAAACAATGCAGACACTCCCATAGCAGAGGACAGATCCTCTGGCAGTAACTGGGTAAGTATGAGCCACTGGTTCCTCATGGAGGTTGGAGGCTGCATGCAGATGTCAGTGCACGCTGATAATTCTGAGCACGCTGTTCGTGGTGTCGTTAAGACTGGCTCAGTCACTCCTTTGTGCCCTGCTGCTGGGCTGAATGAGGGGCTTTATTTTCACAGATGCATTATGGGGTTGGAAAAAAGGCAAAAGTCAAAAATCACATGGGTCAAGTAAAAACAAGGGGGTAAATATTTCTGAAAGGGGGACTGTTTTAGAGCTTCGGGAGGCTGTTAGGAGGCTGGTTGGGAAGGCAATTAAACCACCCGCAAAATGAGGGCAAACCTTTTGACCAGTGACCTCAGAGAAGTGCTTGTGATTTAGACAAAGTACAGTGCCATTCTGGATGTGAAGGACTTTTTCCTCTGAAGGTCAAACCCAATCATATGGTTTGAACCTCAAACTGCTGTAAGTGATCCCTGTTCCGGTTTTCATGTTGAAGGCATGGACGACAAAAGAAAATTCTACTTCCAAGGTGTGGTGCATTAGCTAAAATTCTATTTAAACGTTGTGATTGGCCCTCTTCTTTCCAATTGAATGAAGACTACAGTATGACAAATATTGCATGAAAATATGATACTGTATTGTATCTGATGAAAAGATGAGCCCAAACATTTAATATCATTTAGACAATCAAAACAATCCTCTGAACCATGTCTTAAAGAGAGAGGTCAACTTGTTGCACTTGAGCACACAAAGCTGCCACACAGACAGCTCTATTAAGGACTAGACTCATCTCAATGCCATGGCTAGTTCTAACAGCTTGCAAAGACCTCATACTTCGGATCTGTAAACCAGGGCATGACTGCAGTTTAATGGTCTAGTGTCAAAACTGTCTTAGATTTTCAGTAGGTTGCTAAAACATTCCAAGTTTTTGAGAGAGTTCTGGTGTCAAGTCACACCATCACAAAGATCCTTGCCATTATTGTAAGTCTATTGAAAAAGAAACTGTAGGACACAAAGTTGTGTAGGAAAGTGTAGAACTGTAGGAATCAAGAGTTGGAATTTCACAAGCAAATAAATGGAAATGCAATGAACTGTGCGTTAACTAAATAATCCACGTATCGCCACCTGATTATTACAAAAAAATCCTAATCTCTGAATATCTCTTGCTCTCTTCTTTGTTGAGTGATACGATGCACAGAAATAACTCTGAATCTACATGAGATAGCCGTCTTAGAATGGCCGTTTTCAACACCAAAATATAAGTAACCTATTTTACCACGACATAGATGTTTTCATTGCATTTTTGAATATCACACTGTGTTCCCGGTGTCTCGAGAGAATCACTTTTTCCATTAAAAAGACAGTAAACTACTTACAGGATGGTTGTTAGAGGAGAGACCGCAGGTACTGTTTCGAGGTTTAAATGCATACATCTCACTGTGGTTCGGAAACATAGACAACGGCTTGGACAAGAGAGAACACGCTGCGGTTCACTTGCGAGCAGAAACAAAGATAACGCATAAAGAAACGGGGAGAAAAGCTGGCCAGTCCGCATCGCCATTGCTAGGGAGTCAGCCGTGTAGATAACACACCGCCAGCTACTCCTCTCACCGACTACATCAACTCAGTTATTGTAAAGCTGAGGAATTCGGCTGGCCGGGTCCCACCTCCCGCCTTCTCAGAGAAAGAAGTAGGGCAGTGTTACAAACTGTGCGACAATGGTGTAAACCAATCAAAGTTCCCTTTCAAACCTAACTGGCTAACCGGCCAAAGACGATGATAAGCTACTTTGTTACAAGTTTATGGACATTTACGTAATTTGGCATAAGTTTCTCTTGTCTATATATAGAACCATTTACAAGGCCGGATGCAAGCAATATCGCCTGAACAATGATGTTAAATGTCAGAGCTATGTATAAAAATGCGCATCAAAAAAGTTGTTATTATAGGTGCATTAGGCAATGTCAGGCTCGGTTAGAAAACTGCCATGTGATCGAACATCACATTATTAAAGGTAATACAGATACAGAACAGTACATAGTAGAATACATGGAAGAGAAAGGAATAGTCCTTATAGTGTCGTGATTTGTTCAGATCAATCAAACAGGCTTGGGATCTTGGAAACTATGTTGGGCTCATCCGGTCTGTGCTTCCCTCTGCTGGTTTCCTGTTGTAAGTCAGCAAACGTCACTGTAAGGATGGCTTCTAGAATGAATACATCAAAAGGTATTCCGTTTATCTGTATCTCAGACACAAAGGCTTTTCTGCAACAAGATCCCTGGTTGTGTCTTGTGTGTTCCTTTTCCTATCTCTGAACCTCACTGCTTCTCATTAGATATAAATGTAAGTATTGGATACCAGGTGAGGGTAGAAGAGTCACACAACAACGTAAACATTAAATCTACAGGTCTGTTGCAACACAATTTTTCTTTATTCAGAGTAAGATGTGTCAACATCCAGCATGACAAAAATTGTACAAAGTTCACAATTTAAAAATGAAATATCACAGCAACTTGTGATCTTACACATTTATAGCAAAATTAAAATGTCAACAAATCCATGCTGTGTCGTACAAAAATAAATCAAACTTCAGTTCCACAGAGAGCACAATATTTGATACAAAATCCCGTCTTTGTAATGATTACCTAAATCAACTTCAAATGAATAAGTAATAAATTAACTCTTATGAGTCCACATTTTATATGAAAAGTCAGCATTCTAATATGTGACACCTTTTGCGCTCCCTATGCAGATAGTCACAGATAACTTTTTTCCCAAAACTGTATATTATGTAGGGTATCGACGATATATGCAACAGGTTTGTGCTTTAAAAATCCCTTTCCATTGTACCAATAATGAGAATCAATTCAAAACTTATACTAGCTATTAACTCTACTGAAAGCATCACTATATTGGCAAAAAGCTGCAGTCACGATGCTGTGGAGAAGAGGCATAAAACGCAGCCATGAAGGATGGGAAGTCCTAAAAGAGGACTTAATGAGATATTGGGTAACTGAAAATAATCTTTTGCATTATCTCTCATACTTGTTCTCAAAAAGGCAAATTCTGAGCATGGTCGCTAACAAACTAGCACAACAGAATGGGTAGGTCCAGTAAGTACAGTAACAGTGTTGACACTGAATGCACCCCTGCCAGGGATTCCCAACCTCCAGGGAAACAGATCCCGTTATTTTCTGCGCCTTTTACCTTTTCATTGATTGACTATTTAATCATTTGTACAGTGATTAGATATAAAGTGCTGCTTGGGGATTGGTTCATCTTCATACAACATGCCCAAAATGAAAGTACAACATAGTTTTACACTTGCTAATACAGAATGCGGCAGAGTTCTACTCAAGTCCCTGTAGTTGTCCTTCAGTGGAACTTTCATCCTCTACAGTGGCTTCTAGCAGTTATTTATTCCAAACCTGTGTCACAGGGGACACATGGACATTGCACGCTGCCACATGTTAGGTTAATATCTCTTGGACAAGTGCAAATAGTCTAGTGGCACATAAGTGGGGGACAATGACCCTGTAAGTCCTGCTCTCCTACTCTATAAATATTCTTTACAAGTGTTTTCTGGTACTCTTCCATTTAGGCTCTCAGATACTGCTTTAGTTTCTATAGAAACATCAAAACATGGAAACAAGGTGTCCCTGTGCAAAACTGTATGTAAAGAAATTGGAACTCATAGACTATTTTTCACCTCTGTAACCATGGTGTTTCATCACTACTTTATAAAAGAATTTGTTTTCTATTAACAGACTTATACAAAAATGTATTTTTTTTTACAAAAATTATTTTGTTACTGCACTTTGTTCATCAACAAGAAATGGTATAAACGTTTCTTTTTCTTGTCAATTGCATCCCTTATCTATAAACATGTGTTTTAGAAATAGATCGCTAAGACAGTAATCCATTTTGTATATTAATCAGAACTTTTGAACTTTCTAACAGAAGCAACAATGGTGTATCCACAATAAATTGCCATTGAACACCATGTTTATGATAGATTGACAAAGAGTCTCTATGGACACATTGGTCACTTGTGTTTCCTAAGGAGCACATTGTCCCATCCTTGGTAAGGGGATTCACACCATTGGGTTTCCGTGTCAAGATGTTTGCATTAAAACTGTAACATTTCTACATACATCAGGTCAGTTTCTTTTCAAACTCAATTCCAATACCAATCACAAAATGCCCCCACCTGTAGCTCATAAACCGCTTTAAAAATAAAAAGACAATTCCTCAAGGATTGTTAAAAGATAAAGCAACTGATGGCTAAGTCTTGCCATTGAACAATCTGGGCACAAGAAGAAACAAACAAACAAAAAAAACCATACAAAATCATCAAGTTCAAAAATTATCTACAACGGAAAAAATATAATTGAAAAACAGCTACAAACTTGTACATCCCAGGGTTGTTTTTTTGTTGTCCAGGTCAGTTTTTCACCTAAAATGCTTAATAACCAAGCAATAAAAAGAACAAAATAATTATATTTGTAGTTTACTGTTCAGAAATATACACGGAAAATGTGCATATATGAGCAGCTAGAACCATTACATCACACTATGTTAGCTCATATGAAAACGTACAAAATGTGAATGTCCTCAAAAACTATTTCGCCGGATACTCTTTTTTTTTTGTCAAAGCAAGACCCAAAAAGAAAACCATTATGAAGGTTCCAAAGCATAACATCTTGTTTTTTCTTGAAATAACAGAAGTCAATATACTGTATAACACTGTGTGAGAAGTTACAGCAACCAGCGATGTTTCCCTTGCCTGTACATGTTGAGACCTACCACCTCTCTTGGAGAAGTGGTTTTCAGTATTTGCTGTGTAGTTAAACTTGGATCCCTTGAACTGCTTGTTTGATGTTCTCCAACAGAGCTTTGTTCTCCTGGCTCTGGTACTGTTCTTGGTTAGTGTACATGTCTGTGAGCGTGGTCACATAAGCGTCAAAGTTCTGTTCGCTGATAGGTTCCTAGAAATCAGTTCAAAACACAGATGAATTAGGAGCTGCAGAGAGTTGAGTAATGAACAAACAGCAGAACAAAGGGATCGCTGTTCTCTGAAATCAATGAGTTAAGAAGTTGTTTCATCACGTCTGAAGTTATGTAACAGATAGACCTAAGACAGCAGAAATGAAGACATCACTTTCATTTAAAATTGAGACTGACTACAATCCCTCTGAAAGAAGTTTAGATTTTTTTGTCTTGCATGGATGAGGCGATACAGGTCTTAATAGCCACTAAGAACAGAAGAAGATTCACATCAAGAAGAGGGTTACAACAAACAATTTAAAAAAATGGTCACATATTACATAGGATCCCACTTTTATTATTTTCCTTTCCATATATCAAGATGAACTCTCTCTTACTCTCTGGTGCAACTGTAAGCAGCTGTTATTTCTAATGGGAGCTTCCTTGTGTACCAGAGGTTTCTATGGAAAAAAAGATGAACACAGAGCTGTTAGCAAGCTGAATGCTGAATGTTATTCACACATTCAAAACATAAAAAAATACACAGTGGTCCTCTGGACCATATGACTGAATCCAGCTCACAACATGAAACATATTTAATGGTTTGAAACAAATGTTTTAGGAATCCCTAAAAAAAGACACACTTTTTCTGCAGTATTTTTCATTATTGTTTTCCCCTACTATTAGAACAACGTGAAAAAAGTCCAGTCTCATAACTTGAACCTCAATATGGTTTGTTGTATCATGTGAATGCTGAATATTGTAATTACCACATAAAACCAGGTTTTATCTATTATAAAATGTCACTTTTGTTGCTTAGTTAAAAATAGTGCTAAATACTTTTAATTTAATAATATTAATAATTTAAATTAATCACAAATTATTATTAATTATTGTTAATCAAACAAGAGATGATTGTGATGGATTAAAGTTAAAAATAAGTACAATGTACAATTGCTCCAGAGAGTACTGTGATTATTTCACTTTTAGCACAACTGAATGGGTTGTAGATTCAACTGTAAGTAATGGAGCCATTTTTGTCTTTTGGGAGGGGGGTTTGCTGGTGCTTTTGAGTGGCTGTTGGCATTTAACAGTGTGGTTATAATTCAAGACAGCTTATAACTCGACAGTAAACTCATCTCCTTTATGCCTGCAATGAGTCCATTAATTGTATCTCAGCGGGACAAGTTATCCCAAACATTTCAAAGTGAGAAATATAAGGTGTGGTGCGAGAGCGTGAGAGAAAAGGTTGAAATCGATGAGACTTGAGAGCCCTGTTTGAAGTTTGTGATAAATAAAATTGTAAATTTGTGGTAGACGTCTTCTATTACATTTGTGGTGAACATTTGACATTTATGGGATTACGAGGCCTGCATTAAAAGATACTGTTTTGTATTATGTTTGTGGCTTACTATGTTTGTAGGATGTTGTTACATTTGCAGGTCACTAGACACATGATTAAGGAAATCAGACACTGGAGGGACACATTTGCTAACTCAAATGCCACATTAACAGACTCTACCTCTTCACCGCTTATTATTGTTTTTTCATAGATAATTATCTTTAACTAAAACCACAAAGCTCCATTACAATTGACCATGCAGACATTATTGGCTATTAGACATTAGTTATAAAGAAACTACGACCACATATGAAAACATATATAACAGTATATACACTGCTATACTGTACATATGCTCGCTCTGTTTGGTTAGGTTCCATCGCTTGCCCGCTTGGCGTTCGTGGTGGCCCTTACCATATGAGGGAGCTGGACATTAGCTAAACTGTTTATCAGTGACTGGCTGAGGCTGGCCAGCTCATGCAGGAGAGATTCATTTTGCTGTTCAATCACCTTGTTTTCATCCTCTATTGACTTCAGATTAGACTCCATTGTAGTTATCTAGGGAAGGGGAGGGGCAGGGGTGATGTGGGGGATGAGGGTGGGGGACACAAAATCAGAAGGTTACAGGAAATGTCTGTTAGTACAAAGTGTCTAAACTGGTTGGCTCCTGTTCTTGTTGCTAAGTGTGTCTGAGCACGCGCACACACACACACACACACACACACACACACATGTTGTGCAAAAATACAAGTACCCATTCATAAAGAGGCAAATACATGCACAATAACACTCAAACACGTTTTAGGAGATTTGTCTTTGTTTGTCGTCATACATTTTGAGAGCACCACTCATTGTCACACACTCAGATTCATCCCCCCTGAGCAGATCCACCCTCACCTGTGTTCTAAGTTTGATCATATCAGCTTCCACGTGTGAATTAGATTCACTCAAATCTTTGATTTCTTCATCCAGCTGTTTTATTTCTTCCTCGTGTTCTAGTCCTAAACAGAAAGTAATGTACAATCAAATAAAAATGACCTTTATTTGTCAGAACAGTGACAGAGCACTACTTGAAGGTTTTGATTAAATAATAAAAAATCTACAATAATACATCAAATGTATTATGCTTTAATGGAATGAAAATTCACTGAAGGAAAGCATCAAATTCACCGCATATTAGAGTTGGATCAGAAGTGATGGTCTATGGCAGGAACGAATTGCTGGCCAAGATGGCATGCTCTTGATTGCTGAAAAGCATTTCTAGTTTCCTTTGTTTCAGACTAGGCCTCCATATAGAACTTGATAAGGTATGCAAGCGGCTGATAGACAGTTTATTCCTGATTTGCAATGGCAATGGGGGGGTGGAGGTGGGTGGGTGGGGGGCATGGAGTGTTCTACTCAGCAGCTCATTATGAATACATCCTCCTGATTGGCTCATTAGCGCAAATTGAAATCCTACTCGGCATCTGATGACGGTGACGCGTCTTTGATTGGCTCTATTGTGCGAGGGAGCCGTGGCGGTCATTACCATGGCTGGCACGTTGTTTTATCGTGAGCATTTCCCCTCCGGAGAGTCTAGCCTTTTTCATGGCGGATGTGGCCCGTGGACAGCCTGACAGGCTGTTGGAATGAATGAAGACAGGAAACCCTCAGTGATTCTTTGTTCACACAACCTGTACATGCACATGACAACCTACTGACCTACATTCTAGGATTGGATACAGTGTACTCTCTTGCACTTCACACACTATACTCCATTGTACCAGATCTTCCATGACCAATTTTGTTATCCTATCAATTCAGTCTATCAAAAGCTAGTAACCTACCGATTCCAAGTCCAATTCAGCTCCCCTCTGGTCATAACTACCACAATCTGTAACGATGACTGTCTGATCCTCCAACAAATTCAGGCAACCACGGACAACCATTTACTGGCACTTAATTACACAGCAACATCTACAAAACAACCCCAAAACATTGTAACTATTGGAGCTTCTATGTTATTAAATGGTATTAGGTGTCAGCTATGTGGGTTGTTAAAAGTGTAGAAGACTCAGTATGGGTTAGGGTGTACTGGGGAAGTGGCTGTAGTAAAAGAGAAGTTGAAGGTTGGGTAACAAAACCAAGAACAATGTTAATATCCACTTTCCCTGCACAACCACTCAAGTGTCGCTTGTGCAAATACCGCTATATCAGAATTCCCATGTAAGCTTTTCTTACTATAGGCATTGCAGGGTAGTTACATGTTAGTTCATCTTCTGTCCAACCCAGTAGTAACTAACCACACAAGTATCTAACATGCTTCTCTACCAGCTAATTATCACAAGGAAGTGACATAAGGACGACAAGTGGGCTGGAGCAGATACCAACAGAATGGAAGCTTCCCAGGAACAAGGGCGGAGAGTGAAACCTCAAAAACTCTGGCTATGAGTTAACTGGGACGGTCCCAGTTCCAGACCCACCTCCGGTGCGTCAGGAAGCTGCCACTGACGTGACCCGAGCCGTCGCAGCCAGGGGTGGGGCAGGACATGCCGTCTGTCTTGCCCGCCTTCCACGTGAATTGGGCACCGTTCATGTAGCCATCCCTTTGTCGCTTGGCTGCCAGGGGGCAGCCAGATGCGCTGCGGTGGGACGCGTATTTCCCCGTCACATGACCCTGACCATCGCAACCGGGCACCGGACACCTGGGGCAGGATGGGTGGAAGAGAAAGAGGACAATGCTGATCCTGGAGTTGGGGAGAGAGATCGGTTTGGAAAGGGGTAGAAACTGAAGAAACAAACAGCGCAGTCAACAAATACCATTATATCGTGATCATCATTATTTCCATCTTCATCCTCACAAGGATCAACACCTTGCTTTTTTCTTCGTTTTCATAATTTAACCAACATTAAGACAAACTGTCCAATAGACACAATCAATTGCCCCCCCACTCACAAAAAGATGTATCTTTGATCAAGTGTTATCATACACATGCCTGCAGATGGATGAAATGTCAGAGGACAGCAAAGGAAGACAGTGTACTGTACCTGACATCTTAATTAATATACTTCAGGCTCAGTTCCTCTTTATTTTACCTCTGTTACCAGAGGAAACAGGGAAGTTACCAGACTGGTAAAGAGGTAAAACGTCCCTAGAAACACAGGCACCTTAATCTGATTTAATATAATCCCAATGGAACCCTTTTTGCAATGCCACAAATTCTGGATACCAACACTGACTGACTGCTTAGCAGATGCAGCTATGCGGCTCCAAGATGCTGTGGTGTGTCATATATCAGATAATGTCTCCAACTTTGTCACAACGATATTAATGTATCAGTCATGGTTTGACTCCTCTCCCCAGATTGCGTCACGACAAATCTTTCTTTCTGAGATAGATACATCGACCATTCCGCTGCTTACGCCCCAAAACGTGGAAAAAGAAGAGTTGAAAGAAAAGTTGAAAGGTGTTCGGAACGATGAAGCTGTGATGCAGTGCTAACAGTTGGACGTGGGGTGGGATGAGCGTCATTTCTAAAAGTGACTGGAACTGTGTGAGTCACATGGTCACACGCAGATGGGCCAGATATGAGATTTGCGCCACACACCCCAAAAGTCGATGGAGGATATTTAGACACAAGCCAGGGGAATCCCCATATTGGGATTTATTGGGGTCAAAAGGGACCCAGATCAAGCTCCACTTCTCTTTGTCTCTGTGGAATTGATCGATGATTCCGCTGTTTTATGCCCATTGAAACTAACAGACAGGGTGGCCGAAAGGCCATCCAAACACACCTTAGAGACTTCCACTGCAAGCTCATGTTTGGGTTATTGACCAATTTCTTCTATCAACTTCTTCTAAAGACATGTGGAGTTAAGCTGTTTGTTTAATGTCCTAGTGGATCACACACAAAACAATGGCTACTGAGTCAAGGATCATCTTGAGTGGATCATCCTGACTCCTCCATGATGAGTCAATCATTACGATTTATGTGTATCTTTTCCCAGTCGAGCATAGTGTGTGTGTCTGGCGGTCACCTTATCGGCTCCTGGTCCTCCTTGTCCTCTTTACTGTGTGTGATTTTGATGCCACTCTTCCTAGCCCGCGGACACCCTGAGAGACTGCACAGGAAACACAATCACAGGGTAAGAGTCCCTCGTTCCCAGTAGTCACACGTGTTAGCGAGTTTGTTCTGAGTGTGTGTAGGTCTCACCTTCTGTGTGAGGCGTAGTTACCAGTGATATGCCCCGAACCATCGCACCCCGGCGTCGGGCACCTGGGACAGAAAACACAAACACGACTCAGGGTCTACAGCACACACGCACATGAACACACACATCTTTTCTCGCATGCCTACAAATACACACACAAAAGTACCTCAGTACCTCTATTTCACACTTTTTGTTCAACTTACCTCAAAACTAAGGAAACATTTCTCTAACATTATAGCAACGTGCAAATAATGTAAGTACATCTAAAAGAATATGTCATAGCATGCCTTACTTGAGCTCTTGCGCATTGGTGGCCATCATACTTCTAATGCTTTTGTCAGCTAAAGGACAGCCGGAGAGACTGGAAGATATAGCAGGTTAACAACAGTGAGCCAAAACACCCGATGTGAGAAAACAATTACTGCAACGTAAGATGACAAAAATACATGACTTAGACACACATTGACTGGAAATGCTATAAAGCCATGATGCAAGAACAGGAAAACCAATAAATAAAAGTATATGTGAATGTCTAATAAAATGAATGAAGCTTCTGAGTAATTATTTATAATCAGGTAAAGGTCCTTTGCTTCACATGAACAACTTACCTCAATTTGTCATTAAGAGACATTTTTCAGTCAATCTTTTTGTATTATTTTTTCAGAGACTTTCAGGAATAATCGCATAAAGACATTTATGCATTGAAAAAATGGTGCTGGAAGTGTGAAAATACCCTGGGGCTCACACTGAAAGGGTTAAGACTAAAGAGGTGCTCTATACTTCAGTAGCAAGGTCGAGGTAAGCTGAAAACAATAATTTGGAGAGACTTTGTAGATCCATCAAAAGACAAAAAGAAAAAGTCACACCTTCTATGTGACGTGTAATTTCCGGTCACGTGACCACTTCCATCACACCCAGGTGTTGGACATCTGTTGCCAGAAAACAGACAAATTTGAATAAAAACCCCAAACCTGAATCAATTTCGTAACATAAGTATTAAGTTATTTTCATTGTTTCCAGTTTAGCTTCACTGTGGTGAGTTTAAGTTCTGTTGATGTTTTTTGTTTGTGAGACACCTTTGTACGCAACAGCAACATAAGGAAGCTAATGAACTAATACGATGACTCCGGATCAAAACAACAAATAAAAAAATGGCCAGCAGCTAATCAAACCTCACCCAAGACTTGACACGCTGACGAGAAGCTGCTGGAATATTACCATGTGGATGTAATATGCATGGCCTGTAGTGCCTAGGGAAGGCGTGTAGGTGGGATTCTCTGAACCAAAGCCACAGTGAGGGAAATAAATAAACGGAATAAAAAGCTAAAAGGAGAGGAGAAGCGCACATGGAGGGGCAGCGGATGGAGTAACAGCACTGTATGGTACAGGACCTCCTGGTGCAGGCTTACGTTATGAGGTCCTTCTTGCTCTCCTTGCAGTGAGCGTACTTGGACTTGGAGCTGGACATGGTGACGTCACTGGAGTACTGCCGATCATCCAGGAGGTCATGGAAGGGGTCCAGGTCATCAGGCTGGTAGAGAGGGGAGATGGAGAGAGAGTGGGGGAGAGAGAGAGGGAGGGAGGGAGAGAGAGAAGAGAGAGAGAGAGAGGAGAGGGAGGGAGAGAGAGAGAGGAGGGAGAGGAGGGAGCGATGAAGAGAGAGGAAATGAAAGGAAGAAGATCGAGGGAGAGGGGACAGGAGAACAGAGAGGCAGAGAGAAGAGAGAGAAAAGATGAGAGAGAGAGGAGAGAGAGGAGAGAGGGAGGGAGAGAGAGAGGGAAGAGGAGGGAGGTGAGAGAGAGAGAGAGAGAGAGAGAGAGAGAGAGAGATGAGAGAGGGAGGAGGAGGGAAGAACGAGGAGGGGAAGGAGGGAGGGAGAAGAGAGAGAGAGAGGAAGAAGAAGAGGAGGAGAGGGAGGGAAGTGGGGACAGAGACAGAGAGGGAGATGAGAGAGAAGAGAGAGAGAGAGAGAGAGAGGGAGAAAGAGGGGAGAAGGAGAGGAGAGAGAGAGAAAGAGAGAGGGGAGAGGAGAGAGGAGAGAGAAAGCAAAGAGAGATAGGACGAAAAACAAATAGCAATCAATGCATTAAAAAAGATTGATAAGAGGAAGGGAGAACAATTGAGAAGAAAGAGAAGAGAAGAATAAAGGAAAAAATGAAGAAAATAGGAGTGCTGAAGAAAGATTTAGGTCAAGTATTTGCAAAGGATATCAAATCATCCAAACTGTTTTCTTGGCAGCAAAGATGTCCTGATATTGATACCATGGGAGATTATGGAGGTTAATCGAGTGTGACTGTACAAAGTCCTGAGGAGCCAAGACCAGGAATGGCATCTCTTTTATACAGAGACATTCAGAGAACCTCGCAAAGTCTATGAAGGTTTTAAGGGAAATAATATATATTTAAATAAAATATTTCCTGTAAAATCAGGATCAGAGAACTCTCCATGCTTTTCTCTCTTGCATGAAGACCCACCCACTTGTCTCTGTTGCTGCATTCTACACAATGGAATCTGAATTTGGGGAGTTGGTGCAGCTTCGCCTTGCAGTTACCTCTACTGACCACCAGATGGAACTGTGGTAAGGTTCTACATCATGAAACCTTGTCTGCTTATGGGGCGGGGGAGCAATGGGGGGATGCTTTGTCTGCAGTGCAAGCAGCCTGTCGGGGGTGTTGTGGTTTCCCGCCTGTCTGTACAGTAAAGGCGCCTATAGAAACAGCCCACATTATCCACTGGATATCAACCACAGCATCAGGTTAGGTCACTTGGCAATGCCTCCTCACAGGCGTTGCACAATGACAGGAGACAGACAAGGCAGACAAGCGGAAAACATAAACACACACACACACACGTACACACACCATCAGCATTGATATCCAGCTGTTATTTGATGAGATGAGCAATTTAGATTCCCTCCCAAGGTGCCGTTTTGCATAATTCATTTTGGTGAGAAGCAGAGGTAAAAACAGAAACCCAGCATGCAAAGAGCATGATCCAAAAACCAAGGCAGATATTCTGGCTAGAAAAGGCTGGCGCACAATAGCACACAAATAGGCCTTTATTTCCTTGAACTCCTACTTCTAATAATTCCAAATTTACCTTCAAGTCAGATAAGGAAGACATTCTCAAATGAAGTACAAAGGCAATGGAATAAAAAAAACAAGTCTAGCAGTCTAATCTTTGGATAGTATCATAGAATCCACCGTCATCATAGCAACACTATAATGCAGTTCAATGGAGATGCTTCATATCCCAGATGATTATCTTCATCAACACCATCATGGTTGTCATCGCTACCATCACCTCCACCATCCCCATACCGACCATCATCTTCCACAGCACCATCCTTCTCCTCCTGCCAACCCCAGTTTAGAAGTACTGCAGGTACCTCTTTGTCATCCTCGTCGATGCGCTTGATCTTGGTGTAGTCCACAGGCAGATCCCAGCAGTCGGCGTCCCCTAAGCCGTAGCAGCGGGACCCCATCATGGCCTGTCTCTGCGGAGACATAGGCTCCAGAGGGGTCAACACTGAGCCCACAGCCCCCTGACGCTTGTTCATGCTCAGGTCCAACGTTCCGTTCTCATCCACGTCTAGGTCCGGGTTCTGGAAGGAGGGTCGGGGGGGGGGGTGGACATGGGAGGGAGATATGAAGGATGGAGAAAAGTGAGGGAACGTCATGATATACAGCTGATTGGGTCTACAGAATGTTAACATGCTGTAGACTTGAGACCTTCCCTCCCTCCCCTTTTGGAAGGACCTTGTTGTCTGAGGCAAATGGTACGCTCAACCAGTGCAGGTTGTCACAACCCTGGATGCGTGTCGTCTGAATAATTCAAGAGGCCGGACGGCTTTCACCCTATTTCTCCTTCCATTTCTCCTCGTCTCTAAATCCAGCAGTGCCCCAGAGTGCCCCCACACACTCAGGCTTGCGTGTGTGTGTGTGTTGGGAAGGGTATGGAGACGTGTGTGTGCGCGAGAGACTTTGCGCATATTTATGTGTAGATCTTTGTGTATGTTTGTGTGTGCATGTGCATGTGTGTATCTATGTGTGAGGCTGATTCGAACGGACTTGCGCAGGGACTGAGGGGTTAGAGGTTGACGAGAGGGCAATGATGGGCAGCTGCGGGGGCAGAATGTGTGTTGGAGTGCCACCGCCAGTCAACCAAAAATAGAGTGAATCCTGTGTACTAGGACAAATCCAGACTCCATCAGGGGGCTGCTTGGATACTCAGATAGGATTCATCCCTTTAAAATATTTTTGCTTTCATGATGTGTTTTTTTTTTAGCTTGATGAGCATCAGGTGCAAATTTGCTGAATGATGTGCCCATGAGGGCGAGGTTTTTGGAAACGGTGGATGAGTGTGTGCACGTATGTACAAGGTGTCTGTGTAGTCATCCTCCCCTTGCACCATCAACCCTCAACCCCTCCTCTTCCTTCTTTCTCTACCTTTTTTTCCTTTCTACTTTATGCTCCAGGTTATCTTGCTATAGGAGTGAAGGAAAGCCTTTTCTAACAGCAATTCCAGCAACAAACGTCCCTGTAGACTGGATGTTCCTCGTGTGCTGCAGTGCAGGATCCGTTTATCCCTGATGCAGATTGACTCACTGGAGACGAGCCAGCTGGATTTAAGGATTTAAACCAAATGACGACGGGATCTGAAGAAGCACCGAGCCAACATCGCAAACCGTCGTGGTCATCGATCGTGGGCTTTTTGTATCTTCTTGTACCTTCTGACCAAACCTTTTTTGAAGTAGCGGTATATTCATTTTCAAGCCCACTCTGATATGAGACATTATGAGCTAGCCACTTGAGCACATCGGTCGTTTGTGAACTGCAGGAGATAAGCAAGAAAGAGACAAGCAAGACAAACAAACCTGCAACACAGTGTGTTATCTTGTGTGGATTTGGGGAAAAGAGTCTACACAGGTGTCTCCAACAATGGCTTTAACAAATGCAAACGATTTCACGTGGCATTAAGAGTAGACTGTCAGAGCCCTGTCTTTCACACACACACACACACACACACACACACACACACACACACACACACACACTCTGTCCCCTCGCTGGCGGTCACTCAGTGAAACGTAACAGGCTCATCTGGCATGACCGTGGTGCCTGGCAATGCCAGGGTAAAGCACATCAGGATCTCAGTCCTTCCCCTCCCCCCCGCTGGCTTGGACGCTGGCACACTGTACCATACACTTATATGCCCTTCTTCATGTGGTTCTGTCGCTAAGCTGCCTTTCGCCTCCTTTAATGACAACCTTTGAGGCTGGGCTAGAAGCTAGAAAGGGAAACGGGAGGGGGGGCGAGGGAGGGAGGACATGCGGAGAGATTGCAGGGGGAGAGGGGAACGAGGGAGGGGGGACGATGCAGAGATAGCGATCACTTTTGAGCCTGAAGTAGCGAGGTAGCGATGGAACGAGCAGAAATACACAAGTAAGAGAAAGTACACACAGAGTCTGTTGAAGTACTTGCATGGCAGGAGTTCAGTCTGTTTATTTGTTTGTTGTTGTCGTTTATGTGTGCAACTTCTAACATAATGACAGCATACGGCACCTGCATGAAAATGATGCAGTATGTACCAAGCTTAAAATAAATGTAAATGTATGTGTATATACATCAGTGTGAAAGAAGGACTGACTACCCCTTCATGTTAAGAGTACCATGCAATCATATGCATATGACCAACCACATCACATCAAATAACTTAAGTTGTAGCATGCATCATCTCCCTACACTTCTCATTACACACCCACCAGCTCTGCTCATCTGACCCGGGGGTGACCCTTGACCTGTTACTATGGCAACACAGGGAGGAAGTGGCCAGGGCACAGCATGAGGGCTGCAAGGGCTCCAGCCATGCATCACTTCCTCTGACCTCACCCAGTCTCTCAAAATAAAACCAGACCCACGACTGTCTCTCACTATCTCTCTCCGTCTCTCGCTGTCTCGCTCCATCTCTCTCCATCTATCTCTCTCTGTCTCTCTCTATCTTTCTCTCTGTCTCTCTATCTTTCTCTCTGTCTCTAACCTCTCTCTACCTCTCTCCTGTGCCTTGTCTCTGTCTCTCCCTGTTTACGTCTGTCTGACTGCCGGCCTGCAAACGGAGCGACACCGTCGTGAGGGAAACAACAATGGATATGTTGACAAGCTGACAGCCCCACACAAACTTGGCGAGGAGAGAGACGACGCAGTGACGAAGGTTCCGGTGTTTAGATGAAAGAGAGATGATAAATCACTTTGATATAGCCCGTCTGTCTCCTCTCTACCTCTGCCTGGAAGCACCCTGCCTGTCTGGGCCGGAGCAGATGGACAGACTGAGAGACGACTGAATGACGAATGGATTTAAAGAGGGGAAGTCCTGAACCGCTTTGGGCTGTTCATCCCGATTCTCTCCATTCCACTCCTCTGCACTCTGCTGCGCACACCCCCGCCTTCCGTTTCTGTTTCTGTCTGTGCCTATTTCTCCTCTCCTTCAGCATCTCCAATCTACTTCCTTCCTTCCTTTCTTCCCATCTTTTCCTCTCTCTCTCGCAGCATTCGCCCCTCTCCTCTCTTTGCCCTTTTCTTCCTCCATCCATTCTTCCTCCAGACCATCAACATCCATGCCGGCATTCCATTAGCCCTTCCACCATGCGTCCTGTCTCCTTCTCCCTCTCTCCCCTATTTTCCCTCCCACCCAGCACATTTACTGCGCTGGGTGTCTGTGCATTGATAACGCTGCCTCCTTATCTCCCTTAAATGACATATTGGGCTCACATGGTGTCAACGATGCCTCCCCCGTCCTACCGCGCCGCATATCTGATCCCCGAGAGGGAAGACGAATGTTGTGCTGAGCTTGGGCGTATTTTCAAATGCAGTCGCTGGTATCTTTGTAACGAAGGAAGCCAAAAAGAGATGCTATCCTTCTTGCTCATGACTGTGCACATTAGGCAACATGAGCGCCAACATGCAGAGAGAGAGGCTTGAAAGGCTTGGTTGTCATTGTGATTGTGGTCAAGTAGAAGACCCAACCAAATTCAGACGAAAGACCAGTTGTGTCCTTTTGTTTCAAACCAATAACTTGAGGAGGAACCTCTCAACCTAAAGCATCCATGTGACGTAACACTCCAACTCACTTCTTGAGAACACCGTTGAGAACTTTGAGAAGACCAAAGAACCACACCAAAACCTTCTGGGACAAACATGCCTACCCGTGAGCACAGGTCCTGGGTCTTGCCCCCCAGCCCGTGGGGCATCTCCCGGCATCGCGTGGACAGGTTGAGGATAGCTGTGGCAGCCATATGGGCAGCCTCCATGTCGTGCGTGTAGTCGAAGCTGCTCTTGCTGCAGGTGCTGCTGGCACTGCTGCCGCCGCCCCCTCCTCCACCACCTCCTCCTCCACCTCCTCCGCCTCCCCCTCCCCCTCCACAGCTCAGGCTACTGCTGCTACTGCTGGGGGCGTAGGTGCTGGTGGTGCTGCTAGCGGAGCTGGAGTTCTTGCAGTAGCGCTTGGCTGCGAGACAAGTACAAATCAGAAAGAGCGGCGGTCATTTGGATACGCGGTGGAGCTTTGAGGAATGGTTATCTACCGTTCGATCGGAGTCATCCCTTGGGGATTTCAATTACCGTTCTCATTTCATTTACAAGTAGTGCAGACATTGTATGGTGGTTTCCTCATTCTGTGCATCCTCAACCTGAGAATGTGTCAGCGGAAGAGCCATACCATCGTATCCTTTGGGAGACGTGTCCCGGCAGTGGACCTTGGGTGCAATGGCCCGTTTGCCGAAGACGTTGCCGTGGTGGTGGTTTTCAAAGGCGCTGTAGTCGAAGCTGGTCTTGGAGTACTTCTCCAGCTCCTTGGCCAGGTTGGAGCGTGGCGTGCTGGTGGAGACGTTGTTCTTGTAGCCGTACTGTGGGATCTCCAGCTGTTTTACAAAGCACATAGGCCTGGAAAATAAACCACGAGGGGGTGGAGGTTGGACAGAGGCACTGAACGTCGCTCAGGGGAAAAGATAGAGAGGTGGGGTGGGGTTTGGGTAAAGGAGGATGGAGCACAAGAGGAGGAGATGGGAAGCAGGAAGGGCATTGCCCAGAGCAAAAGTGAATTGCTTTGAGAAATGAGAAACAAACTGAAAAAAAACTGTCATCTGTGGAATATGGAACTTCAGTACCAGGCAGACATGTCAAAATCGCTTTATTTACAGGCAGCGTATACCTTTACTATCGTTTTTATTTATTTTTAGGAATCCTCATGACAAGTTCAAAACAATTCCAAACTCATATCTAGCTCATGATGAATGTTAGAATGAATGAGAGTTAGCTATGTATTTTTGACTGGTTTCAAATGACTCGTTATTCATTTCTTATATATAAATGGAGTACTGTGTACTGCATTTTTATTGCATTTTTATTGCTGTTTAATTACAGAAATGTTTCATGAACTTGCAACATCTACATTGTTGAGTTGTAATAATAATCAAGCAACTGTTTGTGCAAATGATTGCATATTGACCACGATGAATGAGTCCAATTTCTTTTTATTGGATATGGATGGATACAGCAACGCATATACTGCTCATCCAAACTATTCTCAGAAGATCACTGGACAACAAACCAAACCAAACCACCCTAATGCTACAAAAGAATCATGGAAAACAACTTGCTAACACTATCAAAGTCTAGAACATAACTTCAAGAGTATCCCTAAAGTAGATTCAAGAAAGACAAAGGTCAAATGAGTCTATGTTACAGTATAAGACACGCTATGCCATCTTGTACGTTGACTCAAATAAACATATGAGTCAAATAGGTCCTGACAGCAGTAAAGATGACGTCAGAAGTGACTGGTGAGCACTAATGAACAGTACCTTAACACACGATCAGAGGCCTGGTTGGACTTGGAGCCATCACAACCCTGATGTTTCTCCTGCGCTTTGGCCAGCTTCTCCGCTGCAGCGATGGGACACCCTGATAAACTAGAGGGACAGTTGGAAGACGTCTGAGTGGGGTTGGTCGCCGAACAGACAACAAGATTGATGGTCTGTCTGTCTGTCTGTCTGTCTGTCTGTCTGTCTGTCTGTCTGTCTGTCTGTCTGTCTGTCTTTCATGTCTGTCTGTCTTTCATGTCTGTCTGTCTTTCATGTTCGTCTGTCCATTTGTATGCAAAGTCATTGAATCATTTCCTTTCACAATCTTCCAATAGAAAACCATTGGTATTGTTACAACTATCTGCATCATCTGCACTAAACGCTCAAGCACATGAACAAATGACATAAGCACACTTTAGGTAATGATGCCATCTATTACTGAGGAGCTTATAGTTCGCGTGCTAAACAACAGCATTTAAAAACCCTCACCAAACCAATGCTATTTTCTCATTCATTTCATACTTCCTAGCACTTTTCCGACTCCTAATTTACCCCAAATGTTGCAAGTGTCTCAGTGGACTTTCTTAGACATTGTCCTGAGGACAAAGCAGGTGGAGTGTGAATCCTGTTCACAAGGTGTAAGCACCCGTCAGCTGGAGTGTGTGCGTTCGTGTTGCATGCGTGCCCGTGTGCCAACGTAAAACAGGTGAGTATGTGCATGCGCATCTCAGCACGCACGTGTCTGTCCGTGTGCGTTGGAGCCAAGCCGTTGCAGTCTCGATCCGGGTGAGAGTGTGACTCCGGCACAGCATGGAGATGGCTGCTGTCTTCCCAGGTCGCTAGCCTGCCCCTTCCCCCAGCTGAGAGGCAGAGAGGTGCTAATGGCTGCCGCCACGCCCCGGCTCCCTAAGCATCTGCTGTGGTTGACACCTCTCTCTCACTGTCACCTCTCTCTCTTTCGCTCTCTCTCTGTCTGACAGCAAAGGCTTTGGAACTGCTATTTTAGTTCCACCCACCGAACCTGCATCTTGTCTTCGTACCTCAGCTCTAAACGATTTTTAAGGGACGTATTTAAGGAGCTTTGCACTTAAATCTGATTTGAATCTGTGACACTGGTGCGTTTTTTTCTTTCGATGCCATGGTGCATATAGATGATGCATCAAATGCAGTTGACTTCAAAACATTCAAAATAAATCACACCAATACTTAAAAGAAATTAAAAGTATGTTAATATTGACATTAAAAACAAATTTAAAAAAACACGTGTGACCAGAAAAAGACAAGTATCAGAGGACACCAGCCATTCAGTCCAACCAAAAAAACTGTCAACCAAAAGAAAAGGAGGGATGCACCGCAGATGGTTCCAAGATGGCCGCTAAAACACTCACCTTCTATGAGAGTTCCTGTTGCTATTGACATGGCCGCGTCCCGTGCAGCCGGGCGTAGGACACTTAAGAACATTCTCATACATAGCAAGAACTTGACAGACAGACAGGAGATAGCAAGAGACAGGGGGAGGGGGGGTTAGGAGCCCCACAATCAGACCTGAATTCCATTAGTGACAAGGCAGTTAGATTATTAGCACAAGTAGGACTATGCCCCTACAATGTGAACTGACCTCCTTCCTTCACACTTGTCTTCGAAACGCTTGCCTTAAAGGTATAGCGCTCAGTAAACGCACAGATTGGAGCCATTATCCCTTGTGTCGCTCTTTCGAGATCAAGATTGGAGATTGTGAAGCAAAGGAAGTCATTTCAGACTTGTAGAACAAAAGGATGGAGGAATAGAGCAGAGCAGCAGGGAGCATGCAGAAGAACAGAAACGTCAACGACGGAACAAGCGTGCAACGCCTGGACGCAATCGATCATGCCTGCCAGACAGCGCGGCTCTCGCAACACAACTGCTGCCTTCAAAAACGGTTGATCATTAAAACCGTCTCTGTCTTGGCAAGGCCCCTCGGCCACCTACCAATTATATTAATGATGAAATGTTTTTTTTTCCTTTCTTGAAGGACCCAATTGAAAAGAGGGAGGGGAGGGGGGGATTTGTGGACGGGTTGTCTATAACGCCCTTCATGAGGGACAAACTCCTGGCGGTGGGCTTGGTCGTTATCACTGCGTTATCACTCTAACCCTCGTCATCCTTCCTCCCAGACAGACTAATCAGATCTCGGTGGCAGTAATTGGACAGGGCCCTGTCACCTGAGCGTACCCAAGAGATCCCGCATAATGTATATCATAGCTTTACCTGACCATTTCTAACAGGGGACTGGACACATTTCCGTCTATTCATTTGCTCTGGTTCACTATAGGCAGCTGGTTCATTTTTATCACTGGAAAATCTCTCGCTCACTAAATTCAGGTTCCTGGGGTAAAGAGCTAGTTCTTAGTGGAGCATCAAATTCTAAGATCCTCTATAGGGATAGCGATTCATTATTTGAATTAGACTAAAAGAAGTACATCGAGCAAACATCACACGGCATAATGAATTCCACACCTAATTTAGTATTAATTTATCATATATACAGTCTCGACCACACTTTGTGGAATTAAACGAATTCGTTGCATTAATAATACATCGGCCACTCAGCAAGACAAAATGCGTTCATCTAGTTGGGCTTTTCCTACTGCTGTGAGTGAACAGCCCTGTAGGCTGCCACGTGTGACATCAGGCTTCAGTTTCATGTTGGAAAGAGAGAGACAGAGCTTTCTCTCTCTGCAGTCATGCAGCTACTGAACACGACATCTAGGATCAACATGGTGGCTCTGTAATTTACATCTATACCAGAAACCTGTTGGCACATTACACTATTCGAACCTCGATGTTTCAGTCGTCAAACCAAGATACGGGATTACAACAGGAGGTGAATGTGTGTGTGTGTGATGGTGTTAATACCATCCTCACAAAGACCAGTGTAGGTCTCATAAGATGTGTAAACTTAAATGAAGTTGTGTCATAAAACGTAGTTCTGATTCTAAAATGTATTGTAACGTTTCAAAAACATTGACATAAGGAATATAAAATGAACGAAAACAAACAAAATACATTCAAAAATGAAAAGTGGAATCAAAATCTGGCATTAACATCCCAAACCTGTCGGAGTACATTAAAGCCAGCACACATTTGTACTGCGTATCTATATTCATATCAGCGAGAGGGGAAGGAGTTTGATGGTTGCGTATTTGATAACTCTATCACTTGTGTTAACAATTGTTTGTGCCATTATCAAAACCCTCTTCTATTTTGATTGCTGTCTGGGTCATGATGGATCACAACTTGGTATACTAAAACACTATCCCTCCCTCAAAAAGTGGAGGAGGACTCTGCCAAAAAGTCTCTCCAGGCGTTTTTCAATAGTCTATAATAGTTTATAACGAGGAGAGAGCAGTCTGGAGGTGAAACCTTTCTCAAGTAAGGCAAATACAAAACGATTTTTTTTGAAAGATTGCTAATAGATAATTTTAATCATGGAATGTGCTATGTGCGAAAGGATCTGAAAAAGGTTGTGACAGTTTGTATTAACGTCCAATACAATTCCACATAATGACAATCAACAATGTTGAAGGATAATACTTATGGAAGCCTAATTGTCTGACTCTTGCTAACTAACCCTATGTGTTAGTATCAAACACGATCCCTAGTTACTTAACATGAAACAAAAGACCTGACTTAGTCTACTTAATAATAAGTCTATGGTTCTGTTTGTGAAAGCCAGCCCCATGTCATTGTCCATGAGTAATATACTTACAGAAAGCTCATGGATAATTAATCGATTGTCTTCGTATATTGAACTTCGCCCCAAGTATCCCCCTCATCAAATGAGACTCCGGGGAGACAATCAGAAACAGAGAGGTGCACACAAACCCATGACCCATGCCAAAAGTCACACTGGGAGTAGAGCTAATAGCCCTGTCCTGACAACAACACTGCAACGCAACGAGCAAAAAAAAAGAGGCACAATCACAGCAAACGCCATCCAAACTGTGGGCGCATGCAAGTCCCCTCTACATCGACACGAACGAAAGGTGCAAGGCAGTTAAACGGCTGCATGACTTGGAAGGCTCTTCGTCTTCTGCAGTGCTTACTTTCAGGCGGTACTCTGTCTTTATGGGGGCACCCGGAGAGACTTCGGTGGTGAGGGTACAAGCCTGTCACATGACCCGTGCCATCGCAGCCGGGGGTCGGGCACCGGCTTTCCTTCTTCTCAGAGCGTGAAGAATCTGTCGGGGTGCGGACACACATACACATGCACACACACATAAATATAGTTTAATGTGGTTCAGACAAATGTAACTTAGAGAGACATACGGTTGTGGCAGAATATTTGACAGCTTGTACTTAAAGTCCTGTTTGACGTGGATGCACTGCTGAATGAGGAAGCAGCAGATGTTATACCTGCAAAGCGATGTGAAGTTTGTCAGACAACTATTTCGCGCAAATCAAGGTTTGACAGGATACTTCAATCTGACACAAGATACCCTCGATGCATTTTGTTCAACTCCCTTGATTCCATCACAAACAACTGAGAGTCAATGGTTTCGATACGATACGTTCATACGATATTTCGGGTGGATCTGCAAGGACACACGCACACACAGGCATAAACATAGATGAGATTGTCTTTCTGATCTGACCCATAACCATCTATGCTATCCCTTGCCAATTGAGAGCCCAACCAAGAAATGGATAGTCAATGAATGTATTACCTTACTATCTGATTCAAGACACTAATTGAAAGCTAGCATCGAATTTGTGATACAGTTAACTTTGTATCACTACATTTAGTTAGCCATTAGAAAGAGGAAGCATTTTCAAAGCAAGAGAATAAGAGAGAAAAAAGGGAGATTGACAAAGATTCTCTCAGACTGGGCCAGGGAGGAAGACCGCTGATTAAAGTTTCAAAGGCTGCTGTAACCTATCCCTTTACCCCTTTACCTCAACCAAACTGGAGAACTGAAACAAACCTGAACCAAGGGAGGTAGAGAGGGAAGAGGACCATTTGAAGGGGGGGGGGGGCAGGGGGGTTAATAAACGTGAGCCAGAGAGAGAGACACTACTGATACCTCATGATACCAGAATGAACATCTCACTATCCTCTCATACATGACCTTTTGTCTGTGGATGTCATTACAAGGCACACGCTGCTGACACCATGTGACTGGCTCTGCAGCAGAGACATACAAAGTTCTGGGCTGAATTTTCATATGGTCAAGGAGGGTAAAGTAATAAAAGAGCATGATTAAATCTGCGCCCTTCACTTCGTGTACCATCATTTCCAATAAAAAGACGCAGTTCCCGTTGTCCTCACACACAAACACACACACACACACACACACACACACACACACACACACACCACACACACACAGAGAGAGAGAGTCATGTAGAGAAGTGCATAAGCACACATATGTAAGCATGCGTACATAACCACCTACACACACCAGCACCTTCACCTTTGGCTATTGCAGGGTAGCCATGTGGAATGCATATTAGAAAGTAGAGGATATCGATTGCGGCTGAAGACAGGGCACTCTTTGCATAGCAAATGGCCGCCTTTACCATACCATCTCCAGATAATTAATGTGCAGTCAGTGGGCTTGTCGTTCGTTATCGGTCATTCTGATACTGTTCAATATCCACTCATGCTTTTCTCAGGCTGCAAGGCTCTCCCTCCATAAACATCCACTTCCTCACTTACCAAAAAAATCACAGACAAGGACCCCGGTCAACGAGTGTCAGCCACTATCGCTCCCTGGGGGGGGGAGGGGGGGGGGAGATGTTATTGTGGTGTGACCGCCTTGTATCTTCTCATTACACTGACATTAGCGAGATACAGGGACCATGGAGTGCTTGTTGAATTAGCTTCTGTGTAGCCTTTTAGGTGTAAAATGAACCTGCTGTGATTATTGGATGTCTGTATTTGCTGCTCTTATCTGATATCTTCCTAGAGTGTGTATAAAAAGCTTATCTTGTCCAGAACGGTAACAGTAATAGACTCGTAGTGACTCAGATAGAAAGTAAATGGAGGACTATAAGTACAGAGTAGTCTATAGCAATTGTCACTTTGGTGACCTCTTTGCCAAGATTGTGATAAATGGCCAGTAGCTCCAGCTTGTTTCTCGGTGTATTGTCTGACGTAGATACCAACATAACACAATACATTTCCCTAAGTGTGCCTGTTTACGAATGTCTAAGACTATAATGCCCAGAACAAATGTCCATTTGCTCTACAATCGGTTGCATATAAAACAAACAATCCCGAAACAACGACCCCACCACAACCTTTTTTTTGGAGCTGCCCGTTACAGCATGGTTCCCTTCCAGAGGCACTGGGCCACTGTTTCGTAGACATCCCCTTCCTGAGTCCTTCTGCGAGTTTAAAAATAGGCAGCTTTAGCCTAGGCTCCATGGGCAGGGATGAGATTTGCAGTCCTAACAGGCCGTGCAGATTGCCATTACTTATGCCTGACAAGCCTACCCTCAGATGTTGCCATGCTGGCCCATTTTAACAACATAAGCTGCTGCTGCTGCTGCTGCTCCCACTACTGCAGAGATGTGAATTTCCAAATTGGCTGAAAAAGCTTGTCCCGGGGTCATAGCAAGGTTTCCCAGCATGCAAGACGGCTGTCTGTCTCCCCACACAGGGGATGTGAAAAGCCAAGACCTGATAAAAACGATGTATATTTCACCTGCATCGAGTAGCTTGTAACTGACTGCTTGTCAACAGTTGCATGAGATGAATTTATGTGTATCTAAAAGGCGGTTCTTACCTTTGTGGTAGTAGGGCTTCTTCAAGCCATCAAGAAACCGGGCTTTTCTCTCCTCGCCATATCCATGCCGTGACCCGTGTTGCTCGTGGTGGTACCTCACCCCATCTCTTCTCGCTGCCTCGGCGGCCATCTTGTCCCGCATGGCCTTGGCCCGCTCCGACTCCAGCGCGATGGCTTTCTCCAGGAGCGAGAGGTTCCCCTTGGTCATGTCAAACACTTCTTCCGAGCGGTCGGACGTCACCGAGGTGGTGTCCTCGTCGTGGTCGTGGACGTGGTAGCGGTCGTCGTGAGAACAGGAGCTGGAGAAGGCCTTGGAGCGCGGGCTTAACTGCTCCTCCAGCTTCATCAGGTTCACCATGTCCGAGTAGTTCCTCTCCAGTGTCCGCCTTTCGTCGTGGCTCTGCTGGAAGTCTCCGTAGCTCTGATGGTGTACATGCGGTTGGCCGTCCCCCCCTCCCAGGTGGTTCAGCTGGGGAGCCCCGGAGCGATCGGCAGGCTTCGTCTCGCTGAGTTTGCGCGCAAGGTCAAAGCACTGGTTTCGAAGACACTCCAGGCTGCTTAGACAAACCTCCTCGTCGCTCTCGTCAACCAGCTGTCCGTAACTGGAGCCCTTACCGTTACCACCGTTCTGCCCCATCCCGCTGTTCCTGGCGCAGTCATTCCCATTGACCTTGCCGTTCTCAGCCATACCATCCTCGTAACCTTGTCCGTCCAGGTTGTCTGAGATCACCGCTCCATGGCCTTGCGCCAATAGTTTGAGCGAGTCCACCGTTTCCCTCACCACGTCGCTGTCGACATCGAGAGTGAGCTCGCCTTTCTGCGGGCCGCTCCCCTCGCCTTCCTCTTCCTCTTCTTCCTCCTCGTCCTCATCCTCCTCTTCTTCAGCACTGTTGGAGGAATTGCTGTTCATCTCAGACTCGGTCATGGCCCGGTAGGCAGCGTCCTCGGCGATCTTTCCCAGGTTAAGCAGCGACTTGGCCACCAGTTCATCATAGTTCTCGTACTCTGCGTTATTGTTGTCGTCCTTCTCCCCTGTTAGTGTCTGCTGTCCAGATATGGGGTGGCCACTACCTCTGCTGTCACCTTCATCACTGCCGTCACTCATCTTATCGTCCTCTGTCAAGGGACAAAAAATGACATAAGGCTTTGTAATTTCATTTCCGCCAATTCTATTTTACCGGCAAATCAGATTTCTGTGCTTGTCTCATCTAAATTGGATAAGAAACTCTTTGCATCCTTCAATAATATACTTTCAGAGTTTAAACTGCAGCTTGTGCACTGAATAGTGAATCAGCAAAGGAAATAAAATATTGTGGTTTGAGAAAATTGCAGATGGAAGGTTATTCTCAATAATAACAACCCAACCTCTACAACAGTATTAGTATATTTGGTACCCATAATCAATAAAGATCTTTAAGTGTAGCAGGAAACCCCTTGAATAGGAAGCATCTTCTTTGACTAGACATTAGCGGTCCCAAAAGTCTACTGTGTTTGTAAATAACACCATTACATTTATAAAATAAAGTGAACCCCTTGTGTTCAGCATTCAACATTTTTCGTCGCGTTTATTTTCCAAATCAACACTCTTTAGAATTATTTTAAATACCTAATTGATTCTGACAGGTGGCAAAAGGTTACTGAACCTCTTCTGTCAGTAATTTCCAGCACCCACTGTCTGGAGATACTCCGGTTGCCCCTCACATTTTTGCCTCGGACTGTCAAAAGCACATCTCTGACAGGGGTGTAACATTTGCCACTACACCATTGCAGAGAATAACCCATATGCTTGCATTGCAATGATAAATGTGACTTTGATTTCTAGAAGGAGCGAGAACATCACCTGACAAAACACTACTGAGGTGTAATCTTAAGTGATGAAGTATTAATTATCACCGGTTAAAATGCTCCTTGACACACCACACACACATTTTATCAAAAAAGATGCTCAAATAGATACGAGTAACTGTGCACATATGGCCATACTGTACATATGTAGAGTAGCAATATACTACAGCTATTTTAATAGACTTTAGACACAAAAATGCACAGCCAAGCAGGTAGAACACAAGGACACATTCATGTAATCTAATGTAAGTAACTAAATCAAGAGGTTTTGGGTGTGGACCATGGACCAAAAATTAACCCCCAGCCACGAAGCTCACATTTTGAAGCCCTCCGACAGTATCCATACAGCACTGCGGTTACATTTTTGATGGTTGGAAACATGGTTCAGGAAAGCAATTTGAAGAGCAATCAATGTACACAAAAGGGATAGGGAAGCGAAACAGATTGAAGGAGGGGAAACGATAGATGCACTGCTCTGAATTGGCTCTGGATTAGTGATGCAGCCATGTGCATGGCATTGAGAAACACAGAAGTCATAACAATGCCACCTCTATTACATTTATATAGATTGGAATCTGCCTATAGCCCTATAGCACTGTCTTTGCGGAATGCACTGGGAATGTTAATCTGAAGACATATCTGTAAGCCCATTACTTCAGAAATTAAGTGCTAAAGAGAGGGCGATGGAGAGATAAAGAGTAAAGAGGTAAACTTTTTCTTTTTACTGTTTACCGTAAAATGGTAGCACAGCAATAGTACAAGTATCAACGCAAAAATGAGTGGAAGAAATACTAATCTGACATGATGAAGTTCATGAATCTAGGCAAGGGCTTAGATTTAGCAAAGATGCCTACTTGTCATCAACCACCCCCTCCACAACAAACTGGAGGGACAGAAAAGCATTTTCAGCAGCATATTGATTGTAATGGGCATTTCAAACAAGTACCTGAAGTCATTTGTAACAAAGACCATCAGGCTCTCCACAGCTCCATGGGAAGGACGAGACCTGAATAGCCCAGCAGACTGTTGGGCTTGTGATTGTTCCTCACTTGCAACCCCATCATATTTATTTGGATTCTGTTTTTGTATGTGAAGATTCTGCACTGGTTTATAAAAGATCAATTCACATTGATCACATGTACTTGAACTTCATTTTCTATGACTGTTCCACATGCATAACTGTCACAGACAGTGCCTTTCACAATATTTGGAACCCCTGGTAGTGTTATAAAACGGTTGGAGAAAAAAAAATTATACATTCAATTAAAGTTGACAACCATATATTGTATGGAAGTTTGTTATTCAAATGGAAATTAATGTTGCAATTGGCAGTTCTATGTGCCAAATGGTTATGCAATTTGAAAATTAATTTAGCAACAAGAGAGGCTTAAATTTCTGGGGGGGTTTTGAGGTGTGCTTGCGTCAGTTGCAGACGGGTCTGCAAAGTGGGCCTGGAAAGTGAAGGCTACTGTGGTGCCCGTGGTCATTGGAGCACTCAGGGCAGTAACCTCTAAACTGAAGGAGTGGCTACCGCAGATCCCAGGAAATACACCAGACATCTGAGCCCAGAAGCGCACAGTCCTTGGAACAGCCAAGATACTGCGCAGAACCCTGAAGCTCCCAGGCCTCAGGTAGAGGACCGAGCTTGGATGGATGAGACCGCCTGCGGAGGGGGTGGTGACAGATTTTTATATATATATGAGAAAGAACATAGGTTTGTGCTCGCCGAAGGCAGGCACACCTAATTAAAGCTAGTGTGGGTCATAGTTTTTTTGTTATAGTAGTTGAAGATGAAAAAGCTTTTTCCTTTTAGAAGTTCAGTATTGCAGCAAAACATTAGATGAACATTGTCATGACAGCACCATCCTCTTGTGGTCTCAAAATTTAAATAGAAATGTAATCTATCAGTCCTATCATCAAAACAGGTATTCAGCGAGGACGTCACTTCTTTGTTCAGTGCCTTGGTTAGCCCTTTTAATCTATGATAGGTCGTTTTTCAGAAGCACATTTGCTTAATTTTCGTGATAGCAATCAATTAATCAAATGGTCTGACGATATAAAATAAATCGAAATCTTCTGTAGAACTATCATAAACATGACCAGTCATTGTGTTCAGACTGAGAGAAGCATTTGGACCAGATACAATGATTGGACAGGCAGGCTGCCTGCCCGCCTGCCTGCCTGCCTGCCCGTCCGCCTGCCTCCTTGCTTGCTTACTCGTTCTCCTGACAGTAGTCAGGCAGCATGTCCATGTAATCTGGGGGAGTAGCTTTGAAGGGAGAGGGTGGGATATTTGGGGTTGGATACTTTCAAACTCAAGCCAAAATTGCTCGTTCATCACAACTGCTGCAAATTTCTAACACATCCAGCCTTTAACAGTCGGCACTTGACTTAAGCCACGCCAAGTCCGTTTTTCCTAAATGATAAGTAGCTTTTTTGCCTCAGAGATTGTCCATCTGTTCATCCTAGACTTCAAGCATTAGACTATTACAGTTGGGCCATTGTTGACAAATTGCATGACCAATTTACAAAATGAATGGCAAATTGCAAAAAGCATTTCTGTTTGAATAAAGAGTCCAAAAAACGTCCATACTATTGTTTTATACATATTCTATTCGAATCCTACAGACATTCTAAAGCTATATACTTATTACATATTATATTTCTCTATCGAACATTTGAAACAGAGATACATACATTCTACTTTTACAGTGTTTATGAATTCTGTCTTTGAAGTGGTGGGCATTAAACATGACATATATATCATACATATATATCCCACGTAGCCCAACATATAGCTATATATAGCAGTGTGTGATTGAATAGGTAAACGAGAAGGAATTAAGTGCTTTGAGCATTGCTAATGCGCTTTCCAATCAGTTTAGAATAACAGTCATAAACATGACAAAACACCTGTGTCATTCAATCAATTATATTATAATTCATAAGTTGACATTCTTTAACAACTTGGCATGAAACATGCCATAGCAGGTCTAATGATCAATGTATTTAGCTTTATGTGTTAACGTTTCAACTTTTCAACTGTTATAAATACCCAATATGGTTAGTTTTGACATGGTCATGAGACCATTATAACAGTATCATTATTATGTTCCTTGTCTACAATTACATAATTACAAGTTCGACAAGTCATTAAAATGTAGTTGGGTTTAATGTCACAATCAAATGCTTCAAGCACCTCAAAAATAAGAGACAAACCAAAAGATTTTTTCTTCATATTGGCAATGCATTTCGAACTAGAAAAATACAAAACAACCACCATTTCTATGCCTCTAACAGAGGGTTTTGACTTTCTTAGCATATACATGTACTTTGGGGTGAAAAAAATGGTACCGTTCTAAGTAAAGTGTACTTGGACATTATTGGGATGAGTTAGTTTCTGTGCTGTGATCGCTTCAACTATCCCCTTTGCTATAGCAGTCCATCAGCGCTCCGCTAACTGGAAGATCATTTCGTTAGCATCCCTCTCCAAGGAGCACCTCCTTGAACATGTCTGGGCGGGATCAGGAGCCAATTATGGCTGTTCTCGCAATTGTGTTGCGGTCAACGTTAACCTTGACAAAGGCTATTTTCATGGGTACAAGCTTGTTGAATCTCCTCAGGGAATTCTTGTAGTGGCAGATGACACCATCCACTGTGGTCATTCATAAAAAATGTACAAAAATAAAAATACAGATTTGTTACATCTTTTTTCAGTTAAATTCTTTTGATTCAGCACCTTATAGGAAGGACTGGAAGATAACCCTAGTGTCTTTCCTAACTGCCGCAAAGGATAGCTATTTCTGTCATAACCAGCATGGAAGGATGATGCACAGTAAATCAGCACAGTAAGTAGTGTCCTTCTTCACTTGCCTCAGAAGCTATATCTAACATAACCAGTCCATTTCACAGTAATGGACAACTATTTCAATTTTACAGTAACGGGAAACTTTTGGGTAAGTGTGATCATCTGACCACACAGATGATCAGTGCCTGTGTTTACTTCTTGAACGGCTGTGTGAACCAGTATGTTTCATAGACTTCTCGGTCTTCATCAGATTTTTCTTCTTCATCTTTTCTTCTGAGAACGATGGGGAAATTGAGTCTGAGAAGGAAAAGGAGGGGGCAGACTATGTTGAAGGAACCCAAGTTGTCTTTCTGGAGCCTGTGATGAGGTGGTGGGAAGAGGTGGACAAGCAGAGAGGTGTAGATATCAACCAAGCTCAAAAAGATCTGAATCCTTTTCAGTGTAGGCTCCCTTTTGGACACCATCTTGGCGACTGACTCTGGGTAATATCACAGAAGAACATGTCCTGAAACAGGTTTTGTTGTATAACAGATGCCTTTTACAGTGCTTCAAGAAGCTCTAGTAATGCATGCATAACGTCAGTTGTATTGCCATTGCAGTTAACTTGACAGTACATCCAAGCGCACTGGGAGCTTCCTTAATTTGGGCCAGTAGGAAGTCTGTGTTGTTTCCCAGCTCCCTGTTGGCCTCCTTAAGGAGCTTAATGCGGTGCTCATGGTGTTCAGTCGATCTATCCTGGTTTGTTGTTTAGTTTGGCCAACTCCAACGCCCCTGTTGATGACCCTACAACCCTTACATCTGCTTGTGACGCACAAATGCAATTCTGTAAAAATTCGACTTTTTCAAATGTAGCATTCCAAGACTGTTCCTTGCATCAACCAATTCAGGCTGCCGACTGTGAGTTAATGGGGTAACATGCTGTTATAAAGTGTAATACAATAAACCCAAATGTATTTATGTCTTATCTAGACTAAACAAGTACCATAATTACTAGGGTTGACAATCAAATTATTTCTTAATACAAAAAACTGATTGGATGCAGGCTGGCGGTCTACAATTGTGTCCAACACAATTGTTACATTTGACATCAGAGCCAAAATTGATGGTGCTAGCAATTAATTCATTAACTGGGCTGGTGACAGGTGTTCATTTCAAGTCCTGCTGGTGACAGAAGTGAAACAAAAATGACTTACATCATTTCCTTTGGTGAGGTTTGACTGGCATCTTTGTCTTCCATTGTTGAACAGAAACATCTTCTATCTCTTGAGGCTGATCCTTCCCCTCTTTCTCTCTGTCCATGACTCTGTCCTTCACAACTTGTGGCTGCCCCCAAAAAACTTCAGCTCTCTTGGACTTCATTCCCTCACAATGTCTATTTTGGCTGAGACAAGTTTGCATGCTAAATTAGTGAGCATTAGCTTGCAGAGTGAGCATTGATTTAAGACTAACTTTACCTAGAATTGAATTTACAGAAATCGTATGAGGCTATGTTCCCAAAAAAATCCAAATGACTTGTTTGGTGGACCTCAGATAGCTAACTCTGTGGTTAGCTTACCTCATTTTGTTGATTCTCTTCTGGGGGGTTTTCACAATTATGCCATTTTTAGGACCATTTTGCTCACTGTTAACGAGTAGTCAGGCAGTAGTGTTCATTTTATTTGATTTCATTTTATTTAAATGAAAGATACGATGAGACCACGATTAAGAAGAGATGCTGCCAAGCAGAAAAGAGATCTTTGGTAGAAAGTACGAAGAGAATATAGAGCTCTATGTTTGGTTCTTGTTGACGAAACAAGGTTAGTGGTGGGCTTTGTGCTTTGCAGTGTAAAATAGTCTTGTATTTTTGGTATCGCATTGACAGAGGTAAGACAGACAACCAACGAGGAGGCTAAAGCGGTAGGCATAAGACAAAAGAACAATACCCATTGCGGCTCGTTAAGACAGACACAAGGCCAAGGAGCTGGACCCAATCATCAAGTTCCAGACCCCAGGGCACAAATGTTTCATGGGCCTTGAGGCAACATGATTTGGTGGTTTGCAGTATGGTATTTGCAGTGGCAGATAGTTCTGGCAACCCCTACATTCAAACAGATTTCCACCCTGGCTGGAAAAGTGCAGAGCCAATCATATCTATTTATCTGATATGGGGGAGGTTTATAACATCACTTTTTACAACCCACAAGCAGTCAGTTGTCAACTGCTGTTGATCGGCTGATTAAGAGGGAAGGGCACACAAAAGACCTGATAACACTCAAGGAGGAAGTTCTAGCATACAGTGCTGAAGATAAGAGCTGTCTACTGTGTGAATTTCTTGTTACTTCTACAATATCCAGACAGGTAATGACCTCCTGGACTCCTGAACCACTGACAATAAAATATATTTGCTGCTGCTTTTTGGATTTGTTACTAAACTCTTTTTCTTATAAATATGATAGATCATAATTATAAATCGGTGGTACCTATCAAATTGTGCCTGGAGGCATTTTGGTCAGCACCCCTTGAAAACGCCCCTTGGAAACAGAAAATGAGAGGTTTCAGATTGAACAGGCATTGCGGACAGATCTGGTGAATGCAGGCTAAAACTTAGTATCATCAGCTCTACCAACTTCAACTACTTAAGGTCCACTGAACCGGTGAGAAAATCATTCCTGGTGAGGACATTTGCAATCAGAGCAACAAAGAAGTGGTCACCTTGATCTTGGCTCTGCTCATCATCCTCCTCTTCGTACTCCACCTCTTCTTCTTCCTCGTCCTCGACTTCCCCTTCAGTAATCCCATCCAAAACTCCCTCCTCGTCCTCCAGTTCTACATCCTCCTCCCCCTCCACCTCCCCTCCGTCCACCTCCACGTCCTCCTGCTCCATGTGCTCCTCATTGTCCTCAGAGTAGCCCTCCTCCTCTTCCTCCTCTTCCTCCTCGGCAACGTCTCCCTCCTCCACCTCATCTTCTACCTCCAGCTCCGCCCTATCATCCATATCCTCATTTGCGTCGGACTCGTAGCACTCATCCACTGTAGAGCTCTCCATGTGGGCTAGGAAGGTTTTCCTCTTGGGTGTAGACTCAAGGGTCTGTCTGTCCAGGATTTTCCTTTTCTTAGCCAGGGGGCAACCATACACACTGCAAGGTAGAGACAAGATAGGAACAATTAGTTGTTAGGACTCAGGTATAAGTGGTTAGCTCTTTGTCTCACCTCACTTCCCCACTCTAGCCTACTTGTCGTCATACATCTGTGAACCAGCGAAAGAGGAGTAGGACACTGAAAGGAATGTGCATTTCAGTTTGTTTATTTCATACCTAATAAAACCCTGATTATGCTTGTGATTTTACGGATAAAGAAATGTATGATCTACACTGAATGTGGAGTAGCGTTTACTTAAAAAGAGAAAAACACTTCCATGTAAAAACTGCTAGTCAATTTAAAAGACCATGTTTAATCTAGTTACACTGTCTGTAATTAGAAATGATTCAGTTAAAGTTACTTTCAATACCCTGATAATGACTATCTTCATGGATATTAAACAATACAACAATACATTAAGCCATGTTTTTACAATAAACTAATATTTCAATGTTTTTATATAAAGAAATCCTAACAATGTATTTCTACATTGTGCTGTAGTATTCATTTTCGTAAACATAATCATTAACAGAAAAAATTACCGAAGCAATTTTCACTATCCAGTAAGGTACAAGTACATGATATAAGGTAGAGTGAACCATGTCAAGGTAAATAAAAACAATTGAAAAAAGATGATTGCATCTGTTAATTTATTGTGGAAGTTAGTACATCATAAATAATGGATATTACTGTTGATATTAACTGCTAACAAAGAGATATCATGTAACAGTAGAATGTGACTTTTAATAGAAGAACGTAAGGTGTGCTATGAATTAAAATTTGCCAAGGCCCCCAGGGTTTAAATGTATCCCCCTTGACAGCAAAGGGATAGATTCAAATCTGATAATCTGTGTATTCGCTCAGGCTATTGATCACAGAGGCTTAATTCATTTCCCTCATCAAACCTTGGGGAGTCTGGATCTGGTATTGAACTGTGTCTGTGTAGGGGAGAGTGTGTGTGTTAGTTTGACAGATGTGCGTGTTGTGAGTCTCATTTTTCTGTCAGCCACACCCACACAGGGCCAAAATAAATTATGTGCAAGCGTATGTTGGGTACCAGGCAAAATCTCTTGTCCATGTTATTGTGAAAGCAAGTCAAACAGACTTTGGAACGCTTAGTCACTGACCACTCATCTGTCAGATATCCCTGATTCCAATTTTACGATCTTCAAATATTTGCCCTCCTCGTCTGTGTCTGGAATATATGCTAACGTGAATAAATACATGACCTTTTAGTCATATTTTCTTTAAAGATTAAGGAGAATTAAGCAGCAATCACTGTTGGTGCAGGTTTAGTGCCTCAGAGGGATGCTCAGACATATGACGTCCCCCTGAGGATGCGATCACGGCAGTTGATGAAATAAAAAATCACGACAAATTTTAAAAATAACAGCAAATGACAAAACCCCTTTTTCCTCTCTGTTTTGTCCCTTCCAGGACACTCCTAATTCACTTTTTGTCCTCTTCCATTCTCCATTTCCCTCTTCCACACACATACATAGTCTCTAATCTAAAACCACGCTCCCTCTCTCCGCTCCACACATACACGTGCCCACAGCCTCTAAAATCTCCCAGGCGTCGACCCTTCAATCAGTCAGTTGGTCAGAGACAGGCAGGCAGACCTGACTGGCAGTCTCAATCTCACCAGACCCAGGGATTACTTAATAGGCTGAGCCCTGCACCAAGAACTAGGGGCCTCATTTCATTAATCTCAACCCCCACACAGACGGAAACTCATTCCCTGCCTGACAGCAAGCCCTGTCTCCTGGGTGGGGATGTAGGGGTTGGAAGGGGGGCTGGGTGGGGTGTTCACCAGAGCTCCGTGATCAATAGTGCTTGTGACCAAACATCTCAAAAGCACATTAAAATGTCAGTCATCTGGGGGGCCTTGTTCCAGAACACCTCAAAATAAATCAAAGGCTGATCCCAGCCAGTTCTGTTCAGCAGGCTAGCAGATGGAGAGGTGGCATGGACATGGGGGTGATCGTGGAGGGGGGTGGGTAACAGGGAGGGAGGGTTGTTGACTGGAGGGGGGAGGTTGGTGGACCTGAGGCATAGATGGTAAAGGAGAAAGTATTATAAAGAGGATTCTGGGATCTGTGAAAGAGGAAATGGAAACTCCACTCTACACCTCTATTACTTCCAGCAATGAGTTGGTCTATGGTACTTTTGGCACCAAAATCTTTTAGTAGCACCTCACAATGTACAATAGCAAATAGCTATTATTGTTATATTCGTTGCAAGTTGTTCAACTCTTAAACTCTCATCAACAATGAGAATAATGTGTAAAAACTGATTTGATTATTAATGTGGCATCAAAATATATAAACATGGGATGAAAATACCCTGTGACCCCCCTGACGCTTGCTGCGAGTTTGATGTTGATTTGCTCGTCCAGACCCTGAAGCCCTGGAGCTTCATGGTGACTAAGCACCACAGGAAGTTCCTGGCTTTGTCACACCATGACCTTGGTGCCGTGTAGCACAGCTAACGCCTCTACATAGCTCAGTATGGCCTGCAATCAAAATTCCACAGTTAATTAAACTCCATTTAAATAAAGTAATACTGCAGGCATTGTGCGTAGAACAAGACGACAAGAGAGAAAAAAAAACGAGAAAAAAAACTGCCCAAGCGGCCGTATATTCTTTCAGCTCATTTACTTTCCTGGTGTCCTCACAGAAAAAATGGGCCTCATGAGAGGTAGCAATCATACAAAAACAGCCCCTTGTATCACAAAAAGGCCACTTGATATTTCTAAGGAGAGGGGATCCTCAAAATAACAAGGAGCCTCAACAGAAAGCCTTCAATTAAAGGGGAACAAGTGGTCAGCTCGTGCTGAAATTGCATTCTGTGAATGTTGAAGAGAAGCCGTTTGGGGAGTGTCGCAGCCGGGTAGGAAAGCTCACAGAGGTATGAAGAGGAGCTCCAATGTGGCTAATGTTGTTCGACAGTTGAGGGAGGGCTGGGATGTGACAGCGTTATCTACGTTGGGTTCATTAGCAGTCATATTAACGGTTGTTCACAGCGGGGACTAAAGCTTTAGCCGGTCATTAGCATCATACGCTATTTGTCTGCCTGACACAGAGATGGCTGCCTCCTGCTGAATTCAGCACCCCCACCACCCCACCGCATTTTTTTCTCCCTCTCTCTTGATGGTCTTCCTCTCTGACGCTGGTTCCCTTGCTCTCTCTTCCGCGCTGTCTGCTCCCAAGCCACTTGCCCTCACTTGTCCTCTCACCTATTCTCTCTCTAGGTTCAGCCCCCCCCCCACTCACTGTCCACCCCCATCCTCGCTATACCACTCCCGTTCTCTCTCTTTCTCTCTCGCTCTACAGTGGAGGTGCTGGCCGTGCATGTCTCGCTGTGCTCCCATCCAGCAGTATCTATAGGCACATGTGGTGGAGCACCGTCTCCATGGTGATACCCCCCCCCCTAAGGAAATCCAAGAGGGATTTGCCATTCTTGTAGAGCGGACGGGTGCCACTCATAAGGAAGAAGGCTGGGAGAGAATGAGTAGAGGAAAGCAAGGATATCCTAAAATAAAGAGACAGGTTGAGGGAGAGAAAGGAAGAGGGGAACATATATAGAGAGAAAGAGCGAGGGGGAGAGAGAGAGAGAGAGAGAAAGAGAGCAAGATCATTTCAGAGGAGAACAAAGGATGCGCGTTGGTGCAGAAGGAAACTCGCTGCAATTTGGGTGTTTTCTAGAGAGGGGGCCTCTGGAGCCTTTAGAGGAGCCACGTCGATGCTAGTGATAGAAGCCCATTAAGGCCCTCTGGTCAGTGCAGCAGCCATCCACACTTGTTCAAAATTACAATGTCTGTGGCATCTAAAGTGTCACACGCTATTCTGTTGAGGTTTTGGCTTGACGTAAGGGGAGCCAGGTAGGTGGGACCTATCAGACTGTGTATATTTTAATATTCAAGTCTATTAGTCTCAACTCTGTCAAGTTAATACTCAACACAAATATTGTTACATCATTAAATGGTTGAATGAGAGAATGCTAGCTCATAATAGAGTCCAGAATCAAGCAAAACAAACACAGCCCAAAGGAAGTAAATCAAATAAAATCTAATTCAATGTAGACCTGTTTTCCTCTTTTAGAACATGCAACATACGTTTATTTCATTACTCACCCTTAGGGCTGACACTCAGGCAGACATATCACATAACTCACGAGAAAGCAAACTAAAGATGCCATATGGAAGTCAGTCTACCTGTCCTTTGGTTGTGCAGATGGTTATGTTCCCTCGTTCAGGGCACAGAAACAACAACAACATTTTGTGGATTTTTTTCACATTTAATAATCAACCATCAGAACACGGTCGGGAACGCCTAGGCTCTACAAGACGATCTTATCTTGTGTTTGTGATGGTTTTTCTTGGTGCGCCGAAGACAGGCCTCCTCACGTCATCCTCCAGACTCCGGGTCTTTCTTATAGGTCGTACCCTGGCTCTTCTAGGCAACACAAAACGTTGAGCCCCAACAAACAGAAGCCCCTGCCAGCCTTTTCATGCACCCCTGCCAGCCCATCTCCCTTCTTCACGCCTGCGACTGTAGGGGGAAGGTCCGTGGAGATGTATCTGCAGACTGGTGATTAGACTCTGGATGACGGCTTGCAGAATGAAACGTACAGGGGACTGTGGGGAGGTGGGGCCTGAAATACCAGGGTTTAATAGGATGGGCAGGGATGAAGGAGCTGCCCTAATGGCGAATGCTCACTGAATATATGCACACATAATGATAAGATATAATAATAATAATAATCATAATAATAAGATATAACAGTGTTATTTGTTTGTATATATACACTACCAGTCAAACGTTTGGGCATAATGTTCCATTAATTTGAATGGGAGGGTGTGTCCAAACATTTGACTGGTAATGTATATACAATTCTGTGCATATATACCCTATGTTACATTTAACCTTTGCCAGGGGGAGTGATGAGAAACAATGACATCCTTTGCTAATCATTAAATCTACTGTTTCAGCGTATGAACAGAAGAGTTCATGCATATGGAGAAGAAAAGAGGAGAATTCAGATTTCTTGCAACCACATTCTTTCATGTACAGCACAACGTCCATAGGTGGATTACATAATCCCGTTTGCAGGAGTGTTCTCATACCATCCGTAAATGCTAGCTTTCGTAATCAGGTCTGGATATTCTGGTGGCATAATGCAGCCATCTGTCATCACTGGGCTAAATTCACTCCTGGATGACCCAGGTTAGGAGTCTCTCTTTTCATGTAATTACTTCAATCAATCACCTCAGACACGAGGAGACACGGAGTGGAGCTGCCATAGCCTGCGGCCATCTTGGACTGGAATTACCCTCCTCTCCTTCTCTGTCTTCCTCCCTCTCCTCTCTATCTGTCTTTCTGTGTCAGGAACAGTGAGGTGTATCAAGACTTCTGGTTCATTTAGCATGTAAAGTGACTAAGTCATATTTAATTTGGAAAGCACATCTATTGAGACAGAAATGTATCAAACCAGTCATTTCGAATCATAACTAAGGTTCATAAAATGAATGATGTTCTTTCCATGAACAAATCTGCTCTTTAGTTCCATGCCAGTCTTTGTAGACGGCTGTCTCCAGCCCAGACCTGTTTACTGGGCCGGGGACGTCCACCAAGCAGAAGGAGGCATCTGATATCGTAAATTGGTTGGCAGCGTGCGCTGGGGAAGGGAGAGCAGATTTGGGAGGGCACAGAGGGGTTGCCTTCAGGGTCTGGTGAATGGTGGGCTTGGTGGGGGGGAGGGAAGGTTGGGTACAAGGCCGTGTTGGGGTTACGGAAGATGGCAAAGGTGGAATGAGGGGGGGTCAGTGTTTTTCTGCTCTGGAGTAGGGACCCCAAGCTGGAGCAGACGCCCCATCATCCCCTCCGCCGTCACATGCAAATCTACAGATGCAGACACAAGCCAAAGGGTCCCTCTGGCACACTTGATGCTCGGTAGACACGACCTGCTATTCCCTTTGAAGTCTTTCCTCTGAGAGGGGAAGGAAGAACAGGCCACGAGCATAAACACCACCTGTTCGTCAGATGCAGTAATATGACATATGTAATGAAATGATGTCTCGCTGGGTTGTCATACTAACAGGAGGAAAAAATATGTCTAGAAAAATGAATACAAAAGGAAGTTGCAAAAGAAAAAAAGGGGCGTGTCAAAGGGGCTGGTGTCGAAAGGTCTGGTGTCCAAGGGCTACCATTTTTGCAACTCTTTTCGAAGAAAAGATGTCATTTCATGCAGTTCAGAGAATGTGGAGAGAATCTAATGAATACTTTGTGCATGACAAGTACACTCTATGCTTCCATATGAATAAAACTGCTTATTTTAGGTGCCACAAGGGTTAGGGTTTTGTAGATTTGAAGGTTCACTATCAGCAAATAGTGGAAAACAACATGTAATTTAGTTACATGTTAGGGTTCCTTGATACACCACATTTCAGTCAAATTAGACATCACACTACTGATGCGACATTATAGTAGATTCAATTTACCCTTGGACTTTGAGAGAACCTTGTTCTCTATTGAAATAAAGCCTCAAATTAAATATGGAAATGTGCCTTTCAGTGACAGATCCTTCACAGAGGGGGGCTGATGGCTCAGAGAGTATTTCGGGTTGGGGGGGGTGGAGGGCTGTGCGGAAACAGGCAGATTTTGATTAACGTGACCTTATCTGGAAAATTTTTCACCAAAAGAGGACAGAGCAGGGAATCGAAAGGCGTGGTGGGGCGGGGGGGGGCAGGGGTGGGGGTGGAGGGGCGGGGGTGGGGGGGAGGTCTGTGGTGCCCTCTTACACCCAGCACCTCTCCCAGGTTATTCGATTCCAGTCTCTCTCCCGATGCGTCTCTTTCGTTCTCGTTCATCCTCTTTCTTTTTTCTCCTTCTCCCCCCTCGATTTCAACACCATCATCTTCTTCATCGCCCCTCCTTTCCCTCCCTCGGTAACACAAGGCTTGGCTCCTTCAGTTCATTCTCCCACTATCATATTTTCTTCCGTCTGCTCCCTCACTTTCTTGCCTTCCTCCGTGTGACTCTGTCTGTTACCCTTTTCTATTCCTTTACGCCTCCTCTCTTCACCCTTTTCTTCTCACCTTCTCTGTTTATCTCACCCACATCTCCTCTCTTGTTCTCTCCTCATCAGAACCAAGGGGAGAGAAAGTGAAGTGCAATTCCACTCTGGCGCCACCATTTTCCTTCTCCACTGCTGCTCTCCTCTACCCTTTCCACAATCCCTCCCCTCCTCCTCTCATATCAGGTACTATCTTCCTGTTCTCCCTCTCTCCGCCTCTTACCACCTCTCCTCTTTCTTCCTTCATTCCTTCCTTCCTTTTTTTCTCTCCTTCTCTCCTTCTCCTCTCCTCCTCTCCCCTCGCACAAGGCACAGGGAGTAAAGGATGTCATCCTCCTCCTGTCTCTCGCTGCCGCTACTCTGCACTAGCTGGCACCGTTCCAATGCTTTTAGTGAGAGCTATCTGTCAGTCCATGAATAATACAGCCCAGAGGCTGCTACTGCTGCGTGGAATCCAAATGAGCTAAGCTAGACATCAGGAAGAGGGAGAGAGAGAGAGGAACACACGATTCCCTCCCACCTCCCTCTCTCTCTCTCTCTCTCGCTCTCTCTCACACACCCTCCTTCCCCTTCCAAGACAGACAATTACTCAGGCCCAGCTGCATTCATGGCAATCACGAAACACCCAGACCAACATCCTCAGAGCACCTTCACCCCCCCCTCACCGCCCCCCCCATCCCACCCTCCCCCACCCCAATCTTTGTAACCCCTCCAATGACACCTTGCACCCAAGCACAACTCCCTCTCACCTCCCCATCGCCACCCCCATTAGCCTGACTGAACCTAACCTTGCAGAGTCTATTATGCAAGCAATCTTGAGTGACACTGCACATCTTGAGTTAAACTGCACAAAACAATCCCAAATTCCAAAAGACCTTTCGGAATAACTGGACAATAGAGGCGACTACACCAATAGAGTTGTGTGGAGTAGAAGTGCGCTGGTGCAAACTATGTAATCTACAAGGGGTTCTGTTGCATGAATGTTCAGGTGGTCACCGGAGGTTATGTCACTCATGTCTGGTGTATGCTAGACTTTGGCTCAAAACCTGATTCTTAAAAAAATACAAATGGACCAACCAGAGTGAAGTAGAGGCTGAGTAGTAGATGGTGATTGGTGGAAATGGTGGTTATTCAGATGTGACTCATCAAGTCACGCTCACACTCAGGGACAATACACATTCAATGAATGCTGTCAACATCCCCCTTTGTACTAGAACCATTGGGTGCATGAAAAGGTAACATAAATCCTACATTTAAAAAATCGCTACATGGGACTAACTTCCATCTTATCCTTGTGAATAGGTTTTTTTTTTACATTAATACATTTCCACACTATAACCCCATTTTGAATAGTCAGGCACCTGATTGGCTGAAGCGACGAGCAAAATTACTCAATTAAGCAATTATTCCATCCATGATGAGCTTGTCTCATCTATTTGTGTTAGCATAATACACATTCTTATAAAGTTCTGATTGTCCTGAGATTTAGACTTTAAAAACCTGAAACTCCGAGAGACAATTTGTTGTTCAGAACACAACATATAGACACATTAAAACAACACAACAAACCGATAATCTCAAGATCATCTAAAGTAGCCATCGGAATATCATCGTATTGAAGTTCCTTGCTCTTGGCCTACGTGTATAGGATACAATCATTGTGTAGCTAGTGATGCACAAACACCGTAAAATACAACAGTTAACAACAGCCTGCTGAAGAAAATCACATAATTACTGGACATAGGAAAGAAATATCTCCTTACGGCTTAGAAAAATATCACACCTGTACCATTAAATAATTAGTTGTGCATTGAGGCTGCTTAAGTGATCATGATAACCTATCCATCATTGGTTATAATCACTTGTTATTGTCGCGTGGGATGTAATTAGGATGTTCTTGGCAACAGCATGCTTCAGAGGTAAAAAATAATCAAAACGGAGATGGTTCTGGTATCAACCAGCCATGCACTGGCTACGATAATGATAGTCAGCCATGTTTCAGTCTTATTAGCCAATAAGAGGAGTGATCATTTGTTGCGTTTTTCACCTTTTTCTCATCAATTATTCACGCTTCCCAGATTTCCTCATGATTCATTTATGCGGCATCTTGCACAGGCCAAAAATGAAATGTCACCCAAACCATCGCTGAGTGTGCCTATCACTTCTAGGTGCCTGTGTGTGTATGCGTGAATGTGTCCGTTGTGGCCTGTTTCTCTTTAACATCTCTTTGTACTCACAAAGTAGGAAGAACTGATATTGATTAAACATTGCTATTAAACCTAAGAAAGTCACTTCAATTACATCCAATTGTCCAAACGACCATTGTTTTCAGTTTACAGTTCTGGGCACTGGGATCAATGCTCAGTAAACATGTTGATTTACATACTTTAGGTTTGACCCTGCCCTAATGACTAGAATTAGACGGCATCTGTGTTGCTGTAACGTTTTTCAGAAGAACCTCAAAACAGACATGAGCCCAGCAAGGATATGTATTTAGACATAACGACACAAAAGTGTGGAAGATTCCGGTTAACGAGACCCTCTGGATGAGATGGAAGGAACAGTTAAGAGGCGCTGATAGGATCCTAACAGAAGCCTACATCCGTCCTATTCTCTGTTATTTAGATACCCGTATCAAGTCAACATGAGGTCCTTTGTATTTTGACCGAATTGTATCTTCCTTCCCTCCCCCTCTGTCTTCCCCTCTCTCCATCTTTTTCTCTACCATGCACTCACTAACTTTCTCTTTCTTCAGAACAATTGCTGCGATTACTCAGAGTACTCAGATACTCAATGTTCCATGTAGAGAATGCATGTTGTGTGTGTGTGAGAGAGAGGGCAAGAGAGACAAAGAGAAGGTGTACGCATATGTGAAGGAGAGAAAGGGAGTACATGACGGAGAAAAGAAATATGCTTGTGCACAAACATGTAGGTTCACGGGCAAGAGTGTGCATGTCAATGCACCATGGATACTGCAGCTCCAGGAGAAGGGCCTAAGCTCAGGGTTATATCCCAGTCGAGGGCTCTCACCGGAAGGCCAGAGCATCTTTTAATGTCCCCTGATTTTCCAGTGCTCTTCACACTGCTATGCCCATTACTGGCTCTCCTCTTAGGTTGAGAGGATGCCATGTAGTTCTGGAGTTGAAATGAGGAGTGTAGTACGTATTTACCCGCCACTGCAGAGGTGAGTAATTGTGTTTGATTGGCAGCATGACAAGTATTTTGTTGAAGATGCTAATTGTGTCTGATTAGCAGGTCTCTGTGTATCACATTATTTCCTGCTGCCACTCATCACATCAGATTTGCTCCACTGCTGAGGCGCGTGCGTGTTTGCGGCAGCCTGTGTGCGAGTACATAGGAGGGTATATACGTTTTTTACATTACATAGGACCGTGCGTGTCAGAATCTAGAATACTTGTATGTTTAGAGTGTATTCGACGGTGTGTGTCTGTGTGCGTAAGAACAGACATCTACCTGTTTCCCTCATCGCCGCTGAACTCTTTAAACCCACGCTCATAATCTCCTCCCTCCGCCTGAGTCTCATTTTAGATCCCTTCATCATTCATCACCCTCTTCCCTCCCTCTCCAGCAGTCAAAGGTGCTTCCCAAGGTATAATTTAGCTCCAGCAGCTCTATAATTCCAGACTCAACCCAAAGGGCTATGTCTTCTCTGCCCCGACACCATAGATACCACCTGTCAATCAATTCTCAGGCTGGTAAAATTGCATTGAAAGTGAGAAGTGGTGATTAAGCATGTGGGCCGTACAGGGTGACCTGTTGAACCCATTGGCATGTTGCCATTTTTGTCTAGTTTTGAACGTTAGACAAATATTTTCAAATCAAGAAAAGTGAACATTTACAGTAAAGGCAGAAGAGATTGAACATCCTCCTACATACAGTAGTTCACCTATGTCAGCCACTGTGTGTGTTTTGTCTCCGTGTCATATTACAGTTGCTCTATTCAACTATACCAATAATCTAGTTGGGAAGATATTGTGGAAACTGAATAATCCAAAATGTCAAACGGACATGTTGCACAGAGGACATATGGGACATGATCTCCCTGGCCTGGGCTTTTGGCCTATTGATCTGTAACTAGCCTGGTCGATTTACAGGTCTACCTGCTAGCTAGCCTGCTGCAGTTCCTCCCGGAAGCTAACAAGAGAAATATCCACAAAACAAACAGCAACACTGCGGATAAAGACAGATGTGTTTCCTGCGATTACATTGTCCTGGCTTATATTTTTGGTCAGCTGTTGCTTGCTATGCAGATAGCAAAATGACTTAATGACTTGTCATTTGCGGAGCCGTTCTCCAGCGAACGCGGTAATCGCACAGGCCTCGTCACGAACGTGGTTGTCGTGGGATGTCTGAGTTTCTGACTGTCTTCGTAGTGCAAATACTGAGCGTTTAGTTAGGGTAGGGAATAATCGTAATAATGCATATTGTGAGTGAACAATAGGGTTCCTTGCTGAGAGCAAGAGCGACTAATTATGAAGGACTCAAGTGGCAATGATAGCACTGTTCTTCGATGCACCATCAAGCTTTGCATTTTTCTACATTTAAACATATTGACCTTTGGGTTTACTTGTTTATTACCACATCATCTGGTGCTAAGCATTTCCGTGCTAAATGTGTGAAAAGTCACAAATTAACATGCGAATGAGAACGCTGTTGTTTTATCATTTTCACCATCAAGCTAATACTCAAAGCAGAAGACGGATTTTCATCCACGCATTTCCAGTTCAGCTATTTAGCTTCACCATCAGTTAGGGTGCCTACATGATTTTCTGGCATTCCTTGGGTCTTGATACACACATACACACACACACATTAAACCGCAGAGAGAAAGAGAGAGAGATAGAGAATATATCGCTGGTGAGCAGCATAGCATAGCGGTGTGGAAAAAAAGCCAATTAACATATTAATGATCCCACCTTCTTACAGCTTCTGTCGGGGAGTCCAAACACTTTGATAAGTATGCAAATGAGGGCCGCTCACCATCTGAAGGAGAAATTAGCTGCCTGAGACAGACTAAAGAGAGAGAAAGGGAGAGCAGGAGTAAAAGAGAGATGACACAAGGGTGAAGCTAGAGGGGAGAGCGAAGGAATTTAGTTGGCAGGGGAGAGCGTTAGACAGTGGAGAGAGACAGCTGGACGGAGGGCGATTTCTGAACGGGGACAGAAAGAGAGGAGGAGAAGACAGGTGAACGACAGAGAGGGAGTTTGGAATGCGCTGATGGACTGAGCTGCTTCTGTTCATTTGACTGTGAATTATCTTGAATTAGCGACCCCGCGTGTCAAAGTGTGCCATAAAGGAGAGAGAGAAAGAGAAAAGGTGGGGGGGGGAAGGATGCCTGGCCACACTTCCCTCTTCCTACAAGCCTTTCTCTCTTCTGCCGGAGATCGATACCAGTGCAATGCTGGCTGCCTCTCTGCTATACAGTAAGCTACAAAATGGCGGCACAGGCCTAAGCCCGCTGGAACGGTACAGACACACACACACACACACCACACGCACAGACTTAGAGATGGTTTGAGTAATGACCCTTTCCAGACAAGGGCAAGTAATTATAACACAGACTGATTTCTCTCTCTAGAAGGCCCTGTCATGTGACAAGGATGGCAAATATTTCCATGCGAAAGCTGCTGGAGCGTCTGTGTTTAAGTATGGGAATGCGTGGACAGTAAGCATGTGTGTTTGCATCTGTGCTTGGATGCCCGTGTAGATATATAGTGTTTCTTTTCTTCACAGCAGTGCGAGCAAGCATTTCCAAGTGGTAACCTCCCGACAAAATTGTGCGTGTGAGTCTGTGTAGGCAATATGTGTATATGGCTGGGCGCGTACTGTTTCGTATATTTCTGCACAGACATGTCTACAGGTACTGTGTGTCTGTTTGTATCTCAACGTTGCAACCCTGCGACAAACACAACAAAGAAAAACAAGGGCAAGGACCTAATACAGTAATGGAGCATGTCATTCCATTGTTGTGCTAACTCCTTCAAACTTTACAGATCGCACGGAGAAAATGACTGCTTTGAGATATTCAAGTCGGAAAGAGCAGGAGGGAGGGAAGATTCTTTGTTTATTTAATTGAACGACACAACAGCGGTTAACACATGGACCTTGGTTCAATCCTCCAGCTAGCATTTGGAAGCGTCTCAGAGGCCGTGGACATAAAGACGCAAATGATAGCTTTTATAGGTAAACGTTTGGATCTGGAATAGTAACAATAGCTGTTACAGTTTGCATGATTTTGAAAAATGACCCTGCATTTGTCATTTCTTCTTATCTAAACTTTAACGTCCAGCCCAATTAGTCATCAAGCGTGTCCATTCTCAGACTCTGTAGCCACAAGAGCGAACATGTTGGTGCAGCAATTAGGTCGTCTATTGACAACAAAAAAACGGAGAGAGGATTCCACCTATGCCTCTCCCTTACAGAACGCCCTCGTTCGGAATTTCGGAACATGTGGAACGGCAGTTCATAAGCTCACACACACCTCAATAAACAGGATTAGCATTTGAGCCTGTAAATATGCAAATGAAGGAGGAAATGTGAAAGGATTGTTTGTGCTGCGAGCTGTCTCTCAAATCTCGCAGAGAAGATGATTATTGTGCCATCCTAGATGATTTTGCACACAGGCAACAGAGGGAAAACCGACATTGTTTCTTTGCAAATACCCCCCATTCAAGCTTGGAGAATTTCAAATAAAGGGTGTGTCCTTACCTCCGATGTCTTGCATATTTGCCACTGACATGTCCGCTACCATCACAGCCTGGCGTAGGACAGCTGAAACCACACACGGAACATACACACTTGAGTATACATACACAATAAACACACACAGCACTTGCAGACAATCGGCAAACAATGGCCCTCCACCGTCACAAATGGAATTTCCTCTTGTCTACAATTTCATGTAATACTGAAAACTCTTGTCAAACTAAAAACCTTTATATGGCTACACGCTAAAAGCTTCGACACCCTCAAGCTCGACCAACCAAATATCCACCATCTGCAGCAGCATATGACACACAGGAAAAGGCCCTCACATAATATACCACCATCAATTTCCGTTTCACTTCAGCAGTCAACCTGCCTAATGCCTCATAATCAGGCTGCCTAATAACTGTACTTTCTTTCTGGTCCTGGCCAGACCTTCGTGACGCAAAGTTAGGTGCCCCCCACCCCACCCCCACCCTCCCATCCTGAAGACTATCAGCTCTCACCTGAGGGAATGAGGAAGGGGGAGGGGGAGAGGGGAAGGGGGGGTGCAGCGAGCATCATTATCGATGCTACGGACGCCGCAGTCCTGAAGATAGGCTGACTATTGATCGGCTGATTAATTACTTTCTGGCGGGCAGTGGCAGCGGCGGGGGTGGGAGGGCGGTGAGGGGCGAGAGTGTGGGAGGGAGATAGAGAGCGAGGGAGAGATAAAGAAGGAGAGGTAACAGGGAGGTAGACTGGAAGAGAGAGAGAGAGAGAGAGAGAGAGAGAGAGAGAGAGAGAGAGGCACGTTATCTATGAAATATCTGGAGGCTGGAGGCCACACTGTGGCCATACAGGTGGAATATTATTCATTGATGAGCCGGAGGAGGCTGGAGAATGTTATCTCAGATCCCCACCAAACCCACTAACAGCACAGTATGGGCTGAATGTTATTCATAGACTAAACTGTGTGGCAAAAACATGGGTCTAAAGGCAGTTAAAAGAAGCATTTGGGAAACAGACTAAGCCATGTACCACTAAGTCATATATGGGTCATATAGTCATATAAGTATGCATATATGGGCTTTGTTACTGTGTGGATGTGTATGTGATGCTACTGATTGCTGTTAGTCGATCTCATCGATGTGCTGTCCATAATTGTAAGAACAGGCTTACGTTGTCAAGTTGAAGCATTGCGTGGACTTGATGAAGACATATCTGTCCTGGGCTGTTGGTCAGGTACCTGTCTGGTTTAGCTTTATTGACAGGTAGCTTATTACTGGGTTGGTGATGACATCCAAGAGACGGAAATGGAGAGGGGGGATGGAAAGAGAATTCCAAGAGAATTTGAGCGAAGAGGAAGAGGTAGAGAGAGAGAGGGGTAGTGTAGAGGGGCCGCTGGAGGACACTAACTGGCTCTCTGTGGTGAAGAGAGGGCTGAACTAGTGTGCCTGGCATTCTACTGTGAGAGACTGGAAGTCCTGGAAAAGACCCATTACTGACCGACTCAGCCCCATCCACTCTTTCCCATCACCCACACCTATCCGACTGCCGCCCATCTCTCTCTGTGTATCTCTCTCCCTGTTCTGATGTACGGCTTGTGTCTAGGGACTAATACATATGTGGTCCAACTCCAGCTTTCAAACTTGATCTCCCCTCTCTCAAAGACTTTGGAGATTGGTTTGGGGATCCGACACCGAGGGCATGGGTTTTGAAGGCACACTAACCTGAACAGCTCTTGTGTCACCGGTTCCACAGGCACTGTGCAGATGCAGCAGGTCAGACAGACGGGGAAGAGAGAAAAAAGAGAGACAAAAAGGGAAAGTGAGCACGACGGCCTGAGCGCACGCTCTCCAACAGCTGTGATGGTTTTCAGCACCAAGAAAAACGCTGCTACTGTAAATGCACTGTAGTGTTAATAGAAGTGTAGGTGCCTTGTCTAATTGTGAACCCATATGTCTTCACAGGTGCGTGTGTGCACACTTGTGTTATCGTGCGCACATCAGGGCTCGGAGTCATTCTGAAAAGGAATAACCAGAGGACCGGGCCGGGCCAACTGGGTGGTGTGTGTGTGATTAGAGGGGAGGGGTCACGTTCTGCAGCGCCTGCCGTGATTGGAGGAGTGTGAGGAGGTGCAGCTCAGGTACCTTTGGAACGTGTGCGATGGCGCTTCTCGTCCGCATCCGCCTCCATCTGAAGGGAGAGAAGGACAGTCAGACAATCACGCAGCTGATGCTTGGCCTCTTTTACGGTGGCATTCTATGATGGTCCACATGTTTAGATACCTCAGTTTCTCGACAGTTTTTCCACATGATTTGATGATTTTATTTGCGTGTATTTTGGGTGTATGGAGGGCGTTCGTTTCCACAGCAGTAAATGAACGTATCCAGCTCAACCGTATCTCGTAACCATGTAACTGGAGGGTAGCAGTTGGATGGTTTTTGGAGGTGTGTGTCTGTGTGTGTTTGAGTATGTGGATGAATACAGTTCAGCGAAGACACTCATGTTGATTTAATAATTTATTGTAATGGAAATAGATTTGCCTGCATGGTTCTTTTAAAGAGGAAAACTGCCTTACTGAGAGCAGCTAGCTTAAATAGGCAGGGACCACAATATATAAGTCCCCCAGCAGACAGGAAATCAAATCAAACACAGAGTTTAGCAATTTTAACAAGCAATGCCAAAGGTATTCACAGAGACCCAGAGCTCAGCACTGGTAACCAACCTAACCAACTCCCCAGAGAAGCCTTGGAAAAACTCCCTAAATCTCTGAGAGAAAAAAGGAAGAATTCATCGAGGGTTACTCCCCACCAGAGACACTTGGTAAGCCAAAACGATCTTGACTGTAGGATACACTTCACAAGAGGGAATAATTCACAAATAAATAGTGTTGTCAGAAATAGAGACGGTGTATGGAAGAGTGGATGTGCGAGGGTTGAAGTGCGAACGCTGTCTGTAGTAGTGTCGGCTCCCCTGCATGTGGACGTCCATGGGTGGGATATCTGAACGGTTTCCCTTTACAAAGGGGGTTTCCATGGCAATCAGAGGAATCCTACCTCAGTAACATGAAAGAGAAGGAATAAAGAGACCAACAACTTATCAACAAACTCAGCCCTTGGGCGGACACACCTCCCCTCACCTCATTCGGGGACCGACATTTGAGAGAAAGAAAGGAGGGAAAGAGAGAGAGTAAGGCTCAGAGAGAATCATCTATGGAGGCGGTGAGAGCGAGCAAGAACAGGAAAACACAGCGACAGCAAGAAGAGGGGAGAGGGAGAGAGACAAACAGAGAGAGAGAGAGAAAAAGAGAGGGGTGAGGGACAGATAGAGAGACAGACAGGGAGAGAGAGAGAGAGAGAGAGAGAGAGAGAGGCCATGCGGTGAGCGCTTCTAGTCCCCTACTGTGTCTCTATAGCCAGACTCAACATGCTAATACTGTGTTTTGGAGAGCTTCTTTTTGGGAGAAGGAGGAGAGATTACCCTCAACACTTGACCTTAACACAACTCCAATTCACTGTGTGAAATCAAATGTTCAATTCATGCCGGGGCACGAAACCAGCCTGAGCAAGCAGTGGCCTTAACAGACCCAATTGGGAAGGCAACATTTAAAACCCAGTACTGGTGTTTCACCTTGTTTATCTCCCCCCGTTCTGAGTTCCTGACTCAGTGTGTGCGATGCAGTAGTGCTGCTCCATGTAACAGAGGCCAGACAGTCTTTGTGTCAGTCTAATACGATCAGTGTAAGATGGAGCACGTCTGCTGTGTTGAACACACCTGCGCGCACACGCACACACACACACACGCGCGCTCGCACACACTTAAACACGCACAGGCATCCACATTCCTTATGGAAGCAAACACACACAAAGAGATCTGCCCCCCCCACACTCACACACAAACACAACAACAGGCCTATCTGACGCTCTCAGAGGCTCTCCAAGGGCCTCTCCCCCTCCCCCACCTCTCCCTCTCCTCGTCTCCCTCTCTCTGTCTCAGCCACGACAACAGAAACAACAACAACATTGGCGCCGAGTCGGCTTCCTCCCTCAAGGCTTTCTGTGAGAGCGTACACTCCTGCTCTCGGCGATTGTGTGAGACTCGCCATATGTTAAAGAGCCCTCCTTAGTCTCTCTCCTCTCTTCTCCTCTTCACTCCTCTCAACAATATCCTCTCCCTCCCAGTATTCATATACGAACTTAGGGGACATGGAGGTTCGACGACTGGCAGAGGGATTAAATAGACATTTTTCATATGTCTTATGAAGACCGTATCCGACTAATATTAGCAAAGTTGTCATGATGGTTTTCTGCTGACACAGCAACAAGAAAGTGTCTTACTTCATGCGTCATAAAACAATATAATTTTTTCTTCACATTTCACGTGTCCGTACGTATATAACTCTTTCTCTACCACTCAGAGACGAACATGATTTAAATATACTGTGAAACTTTTGAACCCCTTTTCCCTAAACCTCCTAAAACCATGTCTGTCTGTATACCAGAAGACTTCACTGAACATTGGCAACCATTTGAGGCTATGGCTTAGTTCTTCATTCAAGCCTTGAGGGAAAAGATTCATGTCCAAATGCCAGCTTTGTTTTGGTGAGCATCATAACAGGGCAATGCCACATTTATAACAAGTAAATTCCCTGTTTATTAGCAGTTCAGGATTCTGAAAAGGGAACAGCATACCACGTCACAAAGAACACTCTCCAAAGCATGATGATGAGTCTTCAGCATGATGAAAAAAAATGCTGAGAATGAGATGAACAATTTTTGCAGTTTGCATGCAATTCCAGTCATGATTGTATCGTACATTATATTCTGATGCGCTAAACACAATCCCATTCCTAAAGATGAGCGTGGAGTCTTGGTCTCAGTCCTAGTCTCAGTCCGGGTGGCCTTGATTACACTGCCCCCAGTCAGAAAGAAATGCTAGGTTATGTTTCTGTTTATTAGTGTGGTGTATAGCATTACAAAAAGCCTAAATCATTGGAAAAATCTTATGTGAAATGTGTCAAGACAGAGCTGCATCAAATGGCCACAGATGGTTTCCTCTCTCAACAAGATGTTACAACCGGTTTAAAAAAAATATGGTCATGCTGAAACTGCCATAAATGTTTCACCTGTGACAGAGTCATTGTATCGGAATTCTGGTTCAGTTTGAGACGTGGTTCCTGTGTCAAACACAGTTTGGCTGTGACCGATCTGGAAACTGCAGAAAAGTTTTAGGGGTACGCTAAAAACGATTTGGCTGGTGTGTGCTGGGGATGGTGAGGGTGGGGGGGGGGGGTCTTATTATAAATTAAACAGAACATCACTCCAGTATCTAATTTGCGGGAGAATGGGGATGAAGAATGGGTAAGAGAAGGTGAGGTATCCTATTACACTGTAGGCCTAAATTACATAAACGGTTGACATGAGTATAACGAATGGTGGGAATTTAATTTCAATGGCTTGCTGAATTGGCTTGAGTGTTAAAAGGACGTGTTAAACTGTTCTGAAACTGGTTTGTGAGCGAAAGGGAAACTTTTACCTGCAATGGTTTGGGAAGAGATCAGACCTCTGTATCCTTTTGGTCTACCACAGTAGACGTCCGTCTGAAGAGCAAGGAGCTCACCACTTCTCCAAAATCATTCTCTACGTGAGAAAAAAAAGCAAAGACGTCATTACAAATTCAAAGCTCCGTGCAAATCGGATTTACACATTCTGTACTATGGGAATTGAGAGCTTCTCCGGGAACGAGCCTGACTCTGGCTTCATGAATAGTCATATAGCATGGAAATGTACGTCCGTATGTGCGCTGAATGTGATTTCCTCCCCTCTCTCCCTCTCTATCTCTCTCTCGAAGGCTGCTTGTCACATTCTGAAATAGACTTGGCACTGGGGTAATTAGCTAGATTTATCATATTCTACAGGAAACGGGAACAAATATAGCTAATGATCCATGCTACCCTCTATGATTCTCCTTCTTGGCGGGGGAGTGGCGGAGGGAGGGAGAAAGAGAGTGAGGGGGAAATGAGGGATTAGGGAGAAGATAGAGGCTGTTTTCTAGGACCGGGCATGTTCAAGTCGTGGCGCGATGTAGAACAGCTCTGAAAAGGTGCGTGCGCCCGTGGATGTGTGCAAGGCAGAGAGGAGAGACGAAGGGAGGTGTGCGGTGGAACTCGGACTGAGATGACGGAGACCCACACAAATTCCTCCCTCCCCTCTCCCTTCCTCCTTTCCCCTCTTTCCCTCTCTCCTTCTCCCTCTTTCCCTGCCCCCCCCCCTCCCTCCTCTCAGCTGCATTCCAGAATACTAATTGCGGTAGGATGTGTGTGGAGAGAACAGATGAAGTGTTGATGGTGCAGCAGTGAAGTGTGTCAGGAGGAAGGGGCTCCCCCAGGGAGACCGTCATGCTGCCTGGAACTACACACGCTAACACATACACACGGGCCAACACACAGCCTGTCACGCATACACACACATACATGCTAGCCACACACACACACACTTACAACCAGAAACACATCACTATGAGGTGGTGGCGCTGGACTGTGTCTCCACCTGCATAGTATTTAATGCCAACAAATCTGTCTAATATTTTGGTGTGACTCCCTACACTCTCCACCTCAGTCATCTAATCACAATATCATCTAGAAGTGCCTCGTCAACACTAGTTCCTGATGAATGCTTTGGTGTGGGATTGGGGATAGCTCTAGCCGACACTGTAGGCGCCTGATGTTGTACGGATGTGCACGTAGATGTGCACGTTTTGTGTGTTGCAACATTCTACTCCTGGTGCAGACAATGCCGTCGAGCTAATGAATGAGTAGCAGGTTTCAGCACCAAGGACAGCGACAGAGAGAGGCCAGTGTTGCCGAGTGAGACTCTACCATGAGAAAGGAGGTGCTGAGGAGTCGGAAGGCACGCAGGCGACCCCCCCCCCCCCCACACACACACCAACACCACACACACAGACACAAGCACACACACACACACATGTTATCCTAAAGTGAACCCAACAGTTCTAGAGGGGAATATTGCATTTCAAGAATTTCAAAACCCAAATGAAGGAAGCGCATTGGCTGCCCTTTCGCTCAGACTCTATCAGAGCCTATATATCAGAATGCTATAAATAGCCAGGGTGGACTGCCTGCTCTGTGCTCTCAGCAAAAGCCATTTGATATGAAAACCCACGCGTGCACACGCGGTGCTGTCAGTGTATACGTGCACGTTCACCAAAAATGTGTTTTGTATTTGCTGAGAACTGGATGAAAGCTCTCCATTCACACAGGAATGCGTGCACACATATACACACACTCAAACTCACAAACCATGCATACATAGATAAACACCCCAACATGAATTGTGTCTTGCGCAGACACACGGACGCCAACAAACACACACCTTCACACCAAAAATAACCCTGGATCTCTCATTCTTGTTCATGGTGCAGAGCGACTGGGGCTGCCTGACCTACATTTGGCGAATGTGTGTGCAGAACAGAGGAGAGGAGAGAGGAGAGGAGAGGGCAGAGGAGAGAGCAGAGAGGAGAGGAGAGGAGAAGAGAAGAGAAGAGAGGAGAGAGGAGAGGAGAGGAGAGGGGAGAGGAGAGGAGAGAGGAGAGCAGATAGGAGAGAAGAGAGAAGAGGAGAGAATAGAAGAGAGGAGAGAGGAGAGGAGAGGAGAGGAGAGGAAAGGAGAGAGCAGAGAAGAGAGGAGAGAGCAGAGAGGAGAGGAGAGAGGAGAGGAGATGAGACAGGGGAGGAGAGGAGAGCAGAGAGGAGAGGAGAGAGGAGAGCAGAGCAGAGAGGAGAGAGTGGCGTCAACCTCCCTAGTCCTTGTCCTCGTTGACACCTAGCCCTTCACACTTCAATGTCTCTCAGTGGCGGGCACACACACACACCACATTCCATGTCCTGACTCCCACCACCAAACACACACAAGCATTTCCCGGTCAGACAGCCCTGGTATGACCTTATAGAGGGCTGGCTGGCAGGCAGGCAGGCGGGGTGGAGCTGGGTGAGTGGGTGGGTGGGGGGGCACGGACCTGCCACTACGCAGGCTTGCACGACACAATATGCATTGATGTCACCCTAAATCTGACTCAGGGAATGGGGCAGGACAGACTTGGGGTGGTGGGGGGCAGACCAGACAGAGAGAGTTACCGATAAGCAGGGAGGAAAATAAGGAAATAAAGAATGAAGGAAACTGTAAGGGATGGGGGTAGAAAGCAGGGAGAAAAGATAAAAAAGGTAGCGGGAGGGCAGGAGAAACAAAACAAGGAGGGAACTAAAATCCCAGAGATGGTGCACACCTTTTTCTTTTCATTCTAAAAACCAACAAAATGTGTGTTTGTGTGTCTACGTGACTGCCGTTGACAGCCAAGATGAGAAGGAGGAATTTAAGGTGATAAGTGAAAGATAGGTGGGGGGGAAGACGTGTGATAAGCGTGGAGGTGAGAGTACGATGAATGAGAGGATATAAGAGAGGCGGAGGCATCGCCAACTGAAAGGGCTTTTGTCAGCAGCTCCAGGGACCAAACACCAAAGCGCGAGTCCAAGAACGTGTCAGTTAAAGAGCACATCTGTTCATCAGGTGTTTCTGAAGTGGTTTCTTGCATATATTTTTGGTGGACCCAATGTTTTTTAGGGGGGGGGGGCTCTATCAGAGCCTATATATCAGAATGCTATAAATAGCCAGGGTGGACTGCCTGCTCTGTGCTCTCAGCAAAAGCCATTTGATATGAAAACCCACGCGTGCACACGCGGTGCTGTCAGTGTATACGTGCACGTTCACCAAAAATGTGTTTTGTATTTGCTGAGAACTGGATGAAAGCTCTCCATTCACACAGGAATGCGTGCACACATATACACCACACTCAAACTCACAAACCATGCATACATAGATAAACACCCCAACATGAATTGTGTCTTGCGCAGACACACGGACGCCAACAAACACACACCTTCACACCAAAAATAACCCTGGATCTCTCATTCTTGTTCATGGTGCAGAGCGACTGGGGCTGCCTGACCTACATTTGGCGAATGTGTGTGCAGAACAGAGGAGAGGAGAGAGGAGAGGAAGAGGGCAGAGGAGAGAGCAGAGAGGAGAGGAGAGGAGAAGACAAGAGAAGAGAGGAGAGAGGAGAGGAGAGGAGAGGGGAGAGGAGAGGAGAGAGGAGAGCAGATAGGGAGAAGAGAGTAAGAGGAGAGATAGAAGAGAGGAGAGAGGAGAGGAGAGGAGAGGAAAGGAGAGAGCAGAGCAGAGAGGAGAGAGCAGAGAGGAGGGAGAGGAGGAGAGGAGATGAGACAGGGGAGGAGAGGAGAGCAGAGAGGAGAGGAGAGAGGAGAGCAGAGCAGAGAGGAGAGAGTGGCGTCAACCTCCCTAGTCCTTGTCCTCGTTGACACCTAGCCCTTCACACTTCAATGTCTCTCAGTGGCGGGCACACACACACCACATTCCATGTCCTGACTCCCACCACCAAACACACACAAGCATTTCCCGGTCAGACAGCCCTGGTATGACCTTATAGAGGGGTGGCTGGCAGGCAGGCAGGCGGGTGGAGCTGGGTGAGTGGGTGGGTGGGGGGGCACGGACCTGCCACTACGCAGGCTTGCACGACACAATATGCATTGATGTCACCCTAAATCTGACTCAGGGAATGGGGCAGGACAGACTTGGGGTGGTGGGGGGCAGAACAGACAGAGAGAGTTACCGATAAGCAGGGAGGAAAATAAGGAAATAAAGAATGAAGGAAACTGTAAGGGATGGGGGTAGAAAGCAGGGAGAAAAGATAAAAAAGGTAGCGGGAGGGCAGGAGAAACAAAACAAGGAGGGAACTAAAATCCCAGAGATGGTGCACACCTTTTTCTTTTCATTCTAAAAACCAACAAAATGTGTGTTTGTGTGTCTACGTGACTGCCGTTGACAGCCAAGATGAGAAGGAGGAATTTAAGGTGATAAGTGAAAGATAGGTGGGGGGGAAGACGTGTGATAAGCGTGGAGGTGAGAGTACGATGAATGAGAGGATATAAGAGAGGCGGAGGCATCGCCAACTGAAAGGGCTTTTGTCAGCAGCTCCAGGGACCAAACACCAAAGCGCGAGTCCAAGAACGTGTCAGTTAAAGAGCACATCTGTTCATCAGGTGTTTCTGAAGTGGTTTCTTGCATATATTTTTGGTGGACCCAATGTTTTTTAGGGGGGGGGGGGCCTCTCCGGAATTTTGGTCGAACTACAAACGAGATGTCGTAAACGCAAACACACCCTCACAGACACGATAAAGCACAGCCCCCCCGGGGCCGAGTGGAGAGGAAATATCACACGGCGTGACACAATTACCCACAGTCAGGGTAATCACCAGCAGTATATGACTGCCTGGGTGGAACCGGGGGGGGGGTGGGGGGGGGGACAGACACTCAGGTGAAAAGGCAGACGGCAATCAGCCCAGCGGAGAGGAGCACGAGAGGGGGAGGGGTGGAGGGATGAAAAGATGGGGGGTGGTGGGAGAAGGTGGGGGGAGGAGAGGGAAGAGTTTTGGAGGAAGCTGTGAGTCACTGGTGGAAGAGAGGGCTACGGCGATGGCTCAAGGAAGAGAGAAAGAAAAGAGGGTGGGGGAGGGGGATTAGGGCCCCGCTTTGGATCCTTTAATTTCCAAGGGAGCGCTGGGGCCTTAATTACCAGATGAGTGTTGGTGCCTGTGATTCCAGTTCCCTGCTGGCCATTTCTGAGAGCTGAGGGTGTGTTATATGTGATGTTGTGTGCCTGCTGTGTGCGTGTGTGCTTGTCCTCTTCATATAGCTCCTGAAAGACCCAATATCAGACCAGAAAGACTCCAATCATCTCTGTACAGACTGTCACCATGGTAATCTCAGCAGCCCACACATACACATGTTCCCAGACACACACACACACACACACACAAAGACTGGAGAGTGCAGAAACGCAGCAATGATGAAGGCTGAGTTTGATAGTATTTTCCGTGTTCCCAAAGTCTGGTCACACATGCCAAAGGACGGCCAGATTGAATAGGAGAGCTAGGAACATCACAAACACAGACATCCCATCTCATCGTAGTTGCAAGGACAGCACTGTGTGTGTACCTCCCGCGTCATGATTTGTAGGGTGTGTTTGTCCGTCAATATGTTTGGGTCTGAATGCGAGCGTGATCGCACCCAAACCTCCACACCCTGAGAAGCTCCAGCGTTTTATCTCCTTCTCTCTTTCTATCTCTCTCTTCCTCTCTCTCTCTTCTTCTCTCTCTCTTCCTCTCTCTTCCTCTCTCTTCCTCTCTCTCTTCCTCTCTTTCCGTCTCTCCTTCCCTCTCCGTTTCTCTCGCCCTCGCTCCTGCCATCTCTTTCCTCTCGGAGGTGAGGAGGCAATGCTGCTGCTGCTGCCTTCTCAGAATATCAATGATGCTGTCTGCAGATAGTGATGTCACGTGTCCTAGTGCCCCACGGGCTTACCCTGGGATTACAGCAGGCATCGCCCTCCTCTAGGTGACCCCCCTGCTGCCACCGCCGCCGCCACCACTGCCAACTAGCACACACACACACACTCACACATTAACAAGTATTCATACACTGGCAGGCAAGCACACGCACAGAGACACACATGCTTTTGTGCCCATTAAAGAAATATAACGGCCACCCTGACACTAAAACACTGCAGGGGAGACAGAAAGAGAGAGAGAAGAGAGGGAGAAGAGAGGGAGAAAGGGAGGGAGAGAGGGAGAGAGGGAGAGAACCATGCTGCACTGTGCACAGAAACACACACACACACGCACCACTGCAGGCGAGCCAGATCTCCAACACAGCCCACCCTCCTCTCTCACCATTCTTTCTCTCACTACACACACACGCAACATACAAACACACACACATGCACAAAACACTGCAGGAGGGAAGGAAAGCTCCGTCACACAATAAAACACATCCATCACTGGCACACACTGAGTTTTTTTTATTTTTAAATGCCCAACAGAACAACAATTCACCACTTATTCTCAACCAATCCAGCCTACTCTTTTGTCATTGGTGTTTGAAGTGATATATTACTGATGCTCGTATAGCCAGTCTACCTCAAACAACATCCTCATATCATTAGGTAATATCGTCACGGCCACAGCCGCGCCCCCTGTCATATTCAGCGCGGTTCCTTGGTTTTCCTGGGCCTCGCGTCTCCCTCATCTGACAGCTGTCATCACCTGTGTCCCGACCAGGTGGGAGGTTCCGGCTCTCGTTAGTGTTATTGCTTCCACCTGTGCCTTATCTGGTTTTGTTCTAAGTCCCTGTTTTGTGGCCAGTCTTTGTCAGGTTGAGTCTCTGTTTCCGATCCGTACTCGAGGGTCTCGTTCTGTCAGAATCAGTGTTTCTTTGATCCTGCCTTCATCACCAGCTCCTGGGTCCATCCCTTCTGCACTCGCCGGTGACAAATCGACGGTAGCATTGAAATATCCATTCAATCTGGAAAACAGATTTGATATTTCCCACGTGTCAACAGCTTCCGCACCACAGGCACAAGTGTTCTGAGTTCCGGAGCTCAGAAGGTGTTACATCGCTACAACTCATTAAAATAGTTAGCAAACTGCACACACCCCAACACAGAAGTGTGAGGACTGAACCAAGGTGCTCTCCCACTCTAGCCTCGCTCCCAGCAGGTTTCCACCTTGCATGGATGAAGGCATGAAGCTCCAGCAGAACAGGTTACGCAGCGGAGCTTGAAACAGGAACGAAAACAACTTTTCTCCCTCCATTTTCAGATGTGATGGTAATGAAGAGGTAGCGTAGCCAAAGCCAGGTTTTAGGCCAAAGCGGTCAAGTCTAAAGCTCCTCTAAAGACCTCTCTAAAGGCCCAGCCCAGGCAGCAGAACAAGCATCATTACCTACAGGCAACGGAAAGTTGTTGTGCAACGCCAACTGCTTAGTAACCCCATGCTGCCTGTGACCATAACGCACTGATGATTTGGCTGGATGGCGACTGGATGGTGACATCCGTGGCTCTGGAATTCATTCAATAACTATAACTCAGTTAAATGTCTCTATGACCCCCCCCACCCCCCACATACATATCTGTGCCTGAGACCGTCTACCCCCCCCCCCCCCCCCACGCTGTTTGATGCATCTTCCCTCTGAGTTGTGTTGGCTCCACTCTGTGTACTGAGGAGCTGATTAGCTGACACGCTGGGGTCGCTTGGCAGCTGAGTGGAGAGCAGGAACTAGTTTGAGGCCGCCACCACTCCATTCCCTGTCTGCTTTCCTTCAAGCGCCTTGCAGCATCTGAAAAGGCTGCACCGTGGCCGCTGCACGAAGGTGCTCCGTTTCAGGAGGTGAAAACTTTCCTAATGTGCTTGGGTGTGACAATGACGATTTTTCGATAGGTTCTCGCTCAAAGTCAAGTGAGTGTGTCTATGGGAGGTGAGTGATTTGCCATGTTAGTGTCTGTATGGGATCGCCAGGAGGGTGAAAACTAGAGATTTGTTGAAAAATGTATCAGATTTTTGTGTGTGTGCCGGGGGGAAGTTGTGTGTGCAAACTTGTAGTGTGTGTAGTTAGGAGGGATGGATAGAATTTAGTGTGTGAGGGGGGATGGATGGATAGCATGTAGTGTGTGAGAACATGGCATGTGTGTGAGGAGGGGTATGTGGTGTGTGTGTGTGTGTGTGTGTGTGTGTAGTGTGTGTACTTCAGTGTGTGTGTGTTTGAGACATGGGCTCAGGTGGATTGGAAGACTCGGCAGGAGCTTAGCAGATGGATGTTTGGAGCAGCTTTATGCCCTCCAGCAAAACTCCCTGGAAGACTCACAGACAGACAGACAGACAAGCGGGCAGGCAGGCGGGCGGGCAGGCAGGCAGGCAGGCAGGCAGGCAGGCAAGCAGACACGCGCACACACACACGATTCTCCACATTACACCCCAATCCATCTCTCACTCCCCTCTCGCCACCATAAAACACACAACTACAACCTTCTCTTGGCCATACACCTGGTCACTGATATGCCAGTACTGAGGACCAAGCGAAGCTACATCCAGCCAGCGTGACACGTACGTCTCCTGTCGCAGGCACGATTCCAATCACGGCTTTGAATACCTGCCTAGACCACCTGAGTGTAACGCCAAAATCACCTCAATTAAATCAAAATAATGTGCATTTGGACGTTTGTTTTATCGCAGAACCCCTCTCCCTTCCCGTAAAATCCATGATCCTTTCATCCAAGGAGGCACATGGTGGGATTTGAAGGTCCAATCTCTAAATCTGCTGCCACATTTTTCAACAAACAGCATTATTTTCATGATGACTACAGTCTGGCCAGTCTTCCCTTTAGTACAGTGAACCCTGGTCTGGTACAGGCTTGTGGCCGTGTCCTTAAAATGTTTTCTATGGCCAGGCATGAAGAAGGAGGAAGAGGGGGAGGGGGGAGAGGGCTGGACTCTGCTTCCTCCATCTCCAGCCTCTCACTTATCATCCTCCCATTTCCTTGCTACCCACATTTTCCGCCGGATCTTTGAGTCCGACAGCGTTCCTCGCGCGATAACTTGAACCCTCATCCTCTACATTTTGCCCACTAACTCTCTCTCTCTCTGCTCACGCATTTTCGAGCTATGTATTGCATCCAGTCTCTCTGCCCATTTATATCCACATAGTTTCCATCCCTCCCTCCCACTCTCTTTCCACCCGGACAGTCCCACAGGGCTATCCTCTGCCAGCCCACGACACAGATCAGAGGCCAGCCAGTCATCCGCACCATCCCTTCCATCCCTCCCATCTCTTCCATTCTTTCCTTTCCTCCCTCTCAGTTGGTCTGCCTTCGAAATCCTCACATCTCTCCCTCTTTGTCACCCTCTATTTGAACGTGTCTTCTCCCCTCAATCTCTCTCTCTCTGCCTGTCTCTTTGTCTGTCTGTCTGTCTGCATGTCTCTCTCTACCTTAAGCTCCTCCTCTCATGTCTTGCGGTGCTTCTTTTGACCATTTTGTGTCTGCCTTCTGTTGGTCCATCTCCATCCCGTGTCTGGGGTCATCCCCACATCTGTGCCCTCCTTAAAATCCAAGTAGCTATGCTAAGTCCCCGCACCTACTTGTTGGTTCGTTAATGTCTACATCCCGTCGGGATGAGGGCTGCAGCGCTAACTTCTCTCCCCTTTTTTCTCTCCCCTCCTCATCCTCCTCTCCTTTGCTCTCATCCCCATCCCCTCTAGACATTTTCTCTCTCACCTCCGTCTCCTTCACCTCATCCTCGGTGTTGACAGTCAAGGACAGTCAGTGGCAGAACAGAAGACAAACAGCGAGTGAGGGAGTGGGCGAGAGAGAGAGAGAGAGAGAGAGAGAGAGAGAGAGAGAGAGAGAGAGAGAGAGAGAGAGAGAATGTGAAAAGCATGGGACTTGGGAAATTACACATAATAACCTGTAATTCCCTTCAGAATGGAAGCTACTCCTGTCCTGCTCTTTAGCCTACTGGTGGAGAAAGGGAGAGAGAGAGTGAAAGAGATAGAGAGAATTGAATTGAGAGGTATTAGACCACTTCAGTTCAAGGACACAGTCTGGCAGGGTTCCTGTCTAAGGAATGAGACAAACACACACACACACGCTCACACACACCAGACACATTAGTAAGCCCATTGGGTCTCTTCTTACTATAGTACACACCTTCTCCGGGCCACGAGAGAGAGAACAACATGCAAATGTACTATAAGTGCTCTCGTCCATACAGTAGTTCCACAACAAAGAATGCAGCAGCAGTTTCCAGGGGGCAGGTCAACAACTTTTTAAAATCAGCCCTTGTAGAGAATAGAAAAACACATCACCCAAGAAGATCATACAGTCTTCTTGATAGTCCTTTTAGTCCTCGTAGTCACACCTGTTTCACCCAACCAATGCTGGAGAACAGAGCCCTACAATTTACACAGAACTACCACCATTAACAAATCAAAGGTTAGGGAATGGGGAATGGCAAAGACAGCTCTCTAGCCAGTCCGCATGCTTCCCACCCCACCTCAGAGTGTGTTGGCTCTCTTCCTCCTACACAAAACACAGATAAGACTGGATTTCACTGTTTTCCAACAGCTACAGCTAATCCCTATTGAGCCTTGGCCCAGTTTGACAAGCCAGCCGTTTGGATAGGAAGCAGGGATAGGAGGCTCTGCTCTTTTTAAATAACGAAAAAAAAAAAAATTGCAAGGCCTGTGTCTGTTGCTAGTGCCGATGTAATCTGTGTCACTCTTTTCTTTTTTTCCCCCGGCCTCCTATCGTTCTCTTGTCTCTCTCTCTATCTCTCTCACACTCACTCTCTGTCTCTCTCACTCTCTTACTCTTTCTCTCCCTCTTTCCTCAGCACTGTCCAATTGCAGAGGAGGCAGCTGTGTTGAATTGAAAAGTGTGCCAGCCATAATCCTGCATGCACACCGCCCGAACTTGGCCAGGAACCCTAATCAAAAGGGCCGTCGTGTGAAGCAGTATCACAACGCAGACCCTAGCTAGTCAGATAATGGGGAAAAACAGCCTTCCGGTGATCAGCCAAAACCAGGGTTGATAGTTATCCTGTCAATCCTGGTGAGACAATAAAACAATCCTCATCACAACAACCAATTACCGAGCTGTATGTAAAGAGATGGGCATCAAATGAGGTCCCTGTCCTCTGGCTGCCAAAGCTTGTTAGCCCTGAGGTAAGATGCTAGCCGCGCTAGTTAGCGAGCTAGCTTGCGGTAGCGAAGGCACCGGGGCAATAAGTAAAAAACTGTCTGGAGACAAAAGTGCACTGTAGGATGGGAGACTACAGCAGGACCTGAGGGGTTTGTCTTGTCTGGTCTACCGAGGGAGGGAGCACCCAAACAGGGGTTCTGAAACACAGAAGCGGCCCCTCCAGCTGGAACTAGAACTAGATCTGGAGCTGTAATTAGATGTTCTGTGCTCGACTCCCACGCGCCTCAGATAAGATGCCCTCCCTCTCTCCCTCAGCAAATAGGCTCCCCTGTGCCTGAGCTTTGACTCTGGCTCCACAGACACACACACACACACTCGCAAAATACATGAACAATCCTCTCCACAACATCCACCACAGACAAGCATGTACTGATGCGCGTACCCTTTTAGCCAGACACAGTATACGCGTGCACGCAGACGCTCTGTGGAACGCGCGACCTCTGAAGTATACGGGGGAACCACGAAGATTATCTCTCTCAACCCTCTGTGCAGTTCACTGTTTATGGCTGCACTTTCTCTCTAATGAGACGTGCGGCTGAGTGTTCTTCACTGCAGCGCATCAGTCATTGGCACACATTGATCCTAATCTGTATTTCCAGTTTGACCTTATACTACCTCATTAGTATCACGGATGATGCTATCCATTGTTTCTTTAAGTAAGTCTATTGATGGATGTTGATTCTTGTTGACAATGGCAGGCTTGCAGGAAGGCTGATGTCCCCTATGTAAACCCAATGTGCATTCCACTGTCCTGTTTATAAGGAACAAAGCTGTAATAATAACATGTTTTATTCTGTCTCCATTCAGCTGATGGACCCATGTATTGGTAGGCGGAAGAATGGTTGTGTATTTACCACTGTCTCATGGAATCATCCAGACTTCTTAAAAGTAAAGCGTGTGGAGAGTGAAAAGGTGCCGTACATGATACTGATAACGAAACAACCGTCGCACTGACTGCAGCCAATAAACCAGTTAGCACACTCAAATCAAACAGATGCTGACCAGTTTACTAATGAGCTATTCAAGCCAGCTTCCATAATGCTGTTTCTCTGTCTGCTTGAGCTTCTGACTGGTGAGAGCAGGGGACCATGTTGGCTTGCGACCACAGGACGTTTTAATCAGTCGTGTCCACAGTTCATTGGGAATTCATTGTTGTCGCCCCCACCTCCCATACCCCGCCCCCAATCTCCCAACCCCCACCTCCACTCCCCAACCCAACCCCCACCCCCAACCAAACCAGAAACATTGTTTCGAGGAATTATCAGCCTCTAGCAGCAAGCTGCGTAAATACATGCAAGGTCATGCTGGAAACTACTATGGATGGCTAATATGTACAAGCATGATACCAATATCTGGCAATACTGCCAATTCCATGGTGCCCTTGACTGAAGAATGTTGTCTGTGGCACCTTTAGATAACATGTTAAATCGTCCTCTGAGCTAAGTGCGCCAAAATGCTTAATATACAGCTATGATATTTGAATTATAATCTGACACCATGTTCCACTCAAATTGTAATAGCCTACTGAAATAGATAGGCTGATACTATTTTCTTGAGTATACAAATTGCCAAGATAATGGTACAAGATTGTTAGATAAAGAATATCTTTGAATATATTGCTAATACTTGATACCAATGTAATGGTAGTACAATATAATAGCCACACCCGGACAGTTTAACTTACAATGTGAATAAAACAACAGAGGTCAGCTGGTGACATGGTAAGGCATGATGGGTGTGTACACACACAGATGCACACACGCAGACGCACGCACACACAGACGTGCACATGGAGACACACATGAAGATGCGCACACGCAGACGGACACACACAGACGTGCACGTGCAGACACACACGCAGACGCACGCACACAGACGTGCACATGCAGACACACACACGCACACGCACACACACAGACCACTAGTCTGGTGTGACGGGACGCAAAGCAAAGCGGAGAAGGCATAACGATGACTCACCCCTACAGTCACAGGGCTTTCACACACCCCGCCCCCCCTCCTGACACACTCATGCAGACAGACACACGCGCGCAACATCCACACGCTCAGGCACCCTCGTGGCATACCCCCCTCCCCACACACATACACACACTCTTCCAACACACACACACACAAGCACACACTTTCTCAGCCAGACCTGTCACACAGCATCAGCCCCCTGCCCACAGACTTCTGTTGACAGGTGTGGCCCGCCAGTCACGCAATAACACCAACCAACCAGCCAGTCAGCCAGCCAGCCAGACAGCCAGTTAGCCAGTTAGCCAGTCAGCCAGCCAGCCAGCCAACCAGCCAGCCAGCCAGCCAGCCAGCCAACCAACCGGCCAGCCAGTCAGCCAGCCAGCCAGCCAAACAGCCAGTCAGCCAGCCAGCCAGTCAGCCAGCCAGCCAGCCAGTCAGTCAGTCAGTCAGTCAGTCAGTCAGTCATTCAGCCGACCAGCCAGCCAACTTTGGCCTCCAGCCTTCTCACTCCTGACAGGCAGCCTTGCGTCTCCCACTCCAAAAGCAACCTAGGGGCAGCCATGCCACACTAAAGCTCCTGTGTCGTCAAGGCTAATATGGACTGTGGTAACTCTACAGGAGAGGCACTCCAATGAATACTAGATGGGGGTGCAACAGCACTGCAGTGGGTTAGGTAACGCTGGTGTGGGACGTTGCAGAGACCCAGTTTCACAAGCAGCGTTCACGTTCTGGGGACCCTGAATGGGTGCGTTTTGTGGGTCCTTTGTTAATGTGTGTCTATGTATTGTGTTTATGTGGCGGGGGGGGGGGGGTCATGCAACCTGCATCTTGAGTAGTGAACTATATAACTGAAACTTTTGTCTGTTTCGGTTTGTTTGTATGTGTATGTGTGTTCGTGGGAGTGTAGCGGACAAGATGTACACTGTTGTCTCTGTAAATCGTGTAGAATAGCGGCGTTCCTTCCACGGTCCAAACAGCCTGACGCTAGGCTCCCTATCAATGCACTGGCAAGATGCTTCGCTGTTTATGAAACCACCCTCTCTCCTGACGCAGTATAGAGGACCTCCACACTGAACTGGGATAA
>BROE01000009.1:10105921-10118884 GCA_036571765.1 Plecoglossus altivelis
CGTTGGCACACAGGGTACAGAGGGGCCCAGTGGTGCTGCGTCAGTGGTTCTCAGGGAAGTGGGTGAGACCCCCAGGTGCCTGGTAGCTTTGGCCTACTTGGACTAGCTGCTTACGTCCTCTGCTCCTCTCTTTTACCCAACTCTCTCTTTCTATCATACATTCTCTCTGTCTCTCTCCCTTTCTCTCTCCTTCTGTGGTTGTTTAACGTAGCACAGAATCCCTGTAGCTAAACCCGAAACCCTGCTAAAATGTTGCCATGAGCAGGTTAGTTTCATATTTGATAAGTTTTGGGTGTGATGTTAAACTGAGCTGAAGTTTCTCAAAAGAATTCCATCTTTGTTGAGGTGCAATGATTGTCTGTTTTTTGGAGTCTTTTCGAAATGGGCTTTACCAATAATGAGTTTCTTTGCCAAAAATGTCAACCTGCAACATTTCTGTGAAGGGTTCCAAAAAAAAGGGTTGCTTAAAAACAAATCGATCACTTAAACACAAGCCCCACAAGCACAGAATGGCCTTTTCAATTCAAAAGAATGGATTGACACACCAAAGAGAAGAGTTATCAAAAATAAGTGTGCTTCAATTGCTACCTGATACAAGTCTGGCTTCATTTCTGTGTATGATTTGCCAAGCTTGCCAAAGCACACGCATTAAGAGCTCAAAACTGAAGCCAAATCACTACTTTTTGTTGGACAAACAATGGCTGTCTGAGGCTATCAACTGTATTGATTGTGCGCGTGGGTGTGTATGAGTGAGCTAGCGCGTGCTCAGAAAACCCAGCCTGTCTGAATCCCTGCGCTCCCACGGGCCACAAACGTTGCATGCGTGCACACAGATACACGCTTGTGTCCTCTGCACATGCACGCCCTAAGAGAGAAGTGCGGACAGGGATTGGAGGGTGAACCTGTTCGTCTGGGAAAAGGAGCGCACTCCTGTTCGTCTGTGACACCTCTCATTTGCCGATGTCGTCTGAAACCGAGCGGAAGGCCGGGGTCAGGCGACCCAATGACTCAGAACCCATGGTGCATGCTCCTGCACAGACACAAGCACACGCAGCCCCCCCACCCCCCATCCCCCCTGCCTCGCTGGGACAGCTGATCTGTTCAGTTGTCACGGTGAAATGCAACGAACAACGAAACAAAGAAAGGATACATTTTGGAATATTAGAGTGTCATGGAGACATGACATGGGGACCATTTGTAAGAGAGGAATAGAGATTAAGAGAGATAGATATTTGGAGATAGGTGCGCACTGTTTGGTAATCTGCAACACGAAGTGTACATTTCTATGTTTTGTCCTCAAGCAAATAACTCTCCTGAGAACAACAAACAGACTGTTATGAGAAAAGGAAGGAGAGAGTTGGGAGACGCAATGCGTTCTCAAAGTGCACGCCATCCATTCATCCCAGACTGTGTCACTTGCCATTATCAATTACCCAGTGCAACGTTAGCGCAATATTGCCGACGTGTAACTGGAAGATTTTGCTGTGATCTAAACTGACGAATCTGATTTGAAAGCGCTGGCATAAATATGGAGCTTACTCTTTCTCCAATCGGCCTGTTGAATAATGGATGCCTGTTTTGTAATAATTTCCCAATATCACACTGCTTTTCTCCCTGCAAAGGCCTTGAGGAGGAAAGGATCATTTACTACCTTCATCCTCCCCCCATTCAGCCTCTGTTTTCCCCTGTTTTCTTCTCCTCCCCTTGTTTCTTTTGGAAATGTCAGAGACGTACTCGGCGAAATGTTTCCGACAGATGGTAGAAGAGGTTAAAAACCAGCAGGGGATGCGACATTCAAGACAAGCTTTCTTTCACGAGGCTCACAAGGGGTTTGTGTCGGTGTCAAGGTGGGGACAGAACGGAACAGACATCACATTCTTGGTGACAGGATCATTGTTGAGAGACCACAAACCTCGTTCAGATACTCGTCCTCCACAATGTTGTCTTACCCTTCTGCGAGTCTGAGACAGCACTGTTGTTGATAAATAGGCAACTGGCCAAAGTTAGCACTTTTGCGATTTGGTCATCATATCCCCATCATATTACATCTGATCACTTTGAAGTGTGTTTGAATGACAAATGGTGATTTCTAACTACCTGGGTGTTAGGTAGGTCAAAGTAACACCTCCGATGGAACCACTTTCTGACCACTCATGTAATCTTGGCTTTCAATATGTTCTGTCTCACAATGGCGCTAGAAGGGAAACTCCAGACCCTTTCATTGTCCCTGGGAAAGTGCCTCAAGTTTGCCAAGAAAAAATGACACGCCCTACTTTTATGGTTGGGTGTTTACCTGAAAGTGAAACAATTCCCACAAAACAACTGCATACCATTTATAAACAGCAAAATGAACAGAGCCATTTCCTAGACTTGTGTTATACAAAGACAGAAAAAACAAAACCCCTGAAAAACCAGTCAGGAAGAGGTTAAACAGGAAAATCTGACACCCATCCAAGTGGCTAACCCTTAGTCCACTTTTCTACCCATTCGGTCACATGGCCTGATGCCGGCAGCATCTCCTTGATACATGTTTGGGGGTGCCAGTCTCGGCCGATTCTCAGGGGACGAGAGTGGCTGTGAAGCAGGTGAGTGTTGTCCCCAGGTGATGAATGCCTGAGGGACCCTGTTATGCCACAAGGTGAAAGTGTCCATTAATCACCCCACTTCCTGCACACCCCCGGCTCTCCCATTACCCACGCGTTCCGAGCAGCCTGATTGGTTTTTAATTGGCCTGCCCGCCAAGAGATAGATCATGTTTTCCCTCAGGAAAAGGCAGGGAAGTGTGGGGGCCTTGTTCATATCCGGGGAGGGTAGAAAGCAGATAGGTGAGGGATTTCCCAATTCCACATCCCCTCCCAGCATCAAACCCAAAGGGACTTGTGGTGAATCTGGAGGGGTGGACCAGTGTCTAGCAATCGACTATACGCCTTCTCTTGCCTCTTTCGCGTGCCGTTGTGGGAGATTCTGTCGTTTCAGATCCGTGCAAAGTGTGAGACAATCATCTGATTGCCTCAGATCTAACGTGGCGGCAGTGTGAGCCTTGCAATAGGCAAGAATCTAGGATGCATCTGTGAAGGAAGTGTAAGTATAGAGATCTTAGTCTGAGGAGGAGTCTCATTGACGAACTGCCCATCACCACAAATCTATGATTTCCCAACCTATTTGATGCCCATCAAGTCATTTAGTGATTCCAACCGTGATCCTTTACAACACCATTATGTTGGGTTTCATCAGTTAGATGAGGGCATAACTCAAGTGCAGCAACAATATCTGTCCGAATTGTTTGGGGTACCAAGCTGCACCCAAGTCAAATAGGTCTAAAAGCATTGGAATGAATCCTTGCCACAACCTAATCAATCCTTCCAGGTTGTTAGGAATCGTCGTCGAGTGATTGGTCCACTCCATCACATCTCTTGGGGATGCATTCATCTCCCCGTGCCACACGCTGCTCTGTGGAAGTACTCTTTGCGGGCGGCTAGCTTGTAAGCTTGTTTAGACCGTGCCAGAGGGAAATGTTGTGATCCTCTCCTGTTTTGCGTAGATAGGCCCTTGGGCAGCCTGGGGTCAGCGTGTAGCCTCAGGTTAGCCGGCTCAGCAGGCAACAAGGTGCTCCCTCAAAGCTCATAGCTTATGTCTGGGCATGGGCAGACAGGCCTGTGTAGCTGTTGAGCTGAGAGATGCTAGCATGCAACTGTATTGTAGCAATGCTTCCCTTTAACTTAGCGATGATTGGACAGGCTAACCTTAGCAATCGTCTCCATGGCCACCCCACATAACATGTGGAGTAATGTTAGCCGGGGGTTTTGTGACCTCTCTGGTTGTATTCTGGGAGTCCTTAAGAGACCCTTCAGAGCGTCCTTCGTTAGACTGCTTAGGGGTCGAACACAGACCTTGGCACACAGGCCTGGAGACAGATCTCTCCACTCGACCTCATGCTAAAGACATTCAGTGAACATTGAAATAGTACCGCAGAAGCAGATCATCGCCCCCGATGTTTCAGAAGCGAAAATTCTGTCGTTCATTTTACAAAGCTCTTTTCGTGAAATAAAATAGATTTTGGTTTTTAATGTAAGGCGGAAACTATTAAAACTGTTGAGTAGTTTAAAAAAATGAAGCGCAACAAATCCTGTGCAATAAAAGATTTACATTTTAAATGCTTTTTAGGTGTGGTTCAGTCATCTACCCAAAAAACACGTCCCCACCGCGAAAACAGGTACCCAACATTTGTGTATAGTCTCATATTGGCCAAAACCTAAAACTATGCCCTAATGGAAGAGGGGTGGACAGTGTATTAATACTAACCAATACTCCTGTAATTGTAATTATTTGACTAGGGATTAAATTAGAGCACCAAATAGTCAAAGTAAAGTTCAAATCAAATGTCTATTTAAAAACATTGCATATGAAGTACTGTCAATTATAAGGCAAACACGTTACCAAAACGAAGGTTGGAATCGATCTACTATTATTGCAAATCAAAGAAAGACAGAGTAAGAAGAGGGTATGGAGCAACAGAAGCTGTAGAATGAGCTGAGGAAAAAGACCTCAGAAGAAACTGAATCTGGAGACTAATAGTCCACGTCCCCCTTTTCTGTCCAACAATTATCTGCAAGACCAGCCAATCAGACCACCCGCTGACCCTTTCTCATCAACATATGACCAATACCAATGCGACAGTAAGTCACACAATGAGGTGTGGGGACCATCAAGCAAAGGCAACCTTGGTTTAGAGCGTCTGTGAGGTGGAGGACAGGGCCTCTCCCACCCTTGTGTGCAGTACAGTAAGCCTCAAGCCCATGCATGTTGCTGAAATCCTATCAGTCCTCAATTTCCTCTCAGCCGCCGTGAGACTGTTATGATTAGGTGAGGGGGGCTCTTCAGATGCCGAGGAAAGGGTGAGAGAGTGAGGGAAGGAGAGAGCTGGAGGGTAGGGGAGGGAGGGGTGTTCCCATGGCGCTGGTCATAGTCAGACCCAGGGAGCGTGCTATCCCTCTATAATTTAATCACATTTGGCTGTCTCCCTGTCCTCAGCCCACTCAGCAAAGCACGCTAGGCACCACAGTGACATGCTCAGCCACACTCTCTCCCTCTCTCTCACTCTATCTCTCTCTATATATCTCCCTCTCTCTCTCTTTTTACGGCACACATGTTCAACCGGGTCTCATAACAAGCAAGAGATTTCCCTCCTAATCCAGTCAGTTGAATGTTCTGGGGAGCATGCAACCTCAGCCCCTACTCAGTCAGCCTACATGCCTGCCACCTCCCTGCACAGGGTAAGCCTCCTGAAAACCTGCAACAACGACAGCCTGTCTGGCAGACTTGTTGTGTAATACAGGAGACAGTCTGGATCTTCCAGTTCAGCCATGATTTGAAGGAGGGAAATATACAGGGAAACTTTTTTTGTGAAATTCTGCCAAACATTCACAGATGGCTTCACTGTATAAAGAAGTACCATGTCATCATATGTTTGTATGAACATTGAAAAAATGAAGACCTGGATAAACAACGATTTCATGTTGCCTCAAACCAAAGTGAATTGGTGTTGGAAAATGGCTTTGTTTAGTCAGAAAGGGGACAAGTTGCAATGCATCTGCTCCTGCTATGTGCCACTCACTGGAGCTCTGACAATACATCTGTATGTTCTCCCTTGTGACACCCAGGGAAGGTGTGTTGGAAGATGAGAGCCCAAAGGGACAGAGATGGCTCTGGTGTATTTGTGTGTGTGTGTGTGTTTGTGTGTGTGTCATTCAACAGACACTACTACTCTGTGTCCTTGAAATAGAATGGCCCAACACTGTTTCTCTCTCCATTTCTGGATTTCTTCTCCAGCTTCTACTGCTGGAAACCTTTGCTCCTTTGAGCATGTCTGTCCTCCCACTGTGCCTGTCATTGTCTTGTGTGGGCTTCTCTCCTCGCTTTTCTGTCCCTCCTCTTGGAGGTACAGGCTGTGATAGCAGGCTGACACCAGACAGATTCCCCAACCTCCACAAATGGGCTGAGGACATCACACCATAGAGTAGGTGAGACAGACTTTTATACTATGCATGAACACACCGCATTTATTTTGATTAAACACCAGAGCGTAATGAATTTCAAAACTTGGAAATTATTGCCAGAGTACAGAAGTATAGGATTTACTATTGAATGCACAATAAGATCACAACATGCAAGTGTACTGGAAGTCCTGCACTTTTAACACCTCTTTGGTCACTAATAGCAAAAGTTAATATCATTTTCTGAACAAGTAAATAAATGATTCTGATGACAAAAAAGTATGCAAAGAATTAACTTTACGAAGTAGAAGAGCAACACGTTACATTTAAAATAAATATGTAATTTAGACAACTTATCATCTCAAATGATTGTGTCTACTGTACTTTCATGCTCCAAAATACCTTTCTGTCATAAGATTCAGATACACATTTTATATCCACAAATATAAAATAACCACTTAACATGATCAGTACATAGAAGCCATAGCGCCACCCAGAAAAATAACAGAAGCAAGTTACCTACCGGTCCTAAAGGAAGTCTTCTCTCAAACTTTTCCTGTTCTCCAAAATGTGCAATTTTTCACTCTGTCTTTCTGTCTTTCCTTCTTCCTTTTTTATATCGCTAACGATTTCCCAACGACACCCAGAGCTCACTGCAAAGTTCCTCTCCTCCCTTCACGTATGCAAATCATTTCTCATGACTTGAGAGGCGGCTGGGAGTGAGGAAACGCGGGGCGAGGGGAAAGAGGGAGAAAGAGACGGATGGAAAGGAGGAGATAACGTTCGGAAGGCAGGCGACCAATGGGCCTGGAGCTCAATGGAAAAGGGGAATCAGGGCAGCACCAATGAGGCGAGGCAGAGCAAAGGAGAGGGAGAGAGAGAGAGAGAGAGGCAGAGCGATGGAGAGGGAGGAAGCGGGAGAGTGAGAGAGAGAGAGAGAGAGAGAGGGAGAGAGAGAGAGGAGGCAGGAGGGGAGAGGGATGGCGACAAGCTTTTGCAGCGAGGCTAGGAGACAACGACGCTGGCAGAACGGACGGGGATGAGCCGGAGAGTGAAGCCAGAGAGAGGGAGGGAGAATAGGGGGCTAGGGCACGGCAGATGCGCGCCGTAGAGAGAGGCTAGCATCCCCTTGCGAGATGGAGAGACTGCAGCAAAGACAGGAGAGAGAGAGAGACAGAGGGGGGGGGGGAGAAAGCAAGGAAGGGAAGAAAGGGAGGGATCTGGCTTACCTCTGTCTATCTGGCATCCTTACCCAGTCATTCAGACTCCACACAGCCAGCGATAGAGGCACACGCCGAGACAGATGAATACTACGTACAACAAAGGAGAGGAATGCCAAAACCGCCTGGTACCCTAAAGCAAGTGTGCTTGCATGTGTGTGCGTGTGCGTGTGCGTGTGTGTGAAGGAGGGGAGCGTGAGAGCATGTGTGTTGCAAGTGTGCTGGGAGGAGGGTGAGAGAGATGGTTGAGAGAGGCTTAACACAATTTCTTTGGTGTCCTAGCCTCGATTGTTTACCCTCTCAGATATAGCTACGTACCCCTGTTTAAAACTGTTGTACCAAAGACTGTCTCTACATGGTGTTAATATCGTATGCAGACATGTATTTGCTGGATCCCTGTCACTAACACTTTGATGTTATCGCTCTCTTTCTTTCTTATCCTCTTCGTCTCTGCGTGTGGGTGTCTCTCTCTTTCTTAGTCTCTCCATCTCACTGTGTGTCTGGCAAGGTTAAAAGCAAAGCCCCAACCAGAAACTCACAAAAGATGACTTCCTTTGGTTTATAACACATTGTCGGGCAACCAAATATAGTTGGGCATACTGCAGCCGTTTAAGAAGTCTGTGCTCGCTTAAGATAAGGTTGCTGAACTGGGAAGACTGTTAATTAAGACTGCTTCTATGTCTGGGTGTTGAACCTGGATGAACTGAGGAATTATGAAGGCAAAAGATGTATCACGGCTTAATAAGTGTAGCTAGCATTCTCTAACACTCTTTCTCAGTCCAGAAACTAGCTTCAGACAATATTTACATTATCGTCTTGTTTTGTCATGGAGCTCCTGCATTAGAGTCAATGGAAAAAGGGGGATAATCGCAGTGCAGTTAACATATTTGAACAGATATGCAAACGCAGCAATCCTAATTAGCTTGCTGAGACATATTTGAAATTAGATTATAATATAGATTGTTTTCTAACTGGACAAATGTGTTAATTCATGTTAATTCATTCATTTCTTTGTTGGGTTAATTTGAATGACTTCAGTTCGTGTGAAAATGCATGGGGACCCAAACCTCGAGGGAGATTGGAAAAATAGCCAGAGGTAACAGCAATAAGGGCAACGCAACATTATTCAAATTAATTCATAATTTGAATATAAATATTAAAAAACACTAGATGGTTACGATGTATTGTAAAGGTTTTTTTTTCTCTCTTTAAAACTGAGGTCAACAGGTACTCTGGTCTAAACACACATTAAGACCATGGAAGGGTTATGCACGCGTTAAAAGCTCAGAACAAACTCAGTTTATTTTATAGGGTAGACGTTGTATACGAGATAGATTTTTCGCTCTTTGCTTTATGTATTCTTCGAGGCATCTTACAGTGTCATTAGAAAGCCAGCAGTGAAGTGACGAGTACTCAAGCGGACTGTGACACCGCATGCCCGGAGGGAGGGCGATATTAGAAATGTCGTATTCACATTTGGGTTTGGTAATGCCAATCAAGCTCCGTTCATTAACTTTGCATTGAAGGGTCATAAACACACCATAGCGAGACAGAGCGTGTGGGCATTGTCGTGTGTTTCTTGTATTATCATTAATATCATGAAATACTAATAAAATACCTTTGTCAAAAGTAAGAATTATTTGTTGTGGTGGGCGGGATTGAGCGCAAACTATGTGGTGCCTACCATTCAAATTAATAATTAATCTGAACCGTAGTAACTTATCGAATTGTTTTTTTAACACAACAAATAAACAGAAGAAACAACATTATCTGTTTATTTGATCCAATGATTGCTGTTGGAAGAAAAATATTATCCGCCTTGAGAATATTTAAAATAATCACACACGGTGCATTGAGATGAGTTTACAAGAAATATTTGTCAGAAACCAATAGCTCGTAGATTTGACAATGGAATTGAGGCTAATTGGTGGTCGCACTGGACAGCTACCGGTGCTGAAAAGCACAGGCAGTGGGCCCGCAGAGACCCTCTCTGCAAGTCACTGTGTAAGAGTATAGAAAGACAGGCAAATCAATTAAGTGGTCTGGAGGACGGGTACGTAAAAGCGTAACCCCTGATGACATAAATGAATTGTCAAAATATGGAGCGACGGAAATACAACAATTCACAATAGCCAAGCATCCATCCTCCATGACACAGAAACCACAATCAGAAACGCTCATGGTAAACCTCTCTCAATAGACAACAGCTAGGACAAGGCTAGCCTTCATCCTAGCAGGAGAGCGAAGGAGAAAAGGGGGAAATGAAAGAGAGCTAAAATATCCTCCACAAAGGCTCACCTAGGAGAGGGGAGCAGAGTGGAGGCTGAGGCATCACCACCAACAGCAGCACGCGCATACACACACCTTCTCTCTCTCCCCCTCCCTTTTACAAACACACAGATAGAGGAATTAAGGGTTCCCAGTAGTCACAGGAGTGAAGGAATGGAGGGTCGGTGTGTTTCGAGGTGATTTGAGCTCTGAAAGGGGAGCTGATGAATAGAAAGAGTAGGAGAAGGTAGGCGAAGGTTGTTGTGTTTAGAGACTTCCAGAGGCAAGGATGGAAAAGAGAAGTTTGTTGTTATGATGGACTGCGGGAGAGAAGGATACGTAGAGAAAAGAAAACAGTGAAGATTTGAAGCCATGCAGATCTAGGGGTGCGAGAGAGCAAGAGATTTAGTCAGATAGGGGATTAGGGTGACTTCTGTGGGAGGGGTGAAAGATAGAGTAAGCCTGTAGTTTGACTGATTTAAAACAGGGAGAGGTGCTGTCTCTCCCAAATTGCTATGACAAATGTGTCAGACATGAAAGACTGTAGCTTTGGCCTGGGGACATCCTGCGTGCACACACAGCACATCCGGAGATGGGAAATACACACGCGCGCACACACACAGACCCGGAAAACACTCACACAGAACACACACTCAAGCGCGCATGCACACACTCACTGACAAACAATGCATCAAAAATCCAATGCACTCACATGAGAACAAAGGCAGGCACAGAAGTAAACAGAGCACATAAATAAACATTCACACATATTATGCAGACATAAACACACACACACACACACACAGTCCATCTCACATCTCGCTTTTCCACAGAACCTCAAAACTCCCATCCTTCCTTTCTTTCTATTTTTCTCTCTCTCTCTCTCTCTCTTTCTCTTTCTTTCTCTCTCTCTCTCTCTGTCTCTCTCTCTCTGTCTCACCTTCTCTCTCCCTCTTTCCCTCTCTCTCCCCCCCTTCTCTCTCCCTCTCTCTCTGTCTATCCCTCCTTCCCTAGCCTCCAAATCCATGGCATATGACCTTCTGTTGAATAGATAAAGAATGTGCTTATCAGTCATGCAAATGAGCCTGAATTCATTTTCCACAACAGATGGCCCCATAGATAATGATGATGGAGGAGAGAAAATTAAATGTCTCTCGCACGGTGGTCATGGCAACCGGGCCCGACGTAATATCAATAATAAGTGTGCAGCATAATATGGTTGTCAGTCCTGCAAAATCAGAGGGAGTAAAGGGAGGATGTGAGGGACCAAGCTTGTAGTTTGGCTTCCTGTTTTAGATATTAAAGTCAAGAAGTCAGGCTAGGGCCAGTAATGGTGTACTGATCAGTCCAAAATAAGAATGATATAATGTTGGGAACACATGATGAAAAGTCTGATTGTTGAACAGCGACATTTTACCCATGTAGCGATGAAATGTGTCAGTTTGCAGAAAATATGGCATTACATTTGCAATCATTTGAAAACGTCATTTAGATTTTTTGTTGCGTCATCAATTAATATGTTTAGTCATTAAGTCCAGTAGCCTATACGGTGCTAAATATATGTTATCATTTAATTAACTATACTGAACTTTCTTTCATGTCCTGGGCTCTGAAATAGGACTTTGGCAGATCTGTGAAATAGGAGGGAAAGAAATACATCGTACGGACTTTCTCTTCTGTCTCTATTATAGCTACGATAATAGTACTCATGTCTCCTATTTTGGCTTCCGGTCCCACTCCCTATTTGCCTCCCTCTGCCTTTCGTCCCCCTCCATCCTCTCCCTGCTTCCCTCTGCCTTTCCTCCCCCTCCCTCCTCTCCCTGCCTCCCTCTGCCTTTCCTCCCCCCTCCCTCCTCTCCCTGCCTTGCCTTGCTCTTCTCCCAGGAGGACTTTCCCAGGGAATGAATCAGCAGGTTGTCTTGATCAGACTGATTACGCAGAGAATGGCAGCACATACATCTGGGACCTGACCAAGGTTCCCCCACCTCTCCCTCTCTATCACACCTCCCCTCCATTGGTGAGGGAAGGAAGAGGTATGGAGGGGGGGGGCAGGGGATGGGGGCTGTACAGTTTCACTCAGTGCTGGGCCGATAAACACTGGCTATAACTTCAGAAGATAAGGCAGCAAACTTGCAGGGGACTAGGAAGACAGAGGATAACCCAAGGAAAGGAACAGTTGCTGTCCAGACTGGAGGAGGGGACACACAATACAACTCCTTGTAGGACAGCTGATAAAGAAGGCTGAATAGGAAAAGAGATCGAAGGAGAGAGGGGGGGGGCTGGGCGGGGGAGGAGATGGGAGAGGGAGAAGGGGGAAAAAAAGAAAGAAAGAAAGAAAGAAAAGAAAAAAAAGATTCAACAGAGAGACACAACAGCAAATTACTAGCTGTGGTCTGGCCGACAATCTCTGTGCCTGCTCCTCTTTCCTATTACGTTATCTTTTCTCTTTGCTTTTGGTCTCTCCTCTCTCTATTCCCTCTTTTTTCCCCCCGTCCTCCTCCCCTCCCTCATGTCCTCTCCTTCGCTCCCCTTTCCTTCCTCCTCCTCCCCTCAGTATGGGTGTGAAACAGACAAGGCTGCTCTGAAGGAGGCAGCTGCAGTCATCTTAGCTCTGATGGCGGCTAATGACGTTGCCGCATGCGCGCACACCCCCACACACACTCAGTCTCACACACACGCACACCCCCACACACACGCAGTCTCACACACACGCACACCCCCACACACACGCAGTCTCACACACGACCGTTCTCCTCGCTGCTTAAAGCTGCCTCGGATGTTCAGCCGACCGGAGGGAAGGAGAGAGTTAGTGCATCTGGGGGAGGGATAGAAGCATGGAAGGAGGGAGGGAGAATCGGAGGAGAAGGGAGAGAAGGAAGGAAGGAAGGAAACATGGCTACTTCTCCGTGAGAGTCATCTAAGCTAGGAGTGTCACTGTCATTGGATCCGTTTGTGTGTATGTTATTCACTTTTAAGTGTATATGTCTGGCAGAGGGGGGGGGGGTGGTCCTGATGCACCCCTTAACATCTGACAGTGTCAGCCCAGGCTGGAAGTGCAGGTCAACTAGTTTCAACACACACAGACGTGCGCAAATGAATACAAGAGTGCTTGCTCACTCGCATCGACATACATAAATGTCGGTGCCGTTATTATGTAAAAGGATAGCGTAAAGAAAGTCAGCTCTTTGAAGTGACATAACAGACTGTTGTCATGTAGATCATCATTTAAAGCTGGCCATTCTTAAAAACATTTTTGAAATGTACTGTCTTGTAAGCAATGTTTGTACTGCTTGTGATTTTTGGAAGGTGTGAGTTTGTAAGACAGCAATGAAGAGAGAAATGAGGAGAGATTGACTTTACTCTTGCATACGGGATACTTGTCTTGCTGTTGTGCGTGAGGGAGTGTTTGTGTACATGTGTAAGAGAGGCTGCAAGGAGGGATCCCACTTCTGCGTGTGGCTGCCCGCTCCCCCCCCCCCCCC
>BROE01000009.1:10118969-10158577 GCA_036571765.1 Plecoglossus altivelis
GGGGGGGGGGGGGTTGCTGGCAGTTGGAAAAGGGATAGGTTATTCCTCAGCCAAGACCCCTGCTTTCTAATTAATGTACACACATGAAGGGAGAGAGAGTGAAACTATGGAAGAAAGAGAGAGAGAGAGAAACAGGAACCAGAACAAAGAAAGAGGGTGCACCATGCTGCTCTGACTTCTAATATTACATTCATGAGGGTGCATTCGCAAAGACTAATGCAGGTTGTATGTATGTGTGTGCGTGGGTGTGTTTGTGTGGGTGTGTGGGTGTGGGTGGGTGTGTGTGTGGAGAGGTTGGGTCTGTGTGGAGTGTGCACATGTATGGGAGATTTATGTTGGCTATTTTGAGTGTGTTTTTGAGTGTGTGTGTGTGCCATGTGTGTATGAATAGGTGTGCATTTGTAGCTTTTCCTCATAGCCTAGTGTCACAGCACGTACCTACAAACAAAACAAATCTCCTCAGTTCCTATGTAGAACACTGATACTAAGGATCCTGCAAGTCTCTCTCTCTTTTGAAGTTCCCATATAGTCTCGTGGACCCCCCCATGACCCCCCCCATGACCCCCCCACCCTCTTAATTTGCATAACGGCTCTTATTCAATGTTCCAATCAAGAGATCACAACAGAGAGAGATCAAATGACATCAGTGGACCACTTCCCCGGTGGACGCGTCTCTGGATGTCAGGCAGAAGGTATCTTGGAAAACACTGTGACAGACTGGCGAGGTGAGTGCCAGATGATGGGCAGATTAGAGTGCTTCTATTCTGGACACCACCGCTGCTCTGAACATCGCTGTTTGCTTCGGTAGCTCACCCTCTTTCTCTCCCCCACCACCTCTCTCACTCTCACACTCTCTCTCATGTCTCCTCCCATCTTCATCTTTCAACTTCCTCTTGCCTCTCTCTCTCTCGCTTCCTTGTCCTTCTCCCTCTGTCTCTACTCCATCTCTATAGATTTCTTTCTCTTTCCTGTCTGTTCCTCTGTCTTACACTGGCACCTCTACTTCTCTGTCTGTTATCATAATAAACCTAAGTGCGAAGGAAAGTCTAATTACAGTGAAAAAACATAGCTTTGGCAGCCTTGCGTTCGATCAGAGCAGAAGCGTTACAGTTCGATGTGCTGGGCAGAGATGACATAAACACACATACACACACCTCCCTTTTTCACCTCGCCATGTTCTCTGGCATGGCATTGGACCGTTGTATGCCCAGCTCCGGCGAGGACAGGTTCAGGGTTGTGCCCTCGCACGGCGCAAGGGAGTGGCACGGGTTCTCCAGAGCAACAACAGCCAGACTACGATGGACCTACTGCTGACTACAGCTGCCTCCCACAGCATGGCAGAGAGATAGAGAAGGAGGAAGCGATTGAGGGAGAGAGAAAGAAAGAGAGAAAGGGAGAGAGAGAAAAAGAGGGTGGGAAGAGAGAGAATGAGAAAGAGAGAGAGGGAGAGAGAGAGGAAGAGAGAAAGAAAGAGGGAGAGAGAGAATGAGAAAGAGTGAGAGAAAAAGGGGGGGAGAGAGAAAGAATGAGAGAGAGAATGGGAGGGAGGGACAGAGAGAAAGGAAGAGAGAGAGAAAGGAAGAGAGAGAAAGAAAGAGGGAGAGAGAGAAATGGAGAGAGAGTGAGAGAGAAGAAGAGAGAGGGAAAGGAGGAGTGTAGGGAGCTCTGATTATCGCTCTTGCTGAAGAACCTAACAGAACAGAGGTGCGCTGCGATGTTGATAACACACGCAGTGCGCAGGCTTTAAAGTCGCAGGCACGCTCGGAATCGACTTGCTGCACACATGATACAGTATCACAATGTACACTGTAAGCTTGCAATAATGAAACAACCATGTTGCGTCCGGACGTGGATTGTCAAAAGAGTAAGACTTAAGTATGTGCCCATGCTTAAGCTGTGGCAATATATGAATGCCCCCCCACACCCTCACCCAACACACACACACATCTTATCCTATTTAAGATGTGCAGCTTTGGTAAAGTCCGTGTGGAACGGAACTTTCAGCACTGCTCAGGAGAGGAGTAACTCTGGGTTTGGGATTAGGACAATATGACTTATCTGAGTGGCAGGGAAACATAGCAGGATTAGAAGCGATTTCGTAGAAATTGTAGATCAGACCGGAAGCGCTTCTTCTCAAGCAGTGGTGGTATCATCCATGGATGGACAGTTTTTGAGGTCTTTAAAAACCCGGCTTGACAGGTGTCTATGGGTCTGAGTGTTCCAGTAGCAGTTCACTTTTCATTGTTTGGTTCATCCCTATAAATGGAGGAACTGAAACGCGAAGAGCCGGGTTGATCTCATTCCCTTTTAGAATGAGTCCATTTGTCTTCATCTCGGAGAAGGGAGAATAAATAATAACGGTGAATAAACAATAGCCCAATGGTCTCAATTTGCAGGATGTGTTCAATGCAGGGACACACACACCCCAACACTAGCTCTCTCACACAAACACACTCTCTCGCGCTCAAACAAGCACACTCGCACACGCCGACACGGAGGGCGAGCCAGATGAGACACAGGGCTTCTGCTACACACACACAGTTCTTGAAGGGCAGCCAAACCACACAAATAGCTGCAGTAGCAACTGGATCTGCAAGTCAAGGGCTAACAACCCAGGACAAAGCTATTTATACAGCCACGGTTATCAAGTAAACACCTTATCAGACCCATCCTGCAGCCCTGCAGCCTCCAACCATGGAAGCCACAAGCCAGGGACATAAAACCAGGGATCGGTGATCATCACGTCCGGATTTAGCGAGCTACTGTTTTCCTTCATGCCGCTCCTGCGATGGCCGTGTGTTAAGGCAAGCTAAGGGGGTGTAAAAACACTGCTCTCTCCCAATTACTGTGAGAAACGTTATGCTCCAAGCTGGCAGTTGCAGTGTATTAATTGAAATTGGCTGAATGGTTCAATAGTTCCTGTGTGTCGAGCACTGTCTGATCGCTAGTGTTGGAGAGAGGGTGTGGGGGGGGGGCTGGTGTTGGTAGAACTGGACCCAGACTGAGTGCTCTCTGTGAAGAGGGGTATATCTCTTCAGTTTCACCTTAGTCTGGCTGTGGCAGGCAGGCAACACCCTGTGTGTAAGGAGAGATTGTACAGATGAGTAGTCTGTACAATCACCACCAAGGTGGTGGTGGTGTGTTTGAGTGTGTGTGTGTGAGTGCATCCATGCATGTTTGTGTAAGTCAGTTAGCTGGGATCTTAGACTGTTGCAGAGGCAGCTTTTTGCCCCAGACAGACAGACAGGCAGGTGGGCGGGCAGAGAGACAGACAGACAGACAGACAGACAGACAGACAGACAGACAGACAGACAGGTAAAGTTCCAGCTTGTTTCACATCCCCTCACCTTGAGCTTGTGGCTCCGCTGGGAGACCAGATTCCCGTTCTCTCCTTCCCTCTCCTGTTCTCTCCCCCTGGTTTTCCCCCTCCCATTCCCTCCACTCCAGTCCTATGATTTGGCGAAAGGTCAAAGAAACAGAGAGAAAACTAATCTGCTGGTTTCTCTAGTTGGTAAGAGAATAAGAGGGCATTTTTGCTGCTACGCTGTTGCTAAATAACATGCACTCTGAAATGTGAAAAATGGCTACGAGCACAACCTTACCACCAAAACAATAATACCACAACTTTACCGCCAAAACAATACCAACAATCCTCAGTCATGTTCTCCAACCTATCCTCTGGGTTGTGTTTACTCTGAGAAGACACAACGGCCATTTTGAGCTAACAATCCTATGCTGGGATCCATGTGAGCTTCCATGCGGTTTGTTTGTTTGCCGCTCTCAAGCAGCTGAGCTAACAAGCCGCCATTTTGGCCCCCGCTCTCCGTGTTGGTCCAATTAAAGCGTGTGATCAGCTAGAACTGTTTAATGATGGTTGCGGTTGGGTCAGGCGGATGACTGGTCTGAGGGAACGCGCGGAGAGGTGTCTGCAGCGCTGCTGGTGTTTTGGCTCAGTGAATTAAGCGTGCAGACAGGGTGGAATTACCTTCCTGTTCTCTTTCATTGAGCAACGGCAGAGCCAATGGTTGGTTGCACGTGGAAACTAGCACAGCAGTCTGAGGTATAACCCTATCACATCATACTTTTTCCTGAACAACAGAAGAAAATGTCAGACAGCACATAATATATCAGGCAAACATAATGTGTATATTGTACATTGAAATAATGGTGGAAAAAGTCACAAAAATAAATAAAATAAAGCATGACTGAACAATGTCAAGATCTTCTTTAGCATTCCAGCCTTGAGCTCATAATAATATTGAATAGCGACAATAAATAACAGCGAGCAATATGAAAAGTGGGAGAGAGGAGGAGATGTAATTAAAATGAATGAATACAGCTGTACTTTCCATCCCAACACCTGTTCCAACTGAATGTAAAAGCATGGTTCCGAATCATCGGTGACACTCTCCCTCCTCCTCCTCCCACTACCTGTCACCGCTGTCATACACGCCTGACTGAACAAACACACAAAATGAACACACACGCTTGCCCTTGCAACCGCTGCAAACACACTTAAGAAAACCCTCACGCACACATTGCACGCTTCATGTTGTCACACAGCAGCGCGCGCGCCAGCTGAAACCACAGGTGTGTGTATGTGTGTGTGCTGTCTGACCCTTGGCTCTCAGTGGAGGCCAGCGTCTGTTGAGGAGGCCTCTAATGGCCCCTCAGCTGGAGTCAGGCACACACAAGGGCAGCCAAGGTCAGGGCAGCACCTGCCCAGGACCCCGTCATTTGGCAAAGCTCTGCAACTTTGGCTGTGTGTGTGTGTGTGTGTGTGTGTGTGTGTGAGTGTGTGTGTGTGTGTGTGTGAGAGAGAGAGAGAGAGAGAGAGAGAGATAAAGTGTGTGCGTGTGTGAGTAAGTGAGGGAGAGGAGAGGGAGAGAGAGAGAGAGATAGAGAGATAGAGAGAGAGAAAAGTGTGTGTTATTGTTCTAAATAATCTGTGAATGCTGAAGCCTAATTATAGGGGTAGTCTGCATTAATCCTTAATCAGGGGGAATTGATTTTGTTCTTTGAAGTTTTAAAACTTTTCTTTGTTATTGTAATTCACCGCTTCATCAGTGAGCACGATAAAAAACAACAGTCAATAGCCACCCAAGGCAAAGGCAAAAAACGAAAGAACAAACGAAGCAACGAAGAAAGAAGGAAAGTTCTGAGCATGTTATCTTTCCATCAGTCTTTGTAGACTGTTGGTGGTTATATGAGTGTAGACACACATTAACACAATATACAGAAAAGTATGTGTTTAAGCTCGTGTTTGCTTTTCAATGTCAGCAGACATGGAGGACATGTCTGCTTTTCTTGCATTATCTCCAGGGTTACTGGCTGATAGAGAGAGAGAAAGACACAGAGAGAGAGACAGACAGAGAGATAGAGAGAGGCAGAGAGAAAGGGAGACAGAGAGAGACAGAGAGAAAGAGAGACAGAGAGAGAGAGGGAGACAGAGAGACAGAGAGACAGAGAGAGTGACAGAGAGAGAGAGACAGAGAGAGAGATAGAGAGAGAGAGCAACAGAGAGACGGACAGACAGACAGACAGACAGACAGACAGACAGACAGACAGACAGACAGACAGACAAAGAGAGACAGAGACAGAGAGAGAGAGAGAGAGACAGAGAGAGACAGAGAGAGAGCAATAGAGAGAGAGACACAGAGAGAGAGACAAAGAGAGATAGTGACAGAGAGAGAGACAGAGAGAGAGACAGAGAGAGAGAGAGAGAGAGAGAGAAAGAGAGACAGAGAGACAGAGACAGAGAGAGAGAACACCAACCACCAAGGGCTACACACCAAGTGAGTACCCTGCTGGTGATACAAGACAAGGACAAGCATGTAACAACAAAAAATGGTTTTCAGTTTGCTAGTTTGCTGTAGTTGGTTGGACGCGTGTCTAGTTGGGCCCTTGATTGTATTGTATGTATGTCTTGAGTGTATTTATGGTTCCTGTAAGAGGGATGGAGAGCATGACCAGAGAGCCGCGTTGAGGTGGCATTTCAGAGGTGTCAAACAGTGGCTCTGGGACTGCCACCGCTGAGGGTACAGCCTCTGAGGTGGAGGCCGTGTGTCTGCACGTCCCTTCAACACGTGTACTTTGTGGGAAGAGCGGAACGAGATGGAGGATGGATGGCTGATTTTATGGCAGTCCGGCCAGGGAGGGTCTTAAACCTCTCAGTCGCTTCCTCTCTTTTTCTTTCTCTCCTCTCTTTGTCGCCATGGCTGTCCCCTCCCACCCCACTCCGTGCTACCCCCCCTCCTCCCCCCCTCACTAATTAGGATGATTACATTTCTAGCCAGTCGGCTCGGATCCCTATACTCCTCCCCCAGGACAGTAAGTGTCTTGACTTTTTTTTTTAAGCAAGTGCTAGTCTGCCGCTGTAAACGAGTGTCTGTTTGGATATACGACACAGGCCAGCCTTCCGAGTCTTCGCCCGACAAGCATAATGTCAGCCATGTTTCCTCTGTTCTCCCCTCTCCCTTGCTCGCCCTCTTTGTGCGAACGCTCTTCCCCTCTCTCTTCTTGCCACCTCCCTCCCACTGCTCCACCATCAGCCCCGCCACCACCCATCATTGATTATGATGAGTGTGATAGGGCAATCAATTAGGCTCCACTGACATTCATCAAAGCCAGGAGGACTCAACGGAATGGAACAGCGGTTCGGTCTATGTGGTTAAGGAAAGGAAAAGAGTTGAGGAGGCGGAAACGGAGATGAGGAAAAGAGAGTAGAGGGATTGCGTTATAACGCTTCACGTTGGAACGAGTTCCTGCTCAAATAAACACAGAACATGCACTTGAGCACTAACACTATACTGTACAAGATTGTATATGTGCGCTCACCTCCCCCGGAATAACAAATGAATTCAGTCAACGATGACCCCAAAGCCCTCCCAGTTTCTCGTAGTGACCGTGCAAACCTACCTCTTCCCACAAGCGGTGGTTATTCTTTCTTTCTTTCCTCTCTCCATTCCTCATCCTACTTTATTACATCCTGATATTCAGCCTCCCACTCCTACTGACTTTGCGCTTATTTTAGGCCACTACAGTGCTCAAATTCACTAAACAGCAAAGGAATGATGAATGACTGTGTGATGAAGTGACAAAACTTTACAAACCAAAACTTGTGTTTAATCAAACTTTCCGGCAAGATATTCAGAGGGGTGCTTCCATCAGTCAGCAATATCGCTGACATAATATGCACCTTCTATCACCCTTGGCAAAGTTAACAGATCGTTCCATTGATAAGCATGGACTCTCATGTTCCTCCGACATTGCCACGGCAACAAGGTCGTGGCTGTGTCTGCCACACAATTTTAGGATTGGTTCCCTGAGTAAGAAGCCTAAAATTTAATAGAGCTGCAAATGTGGGTTTTTGGAACGTAGCCATAGCAAGTCTGACATGGATCATGAATGTGTCGATTTTGTTATAGGGGGGAAGGGACGATATGGACTCAATATGGGTATGACATGGTCACAGTTAACACGACTGGGTGGCCTGGATGTTTGATTGTCTGTGAGAAGTTCTCCCCGAATAAAAAAATCAAACATCAAGATGATTTGAGAGACATGACAAGGTGATGAATCCCACCTGGAGATGCTGTTTAGAAGACACCGTCTGCCAGACTCATGTCTGTTCTTCAATTACAAACCGAAAGCTGGGAAAAATAAACGTTGAACCGTTGTCAGTATCAGTGTGTCTCATCTGTTCAATTCAAACGAAGCTTATCATCCATCGTGGTTCTCAATTCACCCTATCTGAAAGTGAAAAAAAGTGGCTCTTGACGAAAGAAAATGGCTCTTGACAAACCATTTCTGACTCCTATTCTAGTTCTGAAGCAGCAGCAGCAGGGTTGCCATTCATCCATCTATTAGTCCATCCATCCACCCACCCATCCATCCATTCATTCATGCTTCTATCCATCCATCTATTAATGTGTCCATCCAACCATCTGTTCATCTCAAGTACATAGCTAAATGTAGCATGACGACTCTGCTTCGACCTCCTTCTGCAAGCTTGGAGGACCATCAGGAGGGTGGGGGGGCTGTTCCTGACCCGTCTGGAACAGGCTAATGTCCCGTAGCAGTCGGGTGCGTTCCTTTCAGGCAGGACACTCTATCTGTCCCCCTGCCTTGACCCTCTCTTTCTATCTTTAGTACCGTCGGTCCCCTCTCACATCTGCTCTCTGTCTCTCTTCCGTGCATACATGCCTCCATTTCTCCTTCTCTGTCTCTGTTCCTTCCCCCCAGCTCCTCTCACCCTCCCCTCCCCCCCACTCTTCCCTCCCATGGTACTGCAGGGTCTCTCAAACCCATCCTCCATCTTTCCTCTTTCCTCACTTCCTTCTCTGTCTATCTTTCAAGACTCCGACATCCATAACTAAAGGCCTGTACTAATGGTCTGATGTCTGGCTGCTGTCCATTTAACATTGTGAGAGTCTCAACTTTCAAGGACAATGTGCTGTGCTGAGTGTAAAACCAGGATGATGAATAATAACTTGGAGCCTCGACATCTGACTCAGCTCGACTTCCGCGGTAAAGTTCAAAACGTATAGCGAAAAGTAGGATTTTTATAATACGGCACAACAAACAGTTATCGGTGAAAAATAGCATGACCAACCAGACCATTTGAAAAACGCCCCCAAAGCACGATGCATTACTAACACAGTCACGCGGCCTCTGAACGTGATACCTGGGTTTTTCACCCACAATCTCCCAATGTGGAGCTGTTCAGAAAAACAAAGAGTCTGTGCTGTTGGCCCCCGATTAAATTCATTGTACCCCCACCCACCCCCCTCCTCCGCTTCCTTTTAATCACGGCAATGTAATTACCATGTATAATATGGCATTAGCCTCACTCTCCAAATTATGATTACCAAATGAAATTATGATTACTGAGGGGAAAAAAAATGATTCCGATTTTAACCCCTGTTTTTCCCACCTTTCTTCGTTAACCCCAGGCAGGAACGAGGTCACTTGGCAATCTTGAGCGTATCTGGAGAACTGGAAGTGGTTTTATTTGAGCATCATCCACAGGTATCGTTGAGGACACTTGATGAATGGTACAATACCTGTCCAATATAGTTCAGTGGGAAAAGGGAGGTTTGTTGAATGAGGCAATCAGCACTCAGTGGGAAGGAGGAAGTCCTGTGGCCTGATTGGAAGACAACAATACAATCTTTATCCATCTCTGTGAGGAGCAACATGTCACACCACCCACCATGTAAAACAATAGAGCGCTAATTCAAATCAACACACAGCTTCCGAAGAGGATTTCCATGGATCAAATGACATTCCATATTCTGATGAACAATGGATCACCCTTAGCCAGATCGGTAAAAAAAAACGAAATGTCATTACCAGAGAAGAGCAGGTTATAGCGCACAAGAACTTTCATTGACGTGAAAACAAACGTTAATCTTTGATCACTTGCTTCGCGAACAACTCGAATATTTACAAAATGGCAAACTTGGAAATGTGCGTAGATAGTAAAGTGAAGTCAACGTGCCGAGAGATTGGTAGGTGGTGTTTATTCAAATTGCAGTTTTGGAATTCATGACACAGACATGGAAATGACAAGAGGCCGTTGAGAAGGGGATGTAGTGCTCTCCCGTGACACCCCTACTGCCGACACACTCTTCACCTGCTGCAAGCATTCCGTGGTATGTCCGCACAACGCGCCTAAAATGACATCTCGCGTATCAGGAGCAGCAGTGGCTAGACGGGTGCAACAGTCAAGAGCAGGTCTCTTTTCCTACCTGTCAATCTCTGTCCCGCCAACCCACAGAAACAAACTACTGCGGAAGGCATGTATTATTCCTTTTGATGCATGCTCAACTCTCCGCTGGACGCTGGACTGTACGTAACGACGGAAAGCTATCATATTCCAGCAGTTAATATAGTCAACGAAATGTTAACACTGCTCAGGTATAACCTTTCATAGAGAAGCCTTTGCGTCTCAACAACACAATATCATCAAGAAGGTGCAAAATGCCTGTGTGTGCGCTTGGGTGTTTTTCACACCGCAGCTGCCAGTGCTGAGACCAGATTAGACAGCGAGCTGGGGGAGAGAGGGGCTGTACTCGTTAATGAGGCATTACAATCCAATTTATTACTCGTTAAAATACAGCTAAAAATAAAACACATTAGGATGCAGTATGACTGGAGAAAAACAAACAATACATGTACTGTCAACCTTGAAGACCCGGAGTTTCAATGTGATGGGTATTGCTGTTTGACCTCGCATCATGCACACACACACACACACACACGCCACTGGTAAGCCATATCCACCCAACGCGCTCCCCCAAGATAACCGGGTCCATACCTAGATCCTCAACACCTCCTCTTCTTCCTGGCTTGTACACAGTGATGTGTGATTCCTTGTTTTTTGCACATCCCCAACTCGAGTCTTTAATCTAAAGATGCAGCAAGTAGTGAAATTACCTTTTTGGGGGGTGAGTGGGGTTTGTTGTTGTATTGTGAGAGAAGGAGGACAGGAGAGAAGAGAGACAGAGAAAAGAGAAAGAGATGCCCCTTCGAAAAGACACGAAGGATAAGGGCATGATGGTGAGAGGAGCGGAGGAGGACGATGAGAGGAGACAGAGGAGGGGAGGGGAGAGGAAAGGGAGGGGGTGGGTGGGAGAGAGAGAGAGAGAGAGAGAGAGAGAGAGAGGTGGGGGGAGGGTGGAAATGAGAAGATGTGTGTGTGGTTGTGTGGGTGGGTGAAAGGGATGGAAAAAGGGAGGGAGCATGAGAAAAGAGGGAGCAAGGAAGAGGGAAAAGCGAGTGAGTGGTAGAGGAAGGGGGGGGACTACTAGTCATTACCACCTGCGAGAGAAAGCCTCTCTTTTCACTTCCACAGATCATTTGACGATCCGTTGCCGCTCGGTCTCCGTCTGCAGAGAGTCGGTCCGCCGCAGGAAGATGGAGACGGAACGAGAGAAAGAAAGACGGTGAGAAAGAGACTGTGGGGGAGAATACGGCGAGAGATATAAAGAAAGGGAGAAGGTAGGGGAGAAGCACAGGGGAGAAGCGAGCGGTAAAGAAAGGCAGAACCAGAGAGGGCAGGGAGGAACGTGCGGCCTGATAAATGGCACCATTTGGAGAGGGGGTGTGGAAGAGAAAGGCGGCAGGGGGAGTCTTATGAGTTTAAGAATTGATGAAGACAAAATGGGCCTTCAGATGAAGGTAATAACTTGTGGGGTTTCATCCTGCATCCTTATGGGCCGTGTCCTCTCTCTCTCTCTCGCTCTTTCTTTTGCTCTCTTCCTCTCTCTCTCTTCCTCTCTCTCTGTCTCCCTCTGTCTCCCTCTCCCTCTCTCTCTCTCTCTCTCTCTCTCTCTCTGTCTGTCTCCCTCTGTCACTCTCTCTGTCTGTCTTTCTGTCTGTCTGTCTCTCTCTCTCTCCCTCTCTCTCTCTCTCCATCGCTCTGCCTCTCTCTCTCTCTCCCTCTGTTACTCTCTCTGTCTGTCTGTCTGTCTGTCTGTCTGTCTCTCTCTCTCTCTCTCTCTCTCTCTCTCTCTCTCTCTCTCTCCCTCTTCTGATGAACGAGCTCTTCTTCAGGACCCGTGTTGCAGTGCCAAAGAATCCACCCTCAAAGAATGTCCACCCTCAAATGTGTCTTAACAAATACCATAAGAATGTTTTTAAAGAAAAAATAAAATAAAATTCTGACCTCATCTTCACTTGGCAGGCTGACCAGGACAGTAAAATACTAGATGTTAAAGTATTATAGTATCGGGCAGATTTTCTTTCTCAAAATATTATTTTCCTGTAAAATGTTCAGATTTCAGATGTAACTTTGAACAAAGTGGCATCTAGCCTCAAAGATGCACTAGTTTATAGGTACGACTCCTAGGGAAATACGACTACTAGAGAAATACTCATGACTACTGGGGAAATACTACTGGGGAAATACTCACCAGTAGGACAAGTCAACACACTCCATACTCTCTCTCTCAATCACCAAAACCTTCCTTTTAATTTTCCCAGTCCACCAATTCATGTTCAGTACCCATCTTTTTCCCTTTCCCTTTAAGTCAAGACCATAAACCTAGTTGAACCATGAAGCGTACAAATCTGGAGAAAGACGACTGTAAAAAAGAGATCTTCATACTTTCATACTGGCCTTTTTTCGATATCACCTTCCCTTTTTCTTGTAAGAACTTTGATCTTACATTAGAAATGACATCTCACATTTTTATAATGCAGAGCAAGCACACAATTCCATGGACACCTGCAGAGTTAAAGATCTCTTATAAGTGGCGTAACCTTTCCCTTGTAGACATGTCCTACACGTCCAATATCCTACAACAGCACGTTGCTGACCCATCTAGCCGTTCATCAAAACAGGTCATAAACCACATTAAAAACATCCCTGGACACAACTGATGGGTTGGGTGCAGGGGAGGGTGTCTATCTGTATGTGTGTGTGTGTGTGTGTGTGTGTATGTGTGTGTATGTGTGGTGGTGGAGGGAAAGGGTGTCTGGATCCAGCTATTGATTAGTCCTTATGATAATGGTCATCTGTCTCACCATCTCCTAATTGGCTAAGTGATGGAATTGATCCTGAGACGGTTCTGTAACTTCCCCGGCGGTGCCGGTTAAGACTGCCCGGCGTCGCACGAGCACACAGGACTGTGGCTCAAACTGCTGGAGCACGGGTGAGACACTTGCTGTTTCAATGGCTTGGTAATTGATGAGACTGACAGTGAAACGTCTGGATACGGGGGTGGGGGAGAATGTTGAGCAAGAGTTGGGGGAACGTTGGGGTTAGATTGATAATGGCTGGTTAGGGGCATCACAGTGCGATGTACAGTACTATTCTTTGTGTGTGTGTGTGTGTGTGTGTGTGAGAGAGAGAGAGAGAGCGAGAGAGAGAGCTTGATAAAGGAATGTTGAATGTCACACTATACAAATTGCATTGCAAGTCACGTAAAAAAATTATCATGCAACTAACATCGGCGTGTTCCAGTCCCATCGGTGTGCACTGTCTTTACTCTTCTTGAAAATGTACTGCAATCTACTTGTACAGGCTGGCAGGGAGACAGGTTGGCAAGCAGACAGGATGACAGATAAATGGTCTGGCAGGCAGACAGGCTGGCTGGCAGGCAGGCAGGCAGGCAGACAGGCTGGTAGGCAGACAGGTTGGTGAGCAGACAGGCTGGCAGGTGAAATGGCTGGCTGGCAGGCAGGCAGGCAGACAGGCTGGTAGGCAGACAGGTTGGTGAGCAGACAGGCTGGCAGGTGAAATGGCTGGCTGGCAAGCAGGCAGACAGGCTGGTATGCAGACAGGTTGTCAGGCAGACAGACTAACACGTGACTAAGCCATGCACAGAGGAAGGTTACAGACAGATAGAGAGCATGGGGAGACAAGGAGGCAGACACACAGAGGTATGGGGGAATGAAGAGCGCTGCATGGACACAGAGAGAGGCCCAAACACTGAGAGAGCACAGATAATGCTCTAGACCTCACACTGTTATCTACTCCCCATATGTTTACCTTGGGGCCATCCCTCTCCCTGTAATAGACTGCCTAGCAAGGAGCCCTCAACGCTGGAGGTGGGGGACTTTAGTCCGCTTGTTTCTGCTGTGACTCCGATAAAACAATTAAAAGCCTCACTGCCAGTGCCCCGCAGTGCTTGTTCGAGACAGACACGCTTTTGGCTCGGACGCCAGCGCGCGTCTACGTGAGTGTCTAGATTTGCGACGACACGTTTCAACGGAGGGTGCTACGCTCCTTACGGAATCAGATGTATTTTTGCGTCTGTGTGTGTGGAGATTTGTTTGTGCGTGTGCACACATGATCGGAGTACGTCACCGACACGATTAGCATTTTCCATTTTCAGCAACACAAAGCATAAATCATGAGTCACAACTTAAAGTGGGATCAAACTTTCGGATTGAGTTTATCTGCCTTTGAAACTGATGTTCAAACCCGACAAGACACATGCATGCATCTCAAGGCTACACTGTATATAAATGTCATATCAAAAGGTTGTCTGTACAGCTGCACCACCAGACTCTGCATTTTGATAGCCCAGATTTACAGATCCCGGAACACAATTCGGCTTTGCCCGATCAGTTCCATCAGTTTCGCAGAGCCTGGAGGTTTATGCGTCCCCATGGGAGAGTCTCTGAAGAGGGGGAGAGAGCGAGAGACAATGAGGGAGGGAGGCAATGACTTTGCACCCCTGAGTTTAAAAAGGTTAATGTGTTTCTGCATTTATGATGATCTGATGAGTCACTCCACAATGAAAAAAAAAAGTATATTTGGAGAGCAAAAGCCCCGTTGGCAAGTTTCCCTCCACTGGTGCACAGCACATAATTACTGACTGTCTGAATACTTGTCGGGGCTACAGTGCAAGACAGCGAGCAGTGTGCGCATTCCTGCAACATTTTAGGGTCACGCGTCAAATGTCACACGTTTTTAGGTCTAATGCTAATCCCAAAATCCGGACATATTAGCCCAATTTCCTATTGTGACCATAACCTCATGTACATCGCTACCTGGCAACACACTTCAAAAGAGATATTTCTTATTTTCAGAGATGTCATCAGAGACAATCCTCCCATTTCTTTTGGGGAAAACGGAAGAGCGGAGCTATTCTCGAGGAAGGGAGGCAGAGAAGTAAAAGCGAGCCCATCAGAATGACCTCTCAAATGGCTCCACATGTTCAGTGAGTCCGAAGGGAACAACTATGAAACAAATGGCCACATTGGATGTGTGAGGGTGTCTAGGAAAATGTGTCCTTGTGTGTGCGTGTGTGTGTGTTTGTGTGCAGGCATGTAGTCTAGTCATGATGTGCGAATGCATGTGGGTGGATAAGGTCGGGGTCGATAGGTTTCTGAGGTGACCCACTAACCACAGCAACCACTACAGCCTGGCCCAATTACTGCTATGGTGGACGCCAGCATCCACAGGTCATTACTGGAACACACCTATGGACTGTTTTCACCCAATAGTTGCAGGTGTTTTTTGCAGACCATTAGACTGCTGGCCCATTACCAATGATGCTACGGCAGAGCACTCCTATACCATCATATCATCCCAAACACAACATCATTATGCTACATAGGCAGGTCTGTGTGTGGGTGGGTGGGTGGGTGTCGGTACTGCTATGTTCAGAACAGAGACTGGCCCCTGTCTATTACAGAGGCAGGGAACAGATGCCAGAACCTTTGCAGATGAAGCTAAGGTCATTTCTGCCCCTTAAATGGAATTGTGCTGCACGGAAAAAAAAATCCTCTTTATAGAAGACATCAGTATGTTGTAGCAAGAGCCGACCACAGCCGTAGGATTCTGATGTTTCTATTTGATTCCTTATGGAGGACAAGGAAACCTTTTGGACTCAACATTAGATGAGATTGCCATCGTCGTGGATGCAGTGGGCTTGTTACCAGAGGAAGGCTGACTTCACACACTCTAAGAGATACAGTCCAGTCATTTACCAGGTGTGGCATAGGCGGTCATTGACATAGCAATATATTTTACACATCATTTACGACGCTGTGCACACTTATCAAATAGGAGGGCCTGCATCTTTGAGAGCTAATTTATGAGAGTCCTTCCCTTCCAAGTCCAGCTTTTAATATGAGGACTTTGGAGTCGTAAATTACTATGCCCTTTCTCTGAATCACTAGCCATTAGCAAGTTAGCACATACTGTTAACAAGACGCTTTCTGTGCGAGGTTTATGTGTGTTTATTGGCCGTGTGAAATTTTAGGAGCCCTGTAGAAAGTGGAGTCTATCAATAGCCGCTCCTCGTCAGTCGAGACGTCAGCTTTTACATCATCCTGCGTTTCAGTCCGTGTCACAACTTCTTCACGTAGTTCAGCTGTTGGTCACAGCAAAGGTCACAGTCCCATTTCAAATCATCACTTTTTGATGCACTGAGCTGTGGAACCACGGTCACTCCTGCGTTTGGGTGTGACATCTCTTGGTACAATAAGCCCCTCTTGCTCAGCCTTGAAGCCGTGTCCACATGTTTACATTCATGAAACCATCATTTTTTGATCATATAAAATTCTTATTGGGTGATTCCTCTTATCAATACTCCAAAACTCCTTGTCAATACGTTTGCTGTTTACAAACTAAATCCTTCAGAGGTGAAGAGAACAGTCCTCATCTTACTTTCTGTGTGTGATGTGGCTTTGCAGAGAGAAGGGGGTGGGGGACTAGGCTGCTGAAAGTGCCTCATACAACATCTTCACCCTGAGATGGAGAACAAGAAGGAACGCCAGAGGGAAACAAGATATTGTATTTGCGCTCCCCAAACAGCCCAGCAAAAGGGAGATGAGGGCAGGACTTGCAGACGGTGCAGTAAGCCAGGAGAAAAGCCCTCCCATCTCCGAATGCCACTTTTCAGCGGCGATGGACGACGGGATTTGCATATGGGAGAGCCGACTAACAGTCGACGAAGATTGTATTCAAATGTGGCATTGGCGGTTTGAGGCATCTCACCGGAGAGAGGGGGGGTCGAGAGAGAGACCGAGAGAGAGAGAGAGAGAGAGAGAGAGAGAGAGAGAGAAAATGTGGGACAGATAGAGTATGTTTTCACCATTGAAGCCCTTTTAAAGGAGTTCTGTGACCTCCAATTTGGGGCTATTTGCACGTTGTTGACATGTTCATGGTGGGTACAATGATTTCCCCTCAGAGCAAAGCTTTTTAAAATAACCTCCTCAGCCCCCTGCACCTCTAATTCTCAGTAATAAACAGATTTGAATAATCAGCCTATTAAGATGTCTGTCCCAAATCCCTTTGGTTATTTGGGGAAGCAGAGATATTTTGAGATCAGGAAACACACGAGAAATTGATTCAGGCTCTTTCGTGGTATCCCAGTTTCACATCGGGTTTCACATCGGGTTAGGACTACTACTATGGAAGAGTTTAGCAAGTATCAATGTCATTTTCACCAGAGTCAACACCCTTCTCAGCTGGGATCCCATGGCTATCAAATTTTTGACTTAACAGTTCAGTTGAATGCTAAATGTCGACAAAACACCCATTATGGCATCTCTAATCCCTGACAAAAAATACCATAGGTAAAAACCAATTGTGAACACTGACCTAACAATACAGACATCTGCGTTTACCTTAACAGTCAACCGGTAATATTTTTACGAGTAGGAATATAAACGTTAACTCGATACAAACAGGCAAACTAATATAGTGAATCGCCCATAATTAAAAACTGCCACTATCAGCATCCATGCTTGTGTAATGTGAATTTAACAGACAATTGCAACCAGTTCAGATCAAGTGTGTCTCACCAGTGTTACTTGAAGCGTATAAGTACCAGAGCTGTAAAAACGTAACGACAGCCCAGAAGTTGAGTGGGAGTGGAACATCCCCCATGTGATCTATCATAGTTTGAGGAGTGGCCCACATCTCCTGGCACAGCTGTCTAGGCACTGACACCAGCATGCCAGCCTTGCCCCTCTACATCTGCCACTTGGATGCATTTCGTTAGGGTCAGTTGTAACAGTGTAGGTCTCTGTGTGTGTGTCCCCTCCCCTCCGAAAATCCAGTCAAGTGTCAGACGAAACTAAAATGACAAACTTTGAATATTAGGGACGTTTATTTTCCGAAGAAATATGTCTGCCACAGAGTCCGAATGCCAACCCTAACTCGTACGCTGTATTTTACGTCTTCACTAAACGCCTAATGTGCAAGCGTTGCTAATGCAAAGCAGTTCAAGCTGCGACCATCACGATGACAAAATCATTTTCATATCCATATCAATTAAGTTCAAAAAGGACATCGCGGTTTTTCTCCCTCTTCACCCGGGGTGGTGTTGCTTCTCCTCCTCCAAACAACCTGCGCTTACATTCGGCAGACGCAGCTCTGCCTGTCAGGCTCCCGCTGCGTCGGGAGCTTTCATGTTCTTTTCAAAGTCGCAGGTACTCCTACCTGGGGCAACCTTGACAGGGCCTGAGGCAAAGGCAGTTCTTGGTTCCTACACACCACCTGCTTCTCAGACTCAGAGGCAGACGCGCATGCACACGATCAACATCGAGCATGCTTTAAAAACCCGCAAACGCGCGCACGCATTGTCGCGCTCGTCCGCGCCACGTGCACACGCATGTGCACCGGGCCTTTGATTGTTTCAAAGTCTGGCTGTCATTAAGACTCATTAAGGAGGATGGGTTTATTGAAGTAAAGGCAGCGCGTGAATTATTCATTGGAGCCCCCTTTTTGAAATGCAGCAGCAGGCAGCTGCAGCAGGCTGAGGAGCTCTTCCTATATAGGTCACTTCCTCCTTCTCCACCCACCTCACACAGAAGTTGGAACTGGAGGATGGGAGGGAGGAATGGATGGAGGGAGGCTTATTTTAGCTAGCAAGCCGACAGGCGGGCATAGACACAGATTAGTGCACACGTACAAGGGCAGACACACATGCTCACTCCTTAGAGCAGATTAGCAGTCTACAGAGCACAGGGTAGATTGTTGCAGGCATGAATGAATCTCAGAGCGTTTTATGATGGAGAAACTAGAAATACAGACAGATAGACAGAAAGAGAGGGGGAGAGAGAGAGAGAGAGAGAGAGAGAGATAGAGAGAGAGAGAGAGAAAATGGGTCCAGATGAATTGATGAAAAGAGAACTGGTCAGTTTTATCAAGACAGAGATCCAACGTTTTTCAGGAATTTACACAGATCTCCTTCAACACAAACCTTCTGCACATATCTATGGCGTGCCTTCACATTATTCTAATCAGGTGTTCATTCAAGAATTCTTGTCAATTAGAGTATGTGCTGCGTGATGGTTCCATCAACGAAGGGCAATGCTAAATATTGGAAAGAGACTAAAAGGCTAGATCTTATCTCAAATTTGACCAGTGTTTTATTATTTATTGAGCGTCTCTTTTTGTTTTTTTGATACTTCCTGTTTTTCCTCACAAGATCCCAGTTTGTTAACCAATGAGTGCTATAGCTACTGTCTCAGTCATTTTGGCTCAAGCCTTTTTTTCTTCAATTGTTGCTTGAGCGAGAAGAAGCTATTCAAAGGGCTCATTAGCAGCAAATCTTATGTCAATGCATTTTGGTTTTAAAGATACCATATGTGCATGTGGGCTTTGTTTTGGTATTGCGATGGCTAAAAGGTAGTGTGTAAGCAGCACCATGCAGAAATGTGGGTACAGTCCTTTGACTTTCCTATCATGATTTTGCTCAATAAACAAGCCTGTGCTTGTTTTCAGTTCTAATGAATGTTTGTTTTAACCCATGCACAAGATGAAAAGCAAATGTAGATACCACTTGTCTTTGCCAGTGCCTAAAACTGAATTTGATCAAAATATTATAAATTATGTATTCTCTACAAAATCCCACACTGTCTCAGGTATAGCTCTGTATTCCACACAAACATCCAACAAAATGGATAACGGCCCAGGAAAATATACCGGGGAGGTGCTAACTCTGTTTGTTTCATAGGATGAAACGAAATCGAAACCTCCATGGAGGTATACATCTCATTACTGCAATGAAGGCAATGCTAAAGTGCTAAAGGCAATGCCAGAACTGAAAACACTCGACAATATGACTTCATTTGAAACGTTAATGTGTAGCCAAGACAAGCGCCATGCACAGCAGCTGACAGAAACTGCGGATTGTTGATGCTACTTCCACCTGTATTCTAAAATGCCACGGGGGCGTGCGACACTCCTTCCAACACCTTCTCACAACACTCCCACAACCTGCTCCGCCTACTCTGTGTCAAGTCTGCGGAAGCATGAAAATAATACAAATAAAAATAGGAGCATTAGCTGTTTGTTGGCTGCAGGTGTAAAGAGCCCTGGCAACATAGAGTTGTGTGTATGTTATACATGTATGTGTATGCATGTTCACATATAGCTCCATCTCACATGAACTAGTGCAAAGGTTTTCTTCTGTTGCAAGTACTGTATGTGTGTTTGTGTGTGTGTGTGTGTGTGTGTGTGTGGGCCAGCGGGAAAAGGAGACAGATCTAGGTCAGGGAGTTCCTGTGCGTATGTGTCTGAGTGTTCCTCTCTGACTGGTGGAACAGAAGGACAGTGGACAGGCAGGGGTTAGGGGAAAAGGTCAGAGGTCAGGAGAGGACAGCAGTCACGTGCACACGCGACGTCTCACAGACGAACGCATTCGCCTTGAAGCGAAGGCATCCTTAACGATTTCCTCCATCTATGCATTCATAGAAATGAAATACAGGTCTCAATACACTCTAATTACATCCAAGACGTGGCTGTCACACGCAATGACAAATGGCACTGCCGCTTCCAAATGACATTTTTGAAATATCTTTGAAGGCAGAAGTTGAGAAAATCCATGTGCTTATTAATTCATAATGGATTAAATGCTTACAAGTGGCTTTGAGGTGTTACACTGTGTCAAAGGAGTTGTGGATGGATCTCACAGCGGTCCTCAGAGAGGAGGGTGACCAACTGAATGACACTCAGGTTGTGTGTGTGTGTGTGTGTGTGACTCCTGTCTCTCTTGCTGCCCCCAGGCCAGGACTCCATTGATCAAACACACACCGCCCAGCCTCTCCAGGTAGCCATGCCACTCTTGACTTCAATCGCTCCGATGAAAATATCAGAATTTGATTGATTTATTGCCTTCCGTGCGCCTTGCTTCGCGTACTCAGACACGCAGGCAGTCCGTGGGGCGGCAGATTCCAGTGCACATACTGTACGTTCGACAGGGATGGGCACGTAAGCCTTATCGATCTTATAAGTCGGAGACATGCTCGCAATCAACCTGCGACCTCGCCGTCCTTCGTAAATAACGGCGGCTCTCCGTCTCCATGGTGACAGGGACAGGGCACACGTGTGTGCTGGACATGAGCAATGAAAGCAATTACAGCTTTTGAGAGGTAATTATATGTGCCGAGAGGTGGCAAAGCCCCATAAATAACATCAGATCCGCCCTGGTGCTTGTTCTGTAATTGGAGAACAATGGCGCTGGAGGGACGGGGAGACGCGTATGCCCCTGTGATATCCTCCGCTATTGTGTTCCTCTCACCCCTGAATAAAGAGGGTCAGTTAGTTTGACAAAGCCTAATGACCTTGAACACGAGGCCCACTCCATTGTATGTGACATCCAGCTAACTGGACCAGCAGCGCTGGAAACGAGGAGATGAGCAGGGTTGTCAAGGCCCTTTTCGTGTGGCTTTCGTGAGGACGTTGGGAACAGGCACGGTGGCATTAGAATCAGGGTTGTGCGTGCACTGCAGATTGTTCCTTTAAAAGTGACAGGACACGGGAGGTGTATGCGTATTATATACTGTATCCATACATGTGTAATGATGCACATGTATATGGATAGGGAGAGATGAGACAGATACATTTATCCTGGATATAGAGAGAGATACCATGAAAGACAGTCCTCGCAGAGATTTCTAACGTAGCACAGAAGTAGGGCTGAGAAGAAAAGGTATCCTACAAACGCTCACTCTGAATATAGACGGTTCCTGTTATTGAACTAAGGCCTCTGAAGTACCATTTGCTAAAGAACTTGAACTGCAAGGGGGAAAAACGGGTGACTAAGCTGCTTACGTCTGGCGGACACATCCCTGAGGCAGCTGGGCCCGCGTGGTGTTTGGAAGTAGATATTCCTCTCATCAGAGAGAGAACATCAAAGAACTCGTAGCCCGTGACACAGTCTCCCATGCCATTGTGATGAAAGCCTTGGATATTTCTGTCGGAAATACAGTTAGGAAGGACTATTGGGATTAACTATCATTTCCAGTTTGGACTATATTTGGTGTTGTGAATGTGTTTCCATGTTTGTTCATTCATGTCTAGATACCGCAGTGTGACCGAAAAACAGCTCTCTACCCTCGCAAGGTATTTGGGGTCTAGAAATTGTTCCCGGATTAGGCCAGCATGATCTACAATACGATACATTAGACACGCCCCTCGGCGTTTGAGAGTTTAATCCATCAGACGTCTCCTCCTGTAAAGCCACATATTACTCCCAACTCTCCCCTGAGCTTCACCTACACCTGGTCAGTCGCTCACTAATTCCAATCCCTTCCATTAATCTACTCCCAACAGTTCTGTTGCCTCCCGTGGGTCCTTGCAATGACCCCTGATGTTTCTCCTTGTTACCTTTACCATACCCCCTTGTGTCTACTTCTGGTGACCAGTGCATTCTTCAGTGACTTGGCAAATTGGCAAATTCCCATCCTAAGGTTGCCTCCCCATGCTGCAAATGACATGAATAATTCAACTAGATCCAGTTTCATTTATTTCGTTTCCTGAACAGACGAATCCAATGCCTTCCCCGCACCTCATAGGACCTGTATCCAACGTGACCCCCCCCCCCCGCTCTCCTCCCACAGCTTTTATTTATGAGACTCTGAACTTTTAACAAATGTGAATGTGATGAGAGACTGTGACACGATTCACATTCATGTCAAGTTACCAATGGGATGTAGTGTCACCACGGGCAGGATTCTAGAAAGGGCTTCACATGAAAGTGCACCGCAAGTGTGCGTTTTAGTCATTTGCTGCATCAGCAGATTTGGCGATTGTCTATTGATTATCGATGCGTCATCCTTGCCTTCAGATTATTAAAAGGCTGAGGTTAGGGTTAGTTAATTGGTTGGCTATTTATTAACACTAATCATATATCACAGTTGATTGGACAACATGCATCCTACTATATCTACAGTTATGTCTGGAAATATTTGGACAGTGACCATTTTTGCTACATACGCCGACACAATCGATCTGAAATAAAACAGCCAAGGGAAACAAAATATAGTATGACACGTTAAGCGGCCATTTTATACAGCCCCCTTATTTCAGGAGCTCAAATGTAATTGGACTATTTAACATCATTATTAATAGAATGTTCATTCTTTATAATTTGACAAGAAGTTGTTGTATTCAGGTGTTGTTTGTTCATGGACTTTTCTGCCTTATGTTTTGTCTTCAGCAAGAAAAATGCATGCTTGTTCGGGTTAAGATCAGGTGAGTGACTCGGCCATGGCAGTATAGATTTGCACTATTTGTACACCACTTGTATTAGTTAGGTTAGGGAAGTATTGGTTAATATGTGTATTAGAGGTTTAGTATACCTATTTGGGTATTACTAATGATATTTATTTACTATATTATATCTTATCATAGGTGTAATCTATGTTCTGGGTACTCATACGTCATGTTATGCCACAAAGCACTCATATTGGACCTAACCGTAATGAATGTACATTAAACATCAGCCTGCTACGGCTCTTTAAACATGTGTGCATCTACAACGTGAGCACATCCAACACACATCCCAACTGACTTGTCTCTCCCCACTCACACCTGTGCCCAGGACTTTTTGAGACATGCATGTTCCACTGCAGAATACATTACCTAACTCTCCTCTGAAACACACCAAATATTGCTCCCGTCCACCTCTGTTTCTCTCTCTCTCTCNNCCACACACACACACACACACACACACACACACACGCGCGCGCGCGCGCGCACACACACACTCTCTCTCTCTCTCTCTCTCTCTTGTTCACCCCTCCTATCCATAATTGACTGCAGGGTAACGAGGGCGTGCCTATGTGAGCACTGTGCTGAGGGAGAGGGGGCTCGGCTCCTCACTCTGTATTCATGCACGGTACCACCTGGACCAACTGGCATGGCTAATGAAGTACCTGCTAGCCTCCCCTGGTACCACAGTGTGTGTGTGTGTGTGTGTGTGTTTGTATGCGTGTGTGTGTGTGTGTGTGTATGCGTGTGTCTGCGTGTGTGCACGTCCAAATCTGTCCAGATCCTCCGAGTCAAGCTGCAATTAAAAGCCCTGTCACTGGTGTTTGCCTTAACGAAGGCTAAGACCGTCACGATCGACCAGCGTCAACATGGTCCTTACAGGAGGGAGGCGTGGAGGGCAGAGGGATGGAAGGGGGAAGAAAAGGATAATGAAAGATAGGAAGAGGATGGACGAGACAGGGAGGGGGTAGGAACGGAAGGGAAACGGAGGGAAAGGGCAGAAGGACCTTTCAGCACACGTCACCGGCCAGAGTCGAATACAAACCATTTGGATTGTAGACTTTGCCCCCTTTTCTAGGATCATTCCTGTTCATCCAGTCAATAGTCCTTCACGTGACACACACTCCCAAAGCCATCCTGGTAGAGCCATTCAACCATGTATTATATCTAGCAGTATCCCTGGCTGGTCTGTTGGAGATATCTGACAGTGACAGGTTTGGAGCCAAAATGGGTATCCATTACAAGATGTCTACAGAAAAATACATACACAAAACTACATGTCATTTATAAACACTGTTCGGGTACGGATAACGTCTTTTCTTCAAAGATCCTGACGCATTTGTACGCACGTGAATAATACCCTTTAGTACATCCCATCGACTCTCATATTGTATTTCTTGCGGTTGCTTAAATGCCCATAATCAGTCTGGTTTCCGAATGAATGTCTTGGTAAACACATTTTGAACGATGCCAAGGCAGCAAAACCAAACAAAACGTAGTAAGAGGAGGTCGCACGGAATAAGAAAAGGAAGCTGGAAATAGAAGAGTCGGATGTGTTGTTTAGTGGCCTTGGTAGTCAGGTCACAACAAGGCAATACAGCTTCAATGGAGAGAAATCGAGGCAGTAAAGACTGAAGTTTGCACTGTTGACTACATAAAAAATGTATAATACAAGCATCCCTGGTCTCTCTCCCGCAGATAAGTGTGTCAACCATTTTAGGAAACATTGGCCGCCATGGAACTGTAGGAGAAGTAACACAAGTTCCTTTCAGCACCAGTTTATAAATAACATTGAAGATGAATTATTTTAGTCAATATGCTTCAATATCAACATTAAACTAAGGCTACTAGGATGAAAAAAAGAGTCATTCCAGGTGATGGAATATAAGTGAACATGTCATGAAATTTATTTTCCATGGAACACTCAGTCAGACAGCCAGTCAGCCAGCCAGCCAGCCAGCCTCTATCGGTGCTTTGTTCATCCTGAAGAGGGAATTATCTTCACATATTCTGCACACACTATATACCCCATTAACAGCAGATATCCCAGAAATTTTGAACCTAATCTAAGACTTCATCCAATTATAGCAAACTCGCAAAGCAAGGTTAGGATCATCAATTGTATTCTGGTACAGATTACAAGGCCACTGTAGTAATGTACATTTCATTTGGATATAATCATTCTAACCCAGAGGTTAACATTTTGTACATTTAGCCAGACAAGGCCATCACAAGGTCCAATCAGAACCCAGAACCAACCCAGGCCTGCGAAGATAGGAACCTAAGACAAGCAGAGCAGAGGAGGAACAGTAGAAGATGGAGAGAGCAGGGAGAGAAGAGGAAAAAGGAAGGTGAAAGGGAATTACAAGAACAAGATAGAGGGGAAAAAGGGAAGTTAGCTATCTAACTGCTATCCAGTTTCCTCCCTAGGGTGAGGTAATATATAAACATACATCACTTCACAACCAATAACAACCCATCACAACAACAACAACAACAAAAAAGAAAGTCAATTCATGTTTGGAGTCTACAAAGATGTACAGGAAGTGTCACGTTTCACCCAGCACATCAACCCACAGACTGGTACCTTAAGCCAAAAAGGAATGTCTAGCATCTGAGGCCAGCTTTCTGGGGTCCGGGGCGGAAGAGAGCGTAGCAGACGTGTTTAGGAAGACGACGGAGAGAGGAGGAGAGGCTGGGAGAGCACGAGGACGTCATGTTGTGTGTGCAGAAGGTGCTGGGCGGTGAGGGGCTGAGTCGTGTCCAGCAGGAATCAGGAGGCGCTGGTGATCCGAGTACGTCTGTACGTCTGTATGAGCATGAGGCCCGTGCTGCAGCAGGGAGCTAGGACAGCTGTGGCTGCGTGCGTGCTGCAATCTGCAGTCAGCCATGCCTTGGTCGCCTGTCTTGGGCATTGAAGAACAATGGTCATTGGTATTGTTACGGATGTCTTAGCACACAGCCTACATTCTATCAGGGGGTCTCGTAGTTGAGGCTTTCTTTGTTCTTCTCTGGCTTTCTCTCTCTCTCTTTTTGCGTTCTTCTCTCTGTCTTTGTGTTCTTCTCTCTCTCTTTGCGCTTCTCTCTCTCTCTGTGTGTTCTTCTCTGTCTTTGTGTTCTTCTCTCTCTCTTTGCGCCTCTCTCTCTCTCTCTCTTTGCATTCTTCTCTCTCTCTTTGTGCTTCTCTCTCTCTCTTTGCGTTCTCTCTTTGTGTTCTTCTCTCTCTCTCTTTGCGCTTCTCTTCAAGTACATTTGCATGCATGCTTGTTTACGTATTTTGCCTCAGTCAGCGAGTCCGGCTATGTTCGTCGTATCCGAGTCCCCAATATCTTCACCTGCCTGCCCCTCTCGCTGAAGACGCCAAGGCAAGCCATTGTCTGAACCTGTCCTTTTTACTCTCTCGTCTGCTTCCCTCTCGTGTATTCCTCCTTCCACCTTCTCTCTTTCTCTCTCTCTCTCTCTTCCTCCATTGTTCTCATCAACCCTCCATCCTGTTACTCCTTCCTAGCTGAAGCCAGCCGCCCCCCCATGACCCACTCTCCCCCATGACCCCCCCATGCCCCACTCTCCCCCATGCCCCCCCCGCATGCCCTGCCTTCTAGAGCAGGATGCGATACTTGAGGGCGCGGGGGACCCTGTTGATGACCAGCCTGCCGTCGTAGCTGAGAGAAGCGAACAGCCAGGGGTCGGCGGAGGACCACTCCACTGCGTACACGCTGTCCTCGTGCTCCTCGTAGGTGGAGATGATGCTGTCCTGAAGGGGCTCCTTGCTCCTGAAACAGCACACACACATACACACACATTTGCACAGACCCTCAACGGGAATACAAACACTTATGTCCAGCGAAACATGCGTGGGGACACATAGGCGTGCATGTACACGCCACACGCATGTTTACAGGTCAGGGTAAGGGTGTGTGAAGGCTATGCAAGCTGTTGATGCAAAAGCAGAGGTTTACATGAGAGAGGAAAGGGGATGAACACTCAGTGGTATGCAGGTGTGCCCCAGAAATACCCCCACACACGCTGAGTGAGTGTATTGAGTTAAGTATTCATTAATAAGACTCCTAACTGTCAGTTTCTCCTTCCCTCACCCATCCCTCTCTTCCTCCCCATCCCTCCCTCTCTTCCTCCCCTACCCCTTCCTCTCTTCCTCCCCATCCCTCCCTCTCTTCCTCCCCATCCCTCCCTCTCTTCCTGCCCATCCCTACCTCTCTTCCTGCCCATCCCTCCCTATCTTCCTCCTCATCCCTCTCTTCCTCCCCATCCCTCCCTCTCTTCCTCCGCATCCCTCTCTTCCTCCCCATCTCTCTCTTCCTTCCCATCCCTCTCTTCCTCCCCCATCCCTCTCTTCCTCCCCCATCCCTCTCTTCAAGGCCGAGTCATCATTACACCAGTGCTTCACACCACAGCATGATACATCATCCTCATTCACAAAACAGCACTGCTTCATCTGCTGCTGTTAACACTGGTGTGTGTGTGAATGCATGCATGCGCACGGCTGTCTGTTGTTTTGGACTGTATATAGCGATTGCTGGCAAGGTCCAACCAACTGTTCCCTGCATCTTCTTGCACATAAGGCAAGGGCAGAAACAACATGACACGGGGAAAATTAGTTAATCTGTCCATTAAATAGGCAAGAAGACAGAGCTGACAATGATTACATGGTGGGTTGAGGACTTCAGTGTCAAACATTCACCATATTGTGTGTGTTGTGTGTGCATGTCCATGTCCCGTGTCGTGTGTGTGTCCGTGTCCATGTCCCGTGTGTGTGTGTCCGTGTCGTGTGTGTGTGTCCGTGTCCTGTGTGTCCGTGTCCATGTCCCGTGTGTGTGTGTCCATGTCCCGTGTGTGTGTGTGTGTCCATGTCCCGTGTGTGTCCGTGTCGTGTATGTGTGTCCATGTCTCGTGTGTGTGTGTCCATGTCCCGTGTGTGTGTCCATGCCCCGTGTGTGTGTCCATGTCCCGTGTGTGTCCTTGTCGTGTGTGTCTATGTCCCGTGTGTGTGTCCGTGTCGTGTGTGTCCATGTCCTGTGTGTGTGTGTGTCGGTGTCGTGTGTGTTGTGTGTGTGTGTGTTGCGTGTGTGTGTGTGAGTGTGTGTTGTGTGTGTGTGTTGTGCAGGCTCCTACTTCTCCTCCTGTTGGTTGTCCTCCCCATCGCTCAGCTCGTCATCGTCAACCAGGTGTCCGAAGGGTTCCGAGGAAATGGACACCATGTTGGACAGAATCACCCGGCTGTCGCTGCTGCCCGTCAGCACCAGCTGGTCGTGGGAGTGATTGTAGCGCACACTCCACACCCTGCCCCCGACACACACACACACACAAATACAAGTATGGAAAATCCCTCTCAAACACACACAATCACTATCTCCTTTCCTCCCCTCTTCTGGTCTTGTCTACTCTTCCTTCCCTCCCTTCCCACCCCTCTCATTACTCCCTGCTTCTCTAGTCCCTTCATCTTTCCTCTGTCTCTCATCTCCCTGTCTTTCTTCCTCTCCCTCTATCGTCTTCCTCTCCCTCCCCCATCCCTCCCTCCCTCCGTCCCTCCCTCCTCCTCCTCCTCCACGCCTGGGGCAAGGCTCAGCGGTGGATCCTGGCTCCTCATTGAGTGGGATTGAGGGATAACTAGAGCTGTTGACAGAAAATCTGAGTCCACCCTCTCTCCTTGCTCAGCTAATCCGCTTCTCTGCTAAAAAATAGTTCCTAATACCCTAAGCCCCCAGGCCCTAAACAGCCCACCCCCAGAAACACGCACACGCGCAAGTGCACACATCAATACACACCAGCAGACACGCGCGCATGCTCGCACACGCAGACACACACAAAGAGGTGTCTCCTATCAAAATAGGGATCAAATCAGCAGTTATGGATATGTTTCCACATCTATCTCTCTTTTGAAGATAAAGTGTGTGTGTGTGTGTATGTTATCATGTAGCGTTCGGTGTGCTGCTCTGGCTGCAGCCACAGAGGTTGGCTCTTAGACAGTTGATTATCTATTCAGCTCACACACACACAGACACACACAGACAGCACACGCACACACAGCTAGAACACGGAGCACTGCAGTGCACTGCGTTCCACAGCCCTGGGTAGAGCGGCACCCCACAGAACAACTGAACACGTGGGCACACGGTGGCACGCTTCCTCAACGCTGCACGCACCCCTCAACGCTTCTCAACACCTTCTCAACAAGGGGGAAAACTTTGCCCTTTCACTATCAAAGTGGAAGTCCCCCCCCCTATTGAATACTGCAGCTCTGCCAGCACGTGCTGTTTGTATACGTTACCAGTCCTGGTGCTTTGGTAGGCAGAAGGATTCAAAAGCGGGAACGTACTTGAATGTGCATTGGCCGTGTCTGTGCTTGTGTGCACATGCGCGCTTACGTGGGCAGAATAGGAGTGACAGAGTGACAGAGTGACTGAGTGACTGAGTGACTGAATGAGTGAGTGACTGAGTGCGAGTGTGCGTGCATCTAGAACCCCCACCAGTGCGAGTGCTCCTCCAGGCTCTTGACGGGCTCGTTGATATTCCTCACGTCCCAGAACTTGACCTTGCAGTCATCCCCACAGCTGGCCAGGTAGTACTGCTTGTTGGGATTGAAGTCCAGGTCGCGCACCAGCTGGCCATGGGCACTCTCGATACAGTAGATCTGACTGAGAATGGAAAAGGCGTGAGGACAAGGGGGAGGAGCGGTGGAGGAGGGGGGGGGAGAGAGGATCAGATATCCGCGGGGGAGGAGAGACGGGGGAGGTGGGTGGGGAGAGAGAAGAGGAGGGCGAGAAGGAGAGAGAGAGAGAGAGAGAGACAGAGAGAAGAAGGTGGAAGGAGGGTCTTTAGAGAGATCAGAGGAGGACCGGAGTCGAGTTGAGGAAAAGAGAAATATTCCAAGAGACTTGTGAGCAACAGCGGTGCAACGTTGCGGCCATTCATCAGAGAGAACCTCGTCTCCAGGCCGCGGCCCACTCGAAGGCCGCACTCCATTGGCCGTTCTAGAAAATCTGGGCGGCTTATTGGATGCAGACTGAGGACACTCCTGTTCTTTCTTCTCTTCCCTCTCGCCTAACTCTCTTCCCGCGAGCACACATCATCGATAGCCACCCACTGATCTCATTGTACAATTAACATGCTAATTAAAAATCTCATTAAAAGGGAGGTACGGGAAAAACGACCTGGGGACGGGGGGTGTCTTCAATTAGGTCAGGATTACAGTCTAGCCTGTACGTAGACTCACACACGTGGATCCTGCCGTCTCTGTAGCCAAACAAAGTGAACGTAAGGAAAGGACGGACTACGGTGGACGTGTGTGTGTGTGTGTGTGCGCGCGCGCGCAAACAGTGGAGACTTCTCGAGTCATTGGGGTTGTCAGTGCTACGATGCTAAGTACACGCTCAGATGTGCTAACGCTGACCATTTTTGGCACCGCAAAGTCGGATTTCATATGGCTCGGGTGTTTGAAGAGGGAGAATGTGTTTGGTCTGTGTGCGTATACCGTGAAGCGTTTGTGTGTGTGCGCGCGTGTGCGCGTGCTTGTCTTTCTCTGAACACACCTCCCTCTCTATCCTGTAGAGACTTTGCCCTCCCTCCGTTGACATCCAGGTAGCCACCATGACCCCTAGCCGAGGAGAGGGAGGGTCCTAAACTCTTCCCCTCCGTGGAATAGGATGCACTCGGAGGAAATGGAGCAGGAAATTAGGTTAGTTTCCCCCCTGCACCCCTCCCGCTCTCCCTGCTGTCTGCCAATGTGAAAGTTGGGCGTCGGAGGCAGAGACACTGCAGCACTGACAGAAAACCCAGGGATTATGGGCCAACCTGATCTAAGCCAGCGGACACACAGGCTAGCAAATCTGAAACTCAGCCTTCCGCACGACCCGGCGGGGAACAGTACGCACGCAGTTCTAGAGAGAGAGGGGGGGGGAGGGTGGGGGGCTGCAGACATACACAGATGTCTGACACACACACACACATACACACACATCCAGATGTGTCCGTACTTCCACCCAGGTGTACACAAATAGTACGGATGGAAACTGGATGTGTACATACAATACACCCCCGGTCAGTCTGGGTGATATATTGCTATGCTGAGGGTATAGACTGACACACACACATGCATGGGTACAGAACAATACACAGGTCTACAGTTTCTATGACAACCACTGTGGTGGTGATGGTGGGGGGGCCCAAAAGTGACTGGGAGACATATCTTCTTACGCTTGGGGCTTCTAACTACGGCCCCTCGCTTCTCAGAGCCGCCGACTGCGGCCCGAGGACAGCCTTCCCGCCATGAGAAGCATGGTATTTTGTAAGGGCTGTTCGCGTCATGTGGCATCGCAAGTATTCTCATTTATCAGCTCAACCGGTCGGTGCTCATGCAACATTTCCCCATACTCCCCCTACACCCTCCACCTCCCCCACTCACCTCCATTACAGTTTTCCTCCCCCTACCCTGCGATCTGGAAGGCATTCTGCAGTCGCTCGCTTGTTCCCTTTGGAGATAACAAGGTAGAATAGAGAGAAATAGCGTACTTCGGGCCATAGGCGGGGGTACACCCTGGACTGGGGCCAAGCAAGTCGCAGGGCTTTTTACAGCGATCTAAAAGTATCTTTTGTCATTACTACTTATTCGGATAATAGCGACACTTATTCTCCTCTGTTCTGTTTTCACTCGTCGCATTCAGAACTGTGCTGTCTTGGAGTGGATGTCAGGTTTCTTAGACCTTCAGTGTTGGGTCCATACAGCACACCCTGAAACATGATCATGTACAGGTTTTAGTGCTTCCTAACCCCCCCCCCACCCTCCTCCCTCCCATCCCCCTTGCCCCCCCCCACCGCCAAAAAAAGAACGGTGCAACTGTCACAAATCATATGTTTCTCCTGGTTGATAGAGCAGCGAGTAACATTGATTTGCGTCTCTGCGAGACTCCAACACATAGGACCAGCAGACATGGAGACCACTTATTGCGCATTTGTATCATTACTCAAACTCTATCACCTTTGAATATATAACTGAGTATGGGACGCTTGGTTTTTCCATATACGCTTCGCTTTTGCTGGGTAGAATGTTCCGGCCGCTAGGGCTTGACTTACAGAGATGAGGAGCACGTCCATCATCTTGGTATCACGATTTTCCTCTTTCTTCGGTCTCTACTGTCTCTGCTCTCCTCCTCTCTTCTAAAGGACTAGATGCCATGGGGATTTGGGGGGGGAACTTTTTTTTTTTTCCCGCTGGGGGCTTATGGACACACATGGCACGGTTGCAATAACCAAATAGCACAACGTCAGTAACGCACCCTATGAGCCGCCTCCCCACACACCACACAAACAAACAACGAACGCTTAACACACAGAAAACGCAGATGAGTAAAAAAGTAAGTACACACACACACACACACAAGCTACTTCGAAAAACTTTACTGCATAATGTTAGACTAAATTGCTGTATGGTGTATGTGGTGCATGTGGTAGGAGCAGACAGACTGTGTATGAATGTGTGTGTGTGTGTCCATTAGAGAGAAAGAGACTGTGTATGTGTTAGACAAAAGTGGGTCTCAAGAGTGTCGCTGGGAACATTCCCAGTGACAGGCTGCTATCAGAACACATGGACACATGAACACACAAACACATGAACACATGGACACATGAACATGCAGACACGTGAACATGCATACACATGAACACATAACAGAAAAACACACAGAAACACACAAACACATGAACACACAAACACACAACCACGTGCGCAGAGAAACACCTTCAACGTTCTGTGCCCGTGAACTGGCCTGATATCCTTGGCAGCTTCAAGCAGCCTTGTGTGACTGGACAGACACAGCTTGCACCACAAACACACTTCCTCACTGCAACACTGTAACTTGACACTACTGTTCCTACGGCTGCAATAGGGCTTCTCTGAGCCATTTCTCTCTGGGTTAGCCTATGCATATTTAAATATGTATACAATATGTCTGCCTGAGCCTAATTTGTCAAATATATTAGCACCTTCCCACAAACACATGGACCCATGTTTCTCACTATAAACAGGGATTGGACAGCTGTTGTGGGTGAACAACAACAACAAAGTATTTGAGTACAACTTATTCAAATATTATGAAAACAGGCGTTCTTGGGTAAACATGGCACCCATTTAAACTCCATACAACCATTTCGTAGTGTTATAAGTTGTTTTATATCCTTGGTGATGTCCTTGTTTTGACTTGTGTGGTACGGCTGATTGTGCAAAGACAACGCAACCTCTCCCCCCCCCCTCCTCTCACCATGTCTCCCCCCCACGCCTCTCTCGGCCTGTCCCCTCCTGGAATGGTTCGGACAGAGACAGGCCTGTTTATACTGGCGCACACTGCAACGAGCCAGAGATGCAGCCAGAGCCAGGGAGGTTGGGAGGAAGATGGAGGGAGAGAGGAAGGGAGGAAGATGGAGGAAGGGGGGAAGGGAGGAAGAGAGGAAGATGGGGGAAGAGAGGAAGGGAGGAAGATGGAGGGAGAGAGGAAGGGAGGAAGATGGGGGAAGAGAGTAAGAGAGGAATATGGATGAAGGGAGGCAGAGAGGAAGAGAGGAAGGGAAGAAGAGAGGAAGATGGATGAAGGGAGGAAGAAAGGAAGGGAGGAAGATGGAGGGAGAGAGGAAGATGGAGGATGGGAGAGAGACGGAGAAAGAGAGGAAGGGAGGGAGACCAACGGCCACCTCAGAGGACGTCTGAGGAAGCACTGGAGCATACTGAGAGGCTGCCATCACACAGCTGCCACACCAACTGGACACACATACTCACTGGGACGCACACACCCACACGATTTGTGGCAGAGCGGAGTTGCTTCAACACACACACACACACATACTCACACACACACACACAAATGCACAAGGACACCCCACAGGCACGCAGACATGAATCCAAGAAGCTGTGCGACGGCGTTTCTTTAACATGCGCCCGCGTGTCCTTGGCACCCACAGCCGTTTGGGATGCAGCACGCTAGTCTAGCGCTAATACGACACGCTAACGGGATCATTTATTTCCATCACACAACACTAGCAAGGTGGCAGTAAATGGTGAGCAGGTAGAACAGGATGAGTAGAAATCACTCTCTATTGTCCATTGCTATATATTTTGAAAGCCTCCCTTCACGTGGTCTCTTTCTTCAAAATGTCTCTCTCTTTCATTCCATCCCTCCTCCCTTCCCCTCCTGCCTCTCTCTCTCTCTCTCTCTCTCTCTCTCTGGCGCGTTATCAGAGCAATCGATGCAGAGGTGATTATTATTCTTCCAGCGGAGCCCACACACACACACACTGCCTGACCTCACTCCATCACCTCTCTCTCTCGCTCTCTTCTCCACTCCCTCTCACCCTCCCTTTCCCAATTCCCCTTTCTCAGTGCAGTCTCTCTCTCTCTCCGTCTCTCGAAGGCATGGTCAGTCTCTTTATCTCTCGCACACTCAGCAGGTGCCTGTGCTCGCACACACACGGACGCAGAGATCTGATAGCGGAGAGGTGCCGTTAATACGTCATTATCAGGGACGGTGACGCGATGTGGCAGTCCAGCAGTCCACGTGCTGCTGCTGCTGTTTGCTGTTCATCAACGCAGGCAGTCAGCCCCCGTAGCACAAACGACTTTAAACAAGGGACTTGGTTAAAGTCCCTTTTGCTATTCTGACAGTGCATCTTCTAAATAAAGGACATCGTGTCTAGCGTAGCTGGAATCCTTCCTCGGGCAATTAACGCAAAGAAACACATTATTAACGCGGTTAGCGAACGTAGCAGGCCCTCATTGGCTGCGAATTCACAGAAGACCATTCTGCAACCGTTCCGGAACCGTTGCAGAGTGAGGAGAGCGTGGCTAGCTGACGTGGCTCACCTCATGGTACGCAGGTCCCAGCCACGTATGGCCGTGTCGTTCGCCGTGGCCAGTTGGGTGCAGTTGTGATGTGGGCTCCACTTCCCAGAGGTGAACTTGAGCTGACCTTTGCCCTCCAGGGTGGCACTGCTGGACATCTGAAGAGGCCAAGGGTCCACAGACAGGGAATAAACCACACATGTAAAGGCCATTTCATGCTGTAAATACAAAGTTCTGCAGACTAAAGGACGTAGATGCAACTAGTTATACACACACACACACACACGTGTGTGCACTAGCATACTATAACTAGCATAATGACCGGAGCCCTTTAGGGATTTCCTCCCTAGACTTAAGAGTCTGCATGCTCCTATCCCCACAGCCAAGTTCAACATCTAGCACTCTGACCTAGTCCCACCTTACTCTGTAGTTAGACAGCTGAACCATTTTGCTAATGATTATTGCTCCTTAATCAGTGTTCTTTTCCGTTATTTTCTTTTATATACAAAGGTATGGACAACTGTATAGCTACAGATACAATTTACACCATTTTAGAAAAAAGTCAATGGTAAAGATAATGAGAGAGAGAGAGAGTGAGAGTGTGAGAGAGAGAGAGAGAGAGAGAGAGAGTGAGATATAGTGAGAGAGAGTGAGAGAGAGAGAGAGCCTAATCAGTGAGAGGACAGTCTGGGCCTTATGCATAGTTACCCCCCTGCTCTATTGCAGCTAACCAAGACAGGCTTCCTAACGAGCCAGCCCACTAAGGGGATCTGCACTGGATACATCCTGGCCTTATACAACATTTTGTGGCCCATATTCATACACTTACACCTTATCAAGAATGCATTTGGACTAAGGAGGATGTGTGTGTGTGTGTGTGTGTGTGCGTTTGTAGACTGGCAGGATGAAGTGTGTGGGTGTGCTCTGAGCCGGAGGAGATGTTCTCACTCAAATCCGGCAGCGTTTCTAATTGATGAGCCGCATACACACACACACGCACACACACTCCCTCTATTTTCTCTCTCTCTCGCTCTCTCAAACACACACACACACAAACGCACGCACGCACACACACCTAATCCACCCCAGACCCCTGAGACAGACAAATCCATGCTGCAGCTGGACAGGCCTGAGATGAACACATCAGCACCTGCTCACGGGATAGCAGGATGGAGGGAGCAGATGTAGGAGGGGAGGAGGGAGGGAGAGGAGAGGGATGGAGAGGAGAGGATTAGCATTCTCATCAGCACTGAAGGAATCCGTCTTGGCTGCCAGGCACTGCACAGCTCTCCCTCTTCCTCTATCTCTCTTCCTCTCCGTCTCTTGCTCCTCTCATCCATCTCTTCCCTCTAAGCCCAATCACCCTCGATCTCTTCTCCTTCCACGATCCCTCCGCCCCCCCGCTCTCCCCTTCCCTCCCCTCCCCTCCCCTCCGCTCCTTCCTTCCCTCCTCCTGCGCAGGCCTCTTCCCTTCTCTCCCTCCCTCTCCAGTTCACCCTTGCGCTCCCCCCTCCATATTTAATGGCCGCTGTGCCCAGGGTGGATTGTCACTCGATAGCTCCCAGCTCTTCCGACCAGGCTGATGCTGGTGTCACCGCACAGGGGTAAGGGGGCAGCAGGGCGTTTGGGGAAGGACCTCTGCATAATGCACTGACGCACAGAACACACAAGACAGTCACACGCAAACAGATGTTGGACAGATAACACAGGCTGCTAATATTCACAGCTGTGAACTGAGATCAAAGGCAGATGTCCAGAGACACGCGTATGTACACGCCGACACGCCGGACGGAGCCAGAAATTCGTAGTCATCGACGCACGGTTGAACACGCCCACACGAGCGCATTGGCAAGTAGGTATGTGTAACAGCAATGTTTGCAAATATGTGTATGCTCAGTAACACCTCTGAGACAGTAGTGATTTCTCATTGGTTTGCATTGGTGGGCGCAAACACACACACACACACACACACACACACACACACACACACACACACACACACACACACAGTATCTCACAAATGTCAAGTCTGGGGGTAACATCCTATCGGGACTGTGACCTGGTTGCCCTGTGCCAATCCCCCTTCTATAGCATTAATTACTAATGACTACTGTCCCCATTATTCATGACTGCGGCTAGCTAGCGGCTAATGGAACATTAACTGACCACACACATGCAAGCGGGCACTCTAAATGTCCTCCCTATAAACTAAGACCACTAAAAATGCATAGGTACCGGAGCGGTCAGGAGAGGTTAAGAGACGTTTCCAAACAAGTCTCAAAGTCTATGCTGCAAACGAGAACCTGAACATGACGGTTGGTTGGTGACTGTTGAGACATGGCAACAGAGGCCCTCTGCGGCCTGTTGCAAAAATATCTGTCTGAATCTTGGCCAATTGCAGTATATATATGTGGGTTTGCGTGTAAGTGTTGGGAACGGTATCGCTTGATCTCAGTGAGGCTGGTAAGGGACGGTGTGTGTGTGTGTGTGTGTGATAAGAGCAGAAGATAGGGTGGTTATCAAATAATGACACTTGGCTACAGAGCAATACAGTTTATGTGTGTAAGTGTGTGTGTGTGTGTGTGTGTGTGTGTAAGAGAGATGGAGAACATGTCTCTAAGTCAGAGCTCGTGTGTAAGGCCTGCAGGCTAGCAGTGTGTGTGTGATAGAGAGAGAGAGAGAGAGAGAGAGAGAGGGCTGGAGAACATGTCTCTAAGTCAGAGCTCATGTGTAAGGCCTGTCTGCAGGCTAGCAGTGTGTGTGTGAGTGTGCGTGTGTGTGTGGGTATGAGAGAGAGCCTCTTACCGTGGCCTGGGTGGAACTCTCCTGCAGGTCCCACAGCAAAGCATGGTTATCGGCCAGAGAGATCACACGCTTGCCATCTCCCATGGGCTCCCAGATGACACTGCAGCACAGGAAAACAAGCCAGTGGTGGGTTGACTTCCTAAAGCAACACAGTGCACGCTGACACCCCGCGGCAGACGCACGCCCCGTTTGACTGTGAAGCGTTGTTGTGTTAACTCCCAGTTTCTGGAAACTGGCTGGTCAAAGAAGTGATGTCATTAGTGTGCGGAACTGTATCAATGAGACAACTGTGACTAATTCAGCCACACACCGTAAACCCAGTCCAGTGTCTTTATGTGTGTGTGTGTGTGTGTGTGTGTGTAGGAGGTTGAGATTGAAGAGTTGAAGTCATGTCTTCCTGAGCCTGTAATATGCATCAAAACTTTTAAGAGGAAAAACGAGGGAGAGGAGAGAAGGGGAAGGAAGAGAGGGATGACGAGAGAAGTGTTTATAGGAGTTGTAAATCCGTGGTCGGTGAGGGACAGTTTTTACTGCTCTCTCAAGGTGCAGGGAGTCGTAGGCGTGACACACACACACACACACTCACACACACACACACACAGTAGCTCATTTCAATACTGGGGGAGAAAGACACTGCGGTGTCCCCACATCTCTCATCCTGCGTTTCTCTTAAATCCATCTATCGCTCCATCCATCTAGTCTCCCGCTTCCCTCTGGATCACTCACTCTTTCTCTTCCTTCCTTTCTCTCTCCCCCTCTTTCTCTTTCTCTCCTTCACAAAAACCATGGCTCTATTCATACCGCACAATACTCCCACTTTTTCACGTGGCCCTGTCAACACTTTCAATTCATTCACGCCACAAAGAGAGAGAGAGGGAAAGAGAGGGAGAGAGAGCGTCACGGAGGGATGGAGAGAGCGAGAGAGAAAAGGGTCCACAACTTCCTTTCAACAAGCACGCGTTGTGACGCCATCGAAGGACATGACTGACGTGCTTTTGACCCTGAGTCACACAGTGAACTTGGCTGTTGCGCTGCGTCTGGTTAGAGGCTGCTATGCAGATGCAGCTGGGGCGTGCCAGGGGTGTTAGAGGCCCATCTATCTTGGACCCACGGCGAGATGGGACAGCTCCTCCCCATCTTCCGTGGTCAGACGGATCCTCCTCTGCGTTCGGCTTCGCATTCGCTTGGAACTGGAGAGGAAACAGCCGAGGCTTGGAAACGGATTCTGAACGGCATTTGCAGGGGTGGGGGGGAAAGCACCGATAACTGATGGAGCTGCTATGAGGAATTGTGGACTAAGGTTGCGGGGAAGAAAGGGAAGAGAAGGAGAGAGGGGAAGATAAATATTAGGGAGGCGGGGATCGCAGTCGAGGTTGCATAATATGTAGTGATATATGCAGTGAAGGACACAAAAGATGGACAGAGTGAGGGGAATGTGAAATACGAATACTTTAAAAAAGGACAAAGAGCTGAAAATAGACTATTCAAAAGAATGAGAGGGTGTGTATGTGTTTATGTGTGTGTGTGTGTGTGTGTTTGCGCGCATGTGTGTGAGCAGGTTCAGTCACCCATGCAGAGGTAACGTGTCCAATTCTAAAGGTGTTTGAAGACAGGGTCTCCGCAGCCCCTCCCATTGCTGTTGCTATTGACTGACCTACATCTGACTGTGTGTCTGGGCTCCCATAGGGCTCCATTGATCCAGCCCGCGCACCCTCCCGATTGCCAAACACACCCTGCGATCGCCAAGACACACACCCACAAAAGACACATACTCACACACCAAGTATACAAAGAAACCACACACTTTACACCTGCCACTGTCACACCCTGCCGTGGAGATTAGAACAGGGTTGCCAGTTGAGCCTTCGCAATCCGGCCCGGGTGCTCCACCGAGACCTGATTGGCCCAAATCGCGCAATGGGAATCGATTCTCTCAATGCACACGGCTTCCAATCGAAATAAGGCGCCTCTCTACGCCCCCCCGCCCCTCCCCCC
>BROE01000009.1:10159248-10169248 GCA_036571765.1 Plecoglossus altivelis
TTTTTTGGGGGGGGGGGCATCGTTTCGAAAAAACAACAACAACAACAAAGAGATATAGTGGGCGCACAAAAGGATGGGGATTTTGCGCACAACTAAACGTGACAACAAAGACACACAATAGCACCCTCCAGCTGGCGCACACACACAAACACACACACACAATTCATCTCTTTTTTGACATAGTCTTCAAATAGGGTCCATATAGGCTGTTATTCACTTTCATTCACACTCGCGCACTAAGATCAAAGTCATCTTTCACACACACGTACCCATCTACCATCCCCACTCCAACACCTGCTGGTGCTGTGCTAGGCTGCCAGTGTTGTCAGAGCGAGCAGGGGGGCTGGAGCATGGAGAAGATGAACGAGGTGGGCACCGGACCAGAGCCATCCATCTCACCCAGCCAGGACTACAAAGCAGAGGCTACAAACCTCACATCACAAACAGATAGCACGCACACACACACATGCATGCATGCACGTGCACACACACACACACACACACACATGCATGCAAGCAAGCACGCGCACGCACGTACGCACGCACGCAAGGAAGCAAGCACGCACGCACGCGTATGCACACACACGCACAAGCACACACACGTGCGCACACACAGCACAACACACGCCCTTGAGTGGGTTGAATCTGGGAGGCAGGATGGGAGGCTCTCAGACACCTCGACCATCAATCTCCACCCCGGGGCTCCACCTGATCTGCCCTCGGAACGCTGCCAGCGCCATGACAAGCACACACACACGTACACACTAGTACACACACGCATCCATGCACGGGCACGCACGCACACGCACATCCCACACATCCACATGTGCCCAAATAAAAGCCGTCGCAAACGAGGTAGCCCACGAACGGTGCTCGGAAATGGGGACCAGAAACTGTGCAGTTTGCTAGTGGAGCAACGAGCAAACAGCAGAGCCTGGCTGAGTGTGGACAGGGCAGCTCTGACTGAGCCTAGCTCAGCGTGGACAGGGCAGCGCTGACTGAGGCGTGTGGGACAGGAGCCACTTATTTATAAGACACCAAGATGAGCCCCCGGACTCTGTGCTCAGTCCTGTAGAGAGACAGATGGCAGGAAGGAGAGAATGAGGAAGAGCCATAGATGACTAGAAGGAGAGAGAGAGAGGAGGGGGGGTTGAGAGACAACGAGATGAAAAGATGTGTAATACCAGGAGAATTTATGAAAGGCAGCAGAGGAGAAACAGAAGAGGGGGAAAAAGAGAAGAAGAGAGGGGAAGAATGGGTTTGCACGGCAGTAGCAGCCTGTGACTTGAGTCCCCCTACACCTGAGGACACACAACAGACTGCACTGTGGGTTACCTACCAGGCGGCGTTGCCGTGGGCGCCGTTGTCAAGGTGACAGAGGAGCTCCAGCATCTGGGGGTTGTGGGAGGAGTCGTCGGGGGACTCGTGGCTGCCTGACTCCCACTCGGGTGGCATCCGCCACACTGCGCCGCATGTCACCACGCGACTGTCGCTGGCTGAAGGAGTCAAGGAAACCAAGCCAGGGTCAGAGCAGGGAACGAGTCAGAGAGGAAAGCACAGAGTGAAATATAGAGTGAACGAGCTGGTAATTATGGAGTGCGGAGTTGCCAGGAGAAACAAACGTTTTTTTCTTTTCTTTCAAAATCAGCCTTGATATTGTGTGTTCTGGCTATTCATCCAGATGGGTTCTACATCCAAATGAAATTAAAATTCAAGCCTGAAAGGAATGGAGGGGAGGGTACACAATGCCAGGCCCTGAAGTAAAGCGTCATATCCTGTCAACTGAGTGTGTGAACTCGTGTTTCATTGTGTGTGTGAACTCATTTCCCTGTGTGTGCTCTTTGTGCATCAGTATGCAAGTGCCTTCAAACCGCCCCCCACCCCCGTGTAAGTTAGTCTGATTTCGGAGCCGTTCCCCAGTCCAGAATACCTGTCATCCTCTTACCTGAGGCTCGCGAGGTGGAGTTCAACCAGCACAAGAGGAGGGAGGAGAGAAAAGAGAGCGGGAAAGAGAGAGAGCGTCTTTGTGCTTCTCAGCGTGTGACTGTGTATGCAACCCTGTGGTGCTCTGCTGCCCCCAGAGGTCTACAGCAGCCTCTACACCCACCCATGCTGCCCTGTTCCACCCTAGTCTCCTACTCAGTACAGGCTATTTACTGCTACCCTTCCTTCCTCCCACACACACGCTACGTCCTCTGATGTTAGCCAACAGGGCTCCACTCTAGCCACAGGAGGACCATGCGGTAGGCGGGCGGGCGGGAACTGCATTCCCCTGCTAGATCGGAAGTCTCACTCCATCTTTCTTTGATCGTGCCCTTTGACCCATCCCATATCTGCCCGAGCACAGTAGGGCCTATCTTGTACTACGGAACAGGTTTATGCTAATACAAGCACCATGCTCTCCTTCTTCAGGGCGACGCCTCCCGTCTGAAACAGCACCGCTGATGCGGGCCGACACTCATCGCCATAAGCACGGCCGTGTTAGAGCAAGGCCCCGAGCAAGCCCAAATTATGTCTGACGATGGGAAAGAGATGAATGTCAGAGACAAAGGGGGACAGAGAAAGAGAGAGCAAGGTAGTGAGAGAGAGAGAGAAAGAGAGAGTAAGAGAGAGAGAGAGAGAGAGAGAGACTTACTTTTGTTGTAGCAGGTGGTAAGGAGGCCTTTATCAGCTGGACTGGCACTGATGTGCCATATCTCCCCAGCCTGATGCAGCAGGACGTTCTTATTAATGATGTTATTCTCATCATCAAAGTCAATGATGTGGATCTAGGGGAAGGAGGAGGAGGGGGAGGAGGAGCAGCATGAGGAGGAGTGGGGAGAAAGAGTGCAAATTAGGAAGAAATAAGAGGAGGAGGAGCGAAACAGAGGGATGGCAGGAAGGAGAAAGAAAGAAAAAAAGAGCAGGGCGGGAGGAAAGGGAAGGGGGCAGAAATAAGACGGATGGGGAGAGGAGAGAAACGAGGGGAGGAGGGGAGGGGAGGGGGTTAGAGAGACAGGAAACAGGATGAAGTCAGGGAGGGGGTGGAGGGAGAGAGGAAGTGGAAGTGGTGCAAAAGGAGGGAGCCAGAGAATGGTAGGAGGGGAACAGAGGAGGAAGGAGGGAGGGAGAGAAAGAGAGAGAACGTGACTGAGTAATATAGGCAATTTAATCAAGACAGGACTTTCTGTTCTTCGCACACACCTGTGAACGTTTTTAAAAAGGAGCTGCCACGTTCGGAAGCACTTTTGGTTGCACTGGAGGCTTGTGACAATGAATGTGTAGCCTACATGTGGAGAAAAACTCCCCAAAGGAGGAGGTACAGAAAAACATCTCTTATATAATGACTGTCTATGCAAAATAGGGATACTGATTGCAAAATGTAGATTGGAGTTACAAAGGAAAAAGAGCTATAATCTTTTAACATTTAAACATCAGGCACACGCCCATCTGCATTAGTGAAAAGGATAGCTGGCCTTTTCACATTCAATAAAGACATTTTTACTTAAGTATTTTTGACAAATCTTATTTGCTGCATGTAGTCAAACTTGTTGATATTGCAAAGTAATTACAAGGATTTAGCTTAGCTGGCTAGCATAGTCATACTGACAAGTTTGCACAACAAGCAGGCACTCAAACTTTTTCACAACGTCTACATATCTTTGTTTACCACTGTGGATTAAATCATATATCTAACAAGACGAAGACACTCAGTGTACCCAGGGGGACATCTATTAGGGTTGCACCAGACAATAACTCGGTACCCTCCCTCGGCCCTTGACTCCTTTCCCAGGCTCTGGGAGGAGGACAGCGTCGAGTGGTAGCCTGTGCATTTTTCAGCCGCTTCAAAGTCAGACAGGGCCAACATTAACCTTGGCTCGGACAGCTCTGAGCAAAAATTATTACGCAAAGTTCTAATTTTATGTTGGGGGGGGGGGAATTAGACGGAGGCAGGGGAGTGTGGGAGACGGGGGGGAGGGGGATTGGGGGATAGGGGGGGAAGAGGGGGTGGCCGGTAATAGGGCCTTGAATGGACCGAGGTCTGAGGAGAGAGTAGTTCCACCCCGCTCCCCCTCAGGTGATTTATCCACCGCTATTCAGGGACTAAAGAGGATGACTCATCTCTCTCTGCAACTTGGGCTTCCTTCCCAGCCCTTTTAATTAGGTTCGGCAGAGGGAAGGAGAGAAGACCGTGTGAGAGAGAAAGAGGGAGGGAGGGAGGGAGAGAGAGAGAGAGAGAGAGAGAGAGAGAGAGAGGAAGAGGAAGAGGAAGAGGAAGAGGAAGAGGGAGAGAGAGAGAGAGAGAGAGAGAGGAAGAAAGAGAGAGGTAGAGAGCGAGAGAGAGAGAGCGACAGAGATAGAGACAAAGAGAGAATGACAGAGAGACAGAGGGAGGGGGGGAGGGAGAAAGAGCGACAGAGAGAGAGCGACAGAGGGAGAGCGACAGAGAGAGAGAGCGACAGAGAGAGAGAGAGAGAGAGAGACAGAGAGACAGAGAGAGAGAGAGAAAGAGAGAGAAAGAGAGAGAAAGAGAGAGAAAGAGAGAGAGACGCACCACAGAGACAAAGGCTGCAACTAGAAAAATGATCTGGCTCATGGTCTCCACTCCCAGGCCTCTTGGTAAAGCTCTTTAGCCGGCAGATGACACTAAGCAGGCCAGAGGAGCGAGCGGCAGGCGCCAGGTGCCAGAGTGTGGAGCTTTATCTCGTTAGCGCCCTTTCTAATGCCGCCACGCCGCGCCCGCTGATCCGCCATGTGGATTGGTCTCTCGAGGACTGGAGTGGCACTCCAGTGTCGTCGCGGAGGAAGGAGAGGAATCGGAACGCTAGTGCATTATGGTTAATGGAGGAGGAAGAGGCCAAGGGAGCTTAGGGAAAACACAGACAGCTATAGAGCCAATTAGAAAGGCCAAATCCTGTGACCAAAAGGATCCTAATTCGACTAACGATGACGAGAAATCAGACCTCCATTGCCTTGAGCATCCCTTCAGTATGCTTGTGCATAAGAAGAAATGATGCAGGTTTTTCTTCCCTACATACAGGGCGACCACATTACCTGCACACAAATAAGGGGATTTGGGCAAATTAGACCAGCTTCTCCCCCCAGTGCTACACCTAGACATGCAGCATCTTACAGCAAAGAAGTACACTCGCATGCACACACACACACACACACACAAGGCAGGTTCTATATCAGGTGCTATATCAGCGGTCTGTCCACTGAACGTGGTCATTAAAGGCCGAAACATCCTTCATGTTCAATACATGTACGCTAAATGACCGCCGCGCGTATGCAGCGGTGGTTTGGTGGCTAGCTTGTGCTCGTCTCCTTGGCTCCTGACTGTGCATATGCAAGGTGCAATACCAACAAATATCACCACCTTTAGTCTAGTCCTTAGATCCACTGGTCGTTGGATGCTAGTTAGTATGTTCCCATGTGAGTGGATGTGGGAATGTGAAAGTTGGGAAGAGAAAATACGTTTTTTTAAAAAAGCTTGAATAGATGTTTGGGGTCAGGTGAAAGTGCTGTGTAAACGTCTCCTGTGATAATGATGGGGAGAGCGCCACCTATGATTTCTCTCTGCTCTGAGAGTGGTCTTGAGCTGGAAGCTGGGAATCTCTTCCTCTGGAACTGCTGTTACGCCATTATAGTCTGACTGTCAATATGTACAGTCTTGTGCTCTGTAAAAGATGACCCTACGGCCTTCACAGCTGTGAGAGACATGATAGAGACCTAAGCCTGGTGTTGTGCAGTCATTTATTGTCAAAGGTCTGGTTTTTCTCTCCCAATCTGTAGATTAAAACTATTGAAAAGTCCACACCACAACTGAACTTTGTCACTCCGTTAATGGAGAGATTGACAAAACACTTTTTTCATCAGTTGCCATGGTTATTCTTCTACACAATCTAAAGTTGTTCTTGACAATTACAATCTTGATTAGGCCCCGACTGTTTATTCTACCAATATGGAGCCACAAATAGGCTATTGCCTACCTAAATGTAAGTATAGTCTTCTAAGCCTATTTCTATTTACACTGCAAACAGTATATAGACTATACCCTATAACCAGTCTTGCGTTCATTTGCATCTAATCATCAAACAAACTTCAAAATACAGTACAACGATAACAAAAGGTTAAGATCTATGCCAAAACCACGACAGGTTATGATTTACTTCCTGCCATGAAGCGCCCAGGTTAAAAAATATGTATTTACCTGATTGTCAAACTTCAGGGACTGTGTGCCGACAAGGAAGCGGATGGCATCAGTTTCTGCAGTCTGTGCAGTGAGCGCTCGAGCCTGCGAAACAAATCATTAGATAACATGTCAAATGAACCGAAGAAAAGTAGAGACACAGTAAAAACTACGGTCACTGGCAGGTTTAACCGTTCTTTGAAAGTATGGTTTGTGCCAGTTTGTTAGCATGAACGGTTTGTAAGTTTATTTGATAGTGCTAGATAACCAAATGCTACAATGATGACGTTGATGGGGTAACGTACCTGAAATTCGAGGCCGTAAATGACAGGTGCATCGTCCTCCATGTCCCACCACGTCTAATATAGTACGTACTCACACTGGTTAAAAAATATGAGACGAAAATATTTTTAATTGAGGCTCAACCAGAGTTGCTTTCTATTTCTCCATCACGCAGCTGACTTGTTGTAAACCTGCAATGGGCTCTCTCACAGCGTACACAAAGTTCGTAACGTCATGGTGTTAACGAAGAGTTGTACGGTAGAAAAGGCGTACAATTTTGAAGAATACTATTCTGGTTTCAGCGAATTAATTTTGTCTCTTCTTGTACGTCGTAGATTTCACTTCCTGGAAGATTTACGCAGGCGCTCTGAGGACTCGGGTGTCACGATTAAGCAAAGGTAATATAAACATCACACCGTCTTTGATGAAGCTGTTTAATGAAATGTTCGAAAATATATCCCTTTTGGGTGTGTTAATGATAATCTGTCCTGCACGTGTTTTATTGCAAATATTCCGAGTTTTTAAGCAGGGATCTAGAGTAGGTTTTGAAGCAAGCTAATCTAAGATAGCTCTAGTTTGTGGAAGTATCAAAGGGCTACAACGACTAGTACCACAGTACAGTAGCTAGCCAGACACTACTGGTGGTACCATTTCATAACCAATAATATAAAAGCTGATATACGGAATGATGACAAGTGTTTGACCGGTTACGTTGAATTCTTCTTAATCAGGATACATAATACGTGTAATTGGGAAGTGAATTAATTTGATATTACTTTCCCCAGTCGTTCTCCAGGCGCACAAACATGGATAGCAGTGAACCACCTGTCCAAAGGCCGTTCACCCTGGACATCACTGCTGGGGCGGAGAAGGAGCCCACCAGCGATGCCCTGTCGCTTTCAGAAGGAACCAGCTCTGCCCAGCCCCCGTCTTCCTCCGCCGAAATCCTCTTTCAGGAGGAAAGCATCGATCTGGGGGGAGAACCTTTTGTCACCCCGCTAGATGACGGCACGCCGTCGGACAGTCCTCTGGACAAGCTCAACGACCAGATGATGGAGAGCGTCATGATTTCGGACTCGCCCAACAACAGCGAAGAAGACGATATGGTGCCGCCCATCGACACCCTTCTGGATCAGTTTGAGGAGAAAGGAGACGAGGAGGGAGGAGTCGAGAAGGAGGCAGGGGAGGAAGGAGAGGACGGGAAGGAGGGAAATGAGGAGGTAGCCATTGGACAGGATACCGCAACGGTCACAGTTGAAGCGGAGGAGGCCAGCAAGGACAGTCCTGTCAGCGGAGAACAAAACGAGGGCGTGAAGGAGGAGGCAAACGCAATAGAACAGATCACAGTCTCCATTTCCCCAGGGACTCCAAGCGAGATGCCCACTCTAGATGGCCCAAAGTTTACCGAACCTGCTCCAGAGGCCACCAAGGGGGCCACCACGCCCAAAGAGGAAGCTGTGCCAGTGTGCACCATCTTCAGCCAGGAGGCCAAACCGAAAGCCCTGGTGCCGGATGGCTTCCAGCCCACGCTCATCAAGTCCCCCAGCTTCAGCAGCCCCAGCGGGGTGGCTGTCGAGCCAGAGACCCCCGGCAAGCTCCCACCGCTGGTCTGCCAGCCCAGTCCCAGCCTCAGCAAGTTCTTCTCAGACAACTGCCAAGTCAACCCGGCCACAGACTTCTTCGACTCCTTCACCACCTCCTCCTCCTTCATCTCTGTCACCAACCCCAACGCCGAGGCTCCTAGTCCAGCCAGCAGGGCGACAGCAGCAGCACCTCCCCTGGAACGGCAGCTGTCCTCCACCAGCTCGTCCATCTCCACCCCAGGACCCCCAGAGTTGGACACTCCCACCCCAGGCTCCTACTTCGCCCCGACGGCCCCCCAGCAGCCTTCAATCCAAGCGGTTCCTGCTTCGTCTCCAAACCAAGCCCCGGCCCCGCCCCTGGCCCCAGCACCGGCCCCCCAGCCCTTCTCCCAGCTCCAGGCTGTGTTCCCTGAGTGCGATGACCCGTTTGCCACAGCGCTGAATCTGAGTGAGGTGGATAAGAGACACGACGCCTGGCTGCCTTCAGAAGAGACCAGGAAGGTGCTGATCTCAGTGGCCACTCAGCAGTATAATCCCGTGTATGTGGAGAGAGAATGGCTGACCATGCCGGGCCTCAAGTTTGACAACCTGCAGGTAAGGATGACAGGCCACACGAGTGCATCTTCCTACAGCTTCACTGATAACTGAAATGTTTATTTAACATACAATCAAACGTTAAATGTATTGTCTTTTTACATTTTTTTCTTTGCTCATTTCATCATTAACCTACGTCAGTAGAATATACTGAGGCTATGTCTACCTTGGTTTGGTTTCTAGAAAATATTAGTACAGCAGTAACCAGTGGACAGTGTAAGCAGTACAGCTGATCTTGACCCTAACACAGCCTGATATTAATGTGTGTGTGCATGCGCGTGTGTGTGTGTGTGTGTCTTTCTTTGTGCATGCGTTTGTGTGTGCTGCAGGGTGATGCAGTCAAGGACCTCATGGTGCGTCTGTTGGGCGACCAGGCAGCCTTGAAGAGACAGGTTCTCACCTCCAATGCTGTGGAGCAATCCTTCCTGGGCCTCAAGCAGCTCATCGTGAGTCTCGGCCCTGTGTGTGTGTGTGTGCGCACGTGTGTCTGTGTGTGTGTGTGTGTGTGTGTGTGTGTGTGCGTGTGTACATGTGTACATGTGTACATGTGTACATGTGTACATGTGTGTGTGGTCTCTCCTATGCTGATGTAACATCTCTTCGGTTTCCTCCCAGTTGGCAGGCTTTATAGATCTCTCCTCCATCTTCCTGTAAAAGCCTTGCTCTGGTCTCCTCCATCCCAGGCCGCCCTTGGCCTTTTGTATTGAACACTGTGTAGTTACATCAGGTGGAGAGGCTGGAGGTTACTAACAGCAGGGGGGAGGGGCTGGGCGGGAGGGGAGAGGGGGGGGAGGGGCTGGAGGGGACGGGGGTCTGGAGTATTTTTTTCCTGCTGTGGATGTTTAATACATGGGAGCTGTGTGCATGTTTCAAAGCCTTTTGGACTCCATTGCTCCACACTGACTCCATTAGCCCTCTCACTCTCTGTCTCTCTGTCTCTCTCTCTCACTCACTTTATAGAAGACTTGGCTAAATGTTGTGAATGCCACCTGGCTCTTAAGTCTGTTTGTGTACGTGTGTACATCAGAGTACAGGCCCTTTCAGCTCCATAGTGACTCAGTCACTCATGCCGCATTCATTGTGACTGAGTCACTATAAACCAATATAATTGATTGCTGTGCGTTTGAAGACTTTGTTTTTGCCAGCACGACTATTAGAACCATGTGCACGCAAACTCAGACCTCCAACCCAGTCCTGAGGGCACAGCTGTGTCTGCCTAAGCTGCTCTTCTCTGTGTGGAGGTCCTGCCCCAGCAGGGTGGGTGTGTTGCCATGGCTGTGGCCCCTATGCATTTGCAGTTCCCTCTGTCTCACTGCCATGTTGGGCAGAGATTGTCACCCTGTGGTTGTGTAATGTGTGTGTGTGTGTG
>BROE01000009.1:10172075-10191460 GCA_036571765.1 Plecoglossus altivelis
GTGTGTGTGTCTGTGTGTGTGTGTGTGTGTGTGTGTGTTGGGGGGGCCAGGAAGAGCAGGCCACCCTCTAAACCCATGTACTGCCCACAGTAAGTCTATCACCCATGGGTGCAGGAAAGGTCTGATTACTCCTTATTGTAGCGCTAAATAATTCATCCACTCATATATCCCCCTGCATTGTCTCTCCTGCCGATGTGGAACGGCTCCACCAAGGCGAAGATACGGCTCTCTGCGTACACGGTGTCCCCCGGAACCGTCCAGCGTCGCTGCGCTCGCTTTCCTGCGCGCCGCCTTCTTCTCAGCTGACAGCTCCTGGACTGTAACTGTACAACTGTGGGCTTTGACCCCCCCCCCCCCCCCTTCATGCCAAAGAGCACGACTCACGACCACCGCCACTGCTGTCGGCCATTGAGCCTGGCTCTCGTTTTCAGCTTCATTTCCCCCCTAATGAAGATTTCGAGGAGACACGGCCCCTGGCGTAGAGAGAGGAGGGATGGAGGGGGAGGGAGGGGGAGGGAAGAGAGGGAGGCTGGAGGGGAGAGGGGAGGGACGATTGGGACGCACGACCAGATGAGGAATGGGAACGGAGGTGGAAATGAAATGATGGAGCGAGCGAGCGGGAGAGGGAGAGTTGTTATAGTCTCCCGTCCTTTCCTCTCTCCACGTAGAAGGACTGTGTGCTGCCTAATGAACTGACCTGCCGTGATGAATGGCAGTGCAGTTAGAGCCCAATCTCCAGTCTGACCTTGTCATTCGTGCAATCAGGGGGTCTCGACTTAACACACGCGTACGCTCACAAGTCCCCCTAGTTCCTAACCTGAACCCCCTACTGCTGAAGCAGCTGTTGGTGTGTGTGTGTGTGTACGTGTGTGTATGTGCATGTGCCATTCGCTCAGTGTGTCCCCTTCGTTCAGAAGTTCGTCTTTCCACACAAATCAACAAACACACACACGCACTGTTCTGTGTCTCTCAGTCAAAGGCACAAAAAAAACAACCTTCGACCCCTTTGTCATTCTAAAGTGTCCATGTTCCCTCTTCCACCAGAGAACCAAGAACTGGAGGGCTGCCGTGGACCTGTCAGGCCGCTTGCTGACTGCTCACGGGCAGGGCTACGGCAAGACGGGCCAGCCCACCAGCCACACCCCCGACTCACTACAGGTGAGCCTCATGCTTACTGTGTGCGTCTGTCTGCCCTGCGATGAGTCGGAGCTGGCAGGTTTGTACGTGTGTGTTTGGGGGGGAGGGCTCCTGTAGCGTGTGTGCGTGTGTGCGTGCGTGCGTGAAGAGGAATAGCAGGGAGGAAGGCAGGAGCTGCCTTCATGCATTAGACTCAGGATGACAGCAACATGCCAACATACAGCAGATATTCTCAGGATGGGAGGGAGGGTGTTTCACACACACACACACACTCTCACACACACACACACACACACAGTAAACAACAGGAATAGTCCTACCCATGGAAGAAATAAACCTGTGTTTGTGTCCATGTGCATCACACGGTCCATTATGTTTTTAACCTGTACGTGTGTGTGTGTGTGTTCCAGCTGTGGTTCGTGCGTCTGGCCTTGCTTACAAAGCTCAGCTTGTTCCAGAACGCTGAAATGGAGATGGAACCCTTCGGCAGCTTGGACCAGCCTGACCTGTACTATGAGTACTACCCTACTGTCTACCCTGGGAGACGTGGTGAGCACACACACACACACACACGCCCTCACTCTCTCTCTCTCTCTCTCTCTCTCTCTCTCTCTCTCTCTCACACACAGACAAACACTCAGTGTTTCATCACCCATGGTCTTTCATACACATGCTTAGTTCCTCTTGCTCAAATGCATGTACACATGCATGTACGCACGCACACACACACACTCACACTCTCACACACACACACACGCTCTCTCACACACTCAAAGTTTAATCACGCAAGCTCACTCGTACACACGCTTAGGTCCTCTTAAACAAATGCATGTACATATATATACCACACAGCTTTGTACACAATCCTACACACACACACACACACTTGACAAGGTGCCCTGCTTCTATCCGATGTGTTCAGTTCCCTCAGCCAGACGTGGCCGTAGAGCCGCTGTGTCTATCACCGTGGTCTTTTTTACGCAGCACTAAAGAGCTCTCTGCCGCGCGGCCAGCGCTTTGTATCAGGCGCGCCTTTAAGGACAACATGGCCGGAGCACTGAACCCACAAGGCACTAAAACGCTTTGCACTCTTTACAAAGCCGCTTCTATGTAGTTTTCAAAGCACACACCAACACACACACGCACGCTGAAGCCGGAAGCAGAGTGGTTTCCCCACTCTTCTATATTAGATGCTCTATGCCCTCGAAGCTCCATACATTTGCTTCATCTGCCTACTTGGCATCAACGTTTCATCTTCCTCAGTCTGCCGAACCTAAGCAGTGTTATTATCCACGATGGATCTCTTCTAGTCAGCTTGCACTCGCTCCGACCCCTGAAAGGATACAGATTGACTGCAAGGGGGAGTTCATATACTTGGGTGCGATTGGTTATAAAGTTAGGAGAGGAGGAAAAAGGCCAACCTTGAATGTCAATTTGAAAACGGGTTCCCGACAAACGTCAGGTCGTGCTAAGAGAGGATCGACCGCTGAACTTTAGCGCTGACTTACACGTCTGAACACGGTCCTGGGCGATGACTCAGTGTCCCCGAATCCACTGCTTGGTGACATCATCCAGTCTGAGGACCCTGTTTGCAGCGAAACTTTAACTGACAACTTCCTAATAACCCCTGCAGGCAAGTAGGCAGGCAGACAGGCAGACAGGCAGACTGTCAGATGCAGAGACAGACAGACAGCTCGCTAGCAAGCATGCTGGATCTGCAGTGAGGTTATCAAAGAGGCTGAGATCAAAGCCCAGCCTTTGAGGAACATGTCTCCCTGCCTACCTGCATAGAGGCCCTCCTTGGGGTGTTGGGGGTGAGGGAGGGGTGAGGGGGGATGAGGGGGGGGGCTGAGACAGGCGAGAGTGCAAGGAGGAAGAGAGACATGTTGGCGCTTGGGAATGGGATTTGGCAGTCAGAGAAGGGTGGAAGGAGAAAGCGAGAGAGAGAGGGAGATGGAAAAAGAGAGGAGCGGTAGGGCGAGCTAAGAGAGCCAGCAGACGTGGAGGGTGTTTGAGGAGATACGATTTGAGGACCAGAGACGTGGCAAGGAGACTGCCATAATCATCTGCAGATTGAACCTGTGTACACTGATGACAGGTGTGTGTCTCTGTGTGTTTGTGTGTGCATGTGTGTGTGTGTGTGTGTGTGTCTGTGTGTCTGTCTGTCTGTGTGTGTGTGTGTGTTAGGTTCCATGGTTCCGTTCTCCATGCGAGTCCTGCATGCAGAGCTGCCTCAGTACTTGGCCAACCCACAGGAGTCTCTGGACCGCCTGCACAGTCTGAAGACAGTGTGCCAGATGGTGAGCGCGCACACACACACACACACACACAAAGAAGACCAAATAGCGATTTTTGGAATTTAACGTTTTTAGCCTGGGCAGTCTTCTGTCGTGCTGTAATCACACCCACATTTTCACGGTCTCTCGTTCCGTTGGCAGGTTCTAGATAACTTGGAGCAGGGCTTGGCTGAGGATGGCAGCATGATTAACCTAACCCAGGAGAACAGACAAGGTACAGGATGACACACACACATGACCTCCGTATCAGTCCATGCTCCATATACTGTATGTAGAAGGATCCATCCTCCGGTCCATTCGAGGCAGAATGTAAAATACAGGTTTTGTAATACTAATCTTCTATCAATCACCTCATCTCCTCTCCTTAATTTGCCATGATCGTGCCCCAACACCACCAGAGAAAGGGACAAGTTATTTGTGTTAGTGCAAAACCATTCTATATTCTAAAACTGTGGTTAGGAGTGCCGAAAGTGTCTGTAACTGGGTGAACTGTCGTAGGTGTGTTGTGTTTGTTCGTCTGTGTCTCTTAGGAATGTTCGGAGAGATGATGGACAAAAGGAAGAAATGATGCTCTTTCGGTCACATATTCCCAATCTATACGACTGCCACCTCGATCAATAAGAAAGAGTCTTCTCAGAAACCCCCCCACTGATCGTTAGTACAGATCAAGTTTCAGGAAGCACACTGGGAAAGGCATAACCTTCTCGTTTGTTCCTCACAAATGCACTGTGGCGAGCCCCAGTCGGAGAGACCCCCAAGTGAAGAGACGCGCTCAATTCAGGAGACTAGAGACAAGATGTTGGGGGAAAAGCGCTCCTGTGCCTTTTAATGACCAATAGAACACGCCCCTTTTTCTAGCTTCTTTTTTTTTTTTCTTTTTTAACAAACAAAAGATTGCGCCAGGCAGCCGTGCTCTACCCTGGGGTTGGCAGCTCACGCCCGTGTGTGAAATAATAGTCTGGACTTGTGACGGGCCAGCGGTGGCTGTGTTGAGGCAGCTCACTCTCTCGCTCTATCTCTCTCTCTCACTCTCTCTTTATCTCTCTCTCTTTTTCTCCCTCCCTCCCTTTCTCTCTCCCTCGCTCTCTCTCTTTCTGTCTCTCTCTCCCTCTATTACCCTCTCACTCTATCTCTTTCTCTCCCTCCCTCTATCTCCTTCTCTCTCTGTCTCTCCCTCTCTCTCTCTCTCCCTCGCTCTCCCTCTCTCTCTCCCTCTATCCCCCTGTCTCTCTCTCTCCATGTCAAGGTGTACGGTCCTGCCTCGACGCTCTGCTTCTCTCCTCTTAGCCATGCCGGCCCACCTTTTAGTGAACCAGCTCCACTTGACGCCCAAACAAGCCACAGCTGTGCAGATGTATAATTCTCTTTCCCTTTAGAAATTCTTGATGGCTTTGAGGTTGAGAAGATTGGTGTGTTGAGCGGAGGGATTAGGGAGAAGAGGAGAATCGCCCAAGCCAGTTTTCTAACACCCTTGTTCTGTAGACATGTGTGTTTTGAATTTCCTTGTGCCCGATTGTAATATGTGCTTTTAAAAGTGTGTTCTGGCTTAACCAAATATGACTTAACCTGTATGTCCCTGGACATTCCAGCTGTTGTGTTTGTGTGTGTGTGTGTCCTTAGTTGCAGTTAGCTATGGTTTCAGATGTGTGTGTTCTGTGTTCCAGCCTCTTTGGAGCTATGGCAGTCTCGACTCAGTAGGGTCATGTACTCCATGGCTAACTGCCTGCTACTGATGAAGGTATGTGTGTGTGTGTCCGCTCTTGTGTATGCAAGTACCTGTATATCAGCGCTACAGTCTGAGAGCTGTGTACATAGGTCACGATGCGTCTCGATCGTGGCTCGAAAGATGTGTGTGTCTGTGTGTGTACGTGTGTGTGTGCGTGTGGGCGCACGTTGGACTGATGACGGCGCAGCGGCGGGTTTTTAGCTGAAATCCCCAAGAGTATTAGACCTGATTGGATTCATTGTTATTGAGGGAAGGGAAATGTCAAGTAGGAGGACAGTGTGTTCTGTGGATGACAGGCAGAGCTCGAGTGCTATCTGCTGGAAGCCTGGGCACTGCACACACGCACACACACACACACGCATGCACACACGCATGCACACAGGCTCAGTGGCAAGTGCACACGCAAAGACACTCTTGTGCATATCCAATCCCGCCCTGCACCAACTATACCTTTCGAACACGCAGCTCAGCTATGCGGTGACTGTGCTTTGGGGTAACTTTGAAATGTGTGTGGTGTTACTAGGAATGCCTTAATAATGATGTGTACCGCTCAATAATACGCCCTCTCTGTCTATTCCTCTCTTATTGTCCTTCCCTGCCTCTCGCTCCCCCTTCCCCCCCCCCTCCTTCTCCAGGACTACGTTCTGGCAGTAGAGACTTATCAGTCCATCATCCAGTATGAGCCCCAGCAGAAAGTGCAGCTTCTGAGTGGGATCGGACGCATATTCCTGCAGGTCAAACACACACACACGAAGACCCTCGTGTCTCAAACCCAAACCAGCAAAGATTTGTGCATAGAAATGCACCTTACAACAGAGTTGACGAGTTGATTGGTGAAAATGTTCGTATCCCGCCAATCCCAGCGCAGGAGAAACCGAGCGTTGATGAATGTGGCGGCGGATGATTTCGATATCGCGTCCATAAGTGTTGTTGGTTTAGAGTCCATGTCCTCAAAGTTGGCGACACAGAGATGCAGAATACTTCGGAGAAATGTCTCCGACCTCAGAATGGAAATTCTCCGAGTCTGTTGAACCAATCGCTCTCCTTAAAAAGATCCCTCTCAAAATGAAATAGAAATGAATCGTAACCCTCATAGGTCTGTGGAAGATTAATATCTCATTTTGAGAAAGATTACTTTGTTAGGTTAGACTGATGTTAACCACGTTCATGGCTGAATGTCCTCAGATGCCTGTCAGAATATGCAAATTGGCCAAATAGCAATTGTTCAACTCAGCCAGATTGACTTGTTTGATTCACCCCAAGTCCACTTTGATTCTACAATTTGCCAAAGACTTGACCTGAGTTTTGATCATAACCTCCGCTTACACCCAAATTAATTACTTCAGAGTTCTGTGTGGAAATGATGGCAGGCGGTTGTTTTGAATTGTACGTTAATTTCATAAATGAGGCTCAGTGTTTGTATTTATTTATGATATAGAAACAAACCTGACTATACCCACACCTAAACACTGTTTTTTTAACGCTTGGTTTTCTGTGGTATAATACCTGCTGTTGTTGTTTCTGTTAGCAGATAGGAGACATTAGGACAGCGGAGAAACACTTCCAGGATGTGGAGAAGGCCTGCCTGTCCCAGGGAAACACGCCCAGTCAGCAAACCTCTGTTTTGATGAACAGGTGTGGATGCAGATTGTGTGTGTGTGTGTGTGTGTGTGTGTGTGTGTGTTTGTGTGTGTGTGTCAATCCTCGATACCACATTGATGCCCTCATTAACTTCTAAAAGAAGCCAGTGTTTAACAGCTTGAGGATGGATGCGTTTGTTCCACGGGGAGAAGACGTTTTTAAGTTCTATCACACTGACGACTACTGCTGTTGTCTTTTGTGAGGTGAAAACGCAACATCTTTCACATGTCATTCAAGATAGGTAGCTAGGTAGCTAGTCTACATATGAGATAAGGTTCTCAGATATCAGCGGGATCTTTAAGCCGTGTGAGTGGGTGTTGCATTCGTTCTCCGAGAGAGAACGAGAAACTGGAAATTGAAGGTATGTCGTTGGGACTCTTAGCAACTGTATGTGTTGTGTTTCAGGGCGTTTGTCTACCTGAGTCAGAATAATTACGCGGAGGCCCACGCATCTTTCTCTGACGTGCTGAAGATCGATCCCAAAAACCCAGTGGTAGGAGACGCCATTACATTTCTATCCATGCATTACTGTAGGACTTCCCCAAATGTTCTGTAACTAACATTTAGCATATGCAATCACCATTTTGCATCACTAAAATCACCTCTTTGCTTGAATTTCTAGGAACATGTTTCAAGCTTGCAAACTTGTATTATAAGCTTGCAAATGTATTTGACAAGCTTGCAAAACTTGTTCTTTACACATTAGAGATTCGCATCGTGTCTTTCGAGGTTTCCGAGTTCTGACACTAACATAGCCTCATATTGAGGAACCAGATGCACATTTGACATCTTTCAGTGCTTAAACTGAGAGAGCGGTTATGGTGGGAAATAGTACATAAGAACATGAGGGGTTTTAGCAGAGGAAGCACACCTAATAATGAGATGATCAATTCAAAATGATGAGATAGGAGGTTGTAATTAGGAAAGAAAGTCCAAATAAAATGTCTAGTTTAGTTTTGGCTCTTAACATACTCTTGCTTCTCATTATCTTACCCAATTTGTTTGATCTCTTTCTCTCCCACATGGGCTAATCTTACTCCCTCACATCTATACCCTTGTCCTTCCTCCTCCGTCCCCCCGTCCCTCTCTCTCTCTCTCTCTCCCTCTCTCTCTCTCTCTCCCCTTTCCCCCCTCTTCCACAGGCCAACAACAACGCAGCCGTGTGCCTGCTCTACCTGGGCCGTCTGAAAGAGTCCCTGGGCCAGCTGGAGGGCCTGGTGCAGCAGGATCCAGTGCTCTACCTTCACGAGAGCGTGCTTTTCAACCTCACCACCATGTACGAGCTGGAGTCGTCGCGCAGCACCCAGAAGAAACAGGCCCTGCTGGAGTCGGTGGCAGTGCGAGAGGGGGACAGCTTCAACACGCAGTGCCTCAAGCTGGTGTAAACAAGGGATCGAGGGTTGGCGGAAAAGGGGAGGGAGAGGATTTCTGGGTAGAGGTCAGATTGGACTACAGAAGCTTTCATGAGGCCCGTGGTCAGATCAGGAATCAGCTTGTTCTTGGGACGAATAGCAGGTAGTTTAACATCATATATCCAATGATTGATTCAATCCTATGTCCCTTTTCACATGCTTGTGAAGACATTGTGAATTATGGTTATTGGGAGAGGACACATGCACTCATGCACACTCCAAAAGCCGTGGATACACTACATTGCAATCCACTTGGGCATTAAGAATCCATATGGAGAACACACACTTCAAGGTTGTGTGAAAGTGTAGTCCCATCATGCAATACCTATACCAACTCAACAAATGGAATGTATAATAAATCTACCTGTATATATTGTAGCTGGAAAAATGTGTTGTGTGAAATGGATCAGAGGATTTACTTTTATTAATACAATTATTGATTTACCATAATTATGTGTAAGTATTAAGTGTTGTGGTCATCTGAAGCATGTGTACTTATCTTGATAAAATAATTGTTTTATTTGAATAAAATAGTTTTGTCACTGCTCGGTTGAGGACGTTGTTTAAATACTGTTATGAAGTAGGATATTATTTGGGGTATTTTAGTAAAAAATGGATTTCTGTATCGTAAATGTTTTGTTTACGCTGCCTACGTTTTTGTTGATGCAGAACAGAACTGCGTTGACGTTAGTTCTGACAGCGCATGCGCAGTTTGAGAAAACCGCAACAAAGCCCATATAGTGTTCACGCCAATCAAAGAATCGAAATATTGGGCAAAGATCCAAACGTCTTTATCGAGTTAACAAAATGCCAATTAAGACCTTACCCGATTTCGGAAATCAGGTAAAGGCATTCAGATAATGACTTAAATAATTTCATTATTGCCATTATTGGGCTATGATCATGGCTTAAAATCTTATTAAACGCATTCACTTTCTGCATTGAAGGCGCACTGGTGACACGATCTAATGCGATCATCAGAGTTAATGCGGCCATCAGTTTCCACTCAACATCAGTGACCGACTCAGTCTCAGTTCACATAATTTAAAGAAGGGAAATTACACAATTATTAACAATTAGATCTTCCTCATTGCAACACTTGAATGAGTGAGTTCGGATATCGGATGAAAATGAGCACTAATAGGCATTTATTTATTTATTTATTTATTTATTATATTTAAGTACGAGGCGTTGTACCGTTGTGGACTAAATTCGTGCAATAACTTAAGATAACCACCAGATGGCACTGTGCTCTCTACTTTCAATCTCCACTTCAGTGGAACACTGCATGTCTGTGGGCCATCACTGTCTGGAAGAAAGCACCAAAGCTTTGCAAGAAATCGTTCACCCAGCCCTAGGGAAGGATGGAGCGGGGTGTGGAGTGTTAGCCTACTAGTGGGGTTCGCGCCATGCAGGATTGTTGTGGAGGAGAATGGAATTTGGTATGTCGTGACTGCTCTCACACTCCAAGACAATAGGTGGCGATGGAATAACCTTGCGTATGAATACGATCAACCAAAGAGTATCGAAAAAAAACGAAGAAGAAAACATACCGGTTGTTGACATCATACGTAAAGACTGAATGCGGACGTTGGTGTAAACATGTTGAATTTACTTGTCAAATTACCTCCTGAGTCATGTCCAAAAGTAAGTTTTGTAAAGAGCCATAGCGTGTATTTATTCACTTAGGTAATTCCATAATTTAAAGGGATTTATGGGTAATATTTAGCACTCCAACATCATAGATAAGGCCTACATGATCGTCACTTTTACATACCAGTATGTGACAGGAAATTCTCGATACTAGCTTCAAATCAGCGTCTACAATTATGGGGTCAGAAGTCAAATTGTCCACTGTACTGTGCATGCTAAAATCCGACTAACTCTGCTGTCCATTTACATTACTGCAGAGTGTTTTGCGCACGTTAGCCTATGTCTTATCTTTCATGAATATGTGTCTTATCTGCTTGCACGAATTATTTTGGAATGGAAGAAAAATGGCTTGGAATATCATAGGCCTACTACCCTGAGGAAATTAATAACCAACGCCATAGTGAATTCATGTTGTTCGTAGGTTCATAGTACAACCCACACCTTAACAAAATGTCTCATTAGATGTACAGTAGTCCGCGGGGTAAGCACTTTCTATCCTTCAGCTCCTGCACAGGGTAGTGGATGGGGTGTGCGGACGAGAACCCCCTCAATTGGCCGATTATGGGGACCTGTGGAACCTAGAGCAATGGCTCCAGTTGTTGGACGCCCTCTCCTCTCTGTTCCGACTGGCAGTGGGTAAGAAGATCTCAAATGAGGAGGTGAGATGGGGCAATAAACACGCGCAGTTCAGGGGTGCACAAAGATTCTCTAGAATTATAGGTGTGAGAAGATATGTAATTTTGTTATTGTTTAATAATGTTTGTAGTGGTGTGAGAGTTTCTTGAGGGCTTAAATTACCTATGACTGTATGGTTGGTATCATAGAAGTGTCACGAACGTCAAAAGCAAAGGCATCCAGTCTGCTGTTGTTTTTTCCTGCCTTGTCAGCTTGTCGACCAGTAGAGCCAAACTATGGAACTAACCTTTACTTTGCTGTCCAGTAAGCTTTGTTTGGACATTCCGACAGGTGAGATAAACTGTCAGGACGCCAGTATTGGAAATACTTTCATGCCATCTCAATTGTGTTTTGTGGAAACGTTTCACCAGGTGTGCAACAGAGCAGACCGCAGCAGCTAATTAGTGTTGCGAAGGATTGGAGGCGTAGTGGTGTTTAAAATGAGCATATAATAGCACAGAGATTGTCTATAAATCCTCAAAAAAACGTAGGCTTTCTAAAGTTCATTATTGTATGTCCATGACCCAGTTTGCAGTATATGACCATTTGATGCCTTAACAAAGACTAAATGAGTCTGGAAATGCTCTTCTAGCTTGTCTGCTTGTCGAGTCTCCCACGTATGTGCAGTAAGTAGTCCCAGTATGTTTAGCATATCCTTTGTCATGTCATGTGTAATCATAGTACAGCAAGTATACTGCAAATGGTTCCAACCAACATTATAGCTTACTGTTGCAAGCATTTTCTACGGTAGAATATTGTAGAACAATTGTAAGTGTGACAGGCAATTTGCAATTTTCTGTGCTTTGTCCATCATCAGCCTGTAACATTGTTCTTTTACATTTTTGGCTGCTGTTAGACAACTGTACTTATGCTCTACATATACTAATATGTGCATTCTACCCAAATATAGAGAACATTCTATGCTTTTCTTCACTTCCTAAGGTTATTTGCTGTATTATTCACCATTTAATGAAGCAATCTACAACAATGTGGAAAGCAGCTGTTTCTTGCAGAAATGCTCCGAGCTGGGATAGAACCTTAACCGCTGTGTGCGGGTGTGTGGCCGTGATGATGTAACCTAAGACTTCTGTGTGGAACCCACCAATAGCCCAAATCATGGCTGGTGGTGATTACCACTTAACATTAGGGTCTGACAAAGTGCCAAACATTTCTCCCCTGGGCAGGTTATGGCATTACTGGCAGGCATGGAGAATGGGTACAGGGAAGCTGTATTGATGGTGCTTAAGGCCAGACAGGAGGAGATCCATCAAGCATTAGTGGAGAGGACTAATGCTGTGTCCAGTGCCACCCTCAAAGATTTTGACTGGAAGATGAAGGTAGGCTACAGAACGGGTCTTATCATTTTTTTAACATTTAGTGTACGTGAAAGTATGAACATCAGTGTTAGATCCTGAATGTTATAAACGTTTTTTGTTCGCTTCAAACTGAAATCCCTCTGTAAAACCAAGTCGATGGGAAATATTTGAAAATAGGATATGTCATTGCAAAAGGTAAAATAAGAAAAAGACAACACAGATCTGGCTGCAGTTTGCATAGCCGGAAGCTGTGAGATAGATGTATTTGTAATATCAGGACCACACTATATTTAATTTAGCCAACCTTTAAGTAATGCATTTGTGCCCGAACCACAGTGGCTCTGACCAATCAGCTTCCAATTAGAAACTTGCGGATCCGTGGTCGAAGTTAGCCTGTCATTGTCTTAGACAAATGGTTTATCCGATTACAATCAAATTTTTTAATTGCTTGCCCGTTTCCATGGATGACTGACTAGATGACTCACTGGATGACTGACTAGATGACTCCCTAGATGACTTACTACATGACTCACTAGATGACTTACTACATGACTCACTAGCTGACTTACTACATGACTTACTAGATGACTTACTAGATGGTCAAGTGTTATAAACCAGCTGGGGAGTCAGGTTAGCAATCGATAACTCAGTGTCTCTCAAAGGTCAAAGTTAAACATAAGTGACCTGAACAGAACTGGGGTTATTGGCTTTGTTAGCTGTTATTCATCACATTTAAGTGGACTAAGTTAAAGTGGCTGGTGTAAAATAATTCCTCCTCCATGCCAATGTCAAATCACACCCAGTTACGATGTGTGACAGGGTTGAATTTCATGTCATCAAAATAAGACTTGGATAGGTCCTGAAGTGCAAAACAATGAGCACAAGACAAGTCCTAACTTCAAATTCCTTCTTCCTTTTCTATTTCCATCTCTCTAGTTGGCTTTATCCAGCGACAAGATTTCCTCTCTTCAAACACCCTTGCTGGACTTGCATTTAGAAGTGCAACAGCATGGAACCCGAAAGCCTGTGTGTATAGAGATGAACAGAGAGGAACTACAAATGCTTATCAGCTCGCTAGATGCTGCTAATAAGGTAAATACCGATTGTTGGCCTATCCGCTGATAGAATAAAGACTTGCCTCTAACCAACTGATTCATTGCTGTGGAAGAATTCTCCTTGTGCTTTCTAGGATACCTCACTAATAAATTAATGTCAGGGAAATTCGTTTTTTTCTATTAGTTTTTTTGTTGTTGTTGGGTTTTTTTTACCATACATTACATTATCACTGTTTATATTTGAGTGTTTAAGACACTGCACTACGATTTAGCGTGTGTGCATGTTCTATTTTTCTGTTTGATTTTCCAGTGACTGGGTGTTTCTTAGTACTGTTTGTTTGTGTACTTACAGGTGGTGCTGCAGTTGAAATAAAGGTACCTGCATTGTTGACTTTCACCTCCTAAGATCTTTGCGTGTATAATGTCATTCTGTAACATTTAAGAGACAAGAATATCTGAATTTGTGAATATACAGTACAATATATTTATATTCACAAGGTCACACATTTTCAGAAATGTTTGTATTTATATTCAAACAAATTGAATGAGAAACTCCGCTACAAGTATCAAAGTTAAGTTTTCAAAGCGACAGTGATATTTTAGAATTCTTTGAACTTTATTGTGGTGCTTTTTTAATGTAATCTATTTCATCATCGCACAATAAATCTCCCAAATTACTGTGTTCATTGTAAGATGTTGGTTTGATTTCTAACGTTCATGTATCATTTAAAAAATACATATTACATGATCTTTTTTTTCTTCTTTTTTTCTTTAGATTGCTATGGTAAAGGCTATATTTGTGTGAATTTTTTGGATGAAACATCAAGAGGGTAAACAGTGAAGAAATGTTTTCCCAGACAGATGTGCTTGATTCCCAGTACTAAACATGCCAATCATAGTGGAGGTCACTGAGGTGCACTAAGGTTGGGGTCAATTCATCTTGTGTCGTCAGCTGATAATTTAACATGAAATGTTCATTGCATTGTCTAATATTGTCTCTTTTTTATAATGGTTTTTAATGTATTTTAGCAGAAAATACAAAAATATTTGCATTTGCCCTATGTATCTTTCTATGCATTTCAACTGTATTATTAGTGTAGTAGTGCCAGTAGATTTATTATGAAAAGCAGTCAACTCTATCACTCGATTTAACATGTGAAATTCAACGCAAGTTCTCTGCATACCAAAAATGCAGGATGATTTTATAAAGACATCACTACTTTGTTCTTGTACTCTTCATTTTCTTTGTTTCAGTTTAGTCATGGAAGCTGGATGAGTCAAAACTGTACACTATCATCTAGCTTCTCAATGTGATCTGCCTGCACACACACAGTTCACTATATGAAAACATAAATGGTCATCAAGTATGGAATCTCCTTTTTCTCCTTCTGTCACACACGGACACACATCAAAGTCATTAATGCGATTAGGCCCAAATGACATACTATAACTTATCCAGCCTTGGTCCCTCTAACTAAGAGCTGTTATCACAAATATCTCAACCTGAAGAGCATCATAGCCTTAACTAGTAAATCTGGTGGACAGCTGTTTTATGTAATAGCCTAATGAGAATGGTGGTGCATCCTACGTAGCCATAGCCAGTTGTGCTAATGTTACAGTATTACCCTTTGCTAACATTGAGGTCACTTGATCAAGGCTCAGTCTATCTTTACTTTTATATCCTAAATTTATCTCCCCTGAGGCATGTCTACCACATCATGAGTGAAATTCCTGAGTGAAAAAGTGTTCAAACTGTGGATCTTGACATTGGCACTAATGACACCTCAGTTCTGTATATTGGTTGGTAGGGATGTCAGTTATTTTATTGGAATTTGATACTTTGAAATCCTTACAATTTAAAACAAAGGATTTGTAGTTTGTGCTCTCTTTCTTACACACATAAACCTACACACTCATGTCTGCTCGAAGATATTTTTGAAGCAGAAAAATCACATGCTCGCCGAATTAACACACACACATACACACAAACTCAGGCCCACGCACGCAAACCATTACACATGAGAGCACATATAGAGCATGAGAAAATTGTACAGTAATTTTACACAATAAAGTTCAGAACATTTCCTTATCCCTCAAAAAGCCTCAGGGAAACCAGTTGTTTAGAGCCTCCATTTGCTGTCGTCCAAAGAAAACGTGTCCCGTCTGGTATGCAAGTCTTTGTTGTGAGGAAAAGCTTTTATCCAGTCTGTAAATTCCGACTCTAAAATGACGACAATAACAGCAACAAAACCTAACTCACAGGATATTCTCTACCTTGAATTTAGATTGTCATTGTAATGCTGGAATGTCTGACTACGATCTACTCTTATGTATAGTATGAACTGTATAGCGTCATAAAAGTTCTGTGATGATCACTGTTTTGCTTCTTCTTCTTTAAAAAAAGTACAAGTCAATTTGTTTAAATTCTACTCACTAGTCATAATTAGTGGAACCCTGTGAAAATATTGAGATTCTTGTTAAAGGCACAATATTCAGCCATGAGGAAAGCGCACACTGCTATGTATTGTGTCCTGTAAAAAGCCTAGCTTTTTGTAAGCCCTGATAACACAAGCAGTCCAAATGTCTAGTTTGTTATTTAGCTCATTAAACAACTGAAATTATACCACCACTGTGTTGTGTTTTTTGGCTCCAGTGGATAATGATAGTAGACCACGAGAAGACCAATTATTTAAACCCAAATTCTGTCTCAAATAAGAACCGGCCTTAACTAAAAGTACATTTATGAAGCCAAAATCAGTGCCCAAATTAGTGATAATCTGAGGTGTGTGCAATTTATACATGCCTAATAGGACTGGCCACATCCATGGCCACAGACACCGATAATTATTTTACTCAATATTGACATACCAGCCCACTCTTCATTAGGTACAGTAAAAGGGGATTTGGCCATTTTACATTATCAGTCTCAAACAGACAACTTCACTTGTCATTTGGGGTTGTTTTCTCAGATTTCTAACTTTTGGGAGTTCCACAATGTAGTATGGGAAAAACTACAGTGCCCACATCTGCTAGCACCAGCTATCATGTAGAGACCAACACAATGGCATGTTAGAACATGATGATTGGGTCATGGGTGAAAAGCTGAAAGTACTGACCCATCTCAGCATGACATATTGATCTAGATCTTACAGAAACATATTTTAAAATACATGTAGTAGATAGTCATTAGAAACAACTGATAAAACATCCACTGAAAAACAGCCGAACATTTGTGGAGAAATACAGAAGTACACAGACCAAGTATTGTTTCTAGTTATCTCTATGCTCTCTATCACTTAGCTGAGTGTAGATGTGGTATGTATTTTCATTCACATACTACTGTACTTCCTCACAAATCTGGTTTACAAATGTAAAGATTTGTTGTTTTTGTATTATTACTCATGACTATCCACTCTCGAATGTAAGCTAGATGAAAAAAGTAATGGTCAATCATCCACATTACATTCTTCAAACTTTTTCCAGATTTGGCCATCTCATAACGTTTTTTATCCTTTTTAAAGGGATAGTTGTCCAAGAATGATGCAAATGGTTTTTGCCTTGCTGAGCCATTTCAAAAATATATGTCTCAATTAACAGTACATTATCTCTCACAAACTGTAAAATCTCTCAACGTATTATTGTTCAGTCGCTCTCCTAAACACACTCATACCGTTCTCAGAAAGTTCACTATACATAAATTATATAATGGTAGATGAATCTACCATATAATCCATAAATCCATCATTCTTTTTCAGTCCATCAATCAAATTAGGAGATGCATTGTTCTAACTTTGTATAATCAATAACATTACACTGCTAAGATTAGTTACAGTGACAGCATTTTACTCATGAGAGATGTTACTATTGAGGTTACTTTCGAGATTGGTGATGTGGACGCGACAAGGATAGTTGAATCAATTTTGCATAACTTATTTTGCTGAGACATGGTAACTTTTCTTTTTGGATGGTAAAGTTTTAGTATAAAATATTTACTTGTACTCACAAAAAGCCATATACCCATTTAGTATAAGATACAATATGTCTACCACTAACTGTTGCTCTTTCAGGCTACACAATTACAGCCTTAGTTATCTTAATTGACTCGACTGAATAATGTGCCTGTTCTGACACAGATGATTAAATGAAGTCTGGTGGAAAATATACCGTAGGTCACAGATAAATCCCCAATATCTACAATGCAGGCTAAAGAATTGAGGAAGAGGAAATCTATTAAAATCCAAAGAAAGGGAAAAGATCTTCAACAGAGCTACGAGATACGAGTACCATATGACAATGTCAGTAAGAATTGACCTTCTTTCATAAAGTTTGGATGTGAAATGTTGCAGTCCTAATCATTTCATGTAATAGTTTGATTTAACTCGTGTTGTATGTAGTGAGATATATACTGTGAGATTGCGAAAATAGATGACTGAATACTGCACCTTCAGGGTGTATTATCAGGGCCTACATGTTTTGATGTGGTTTAAAAAGCGTAGTGACATCATAAGTCATTCTTTACCAAACTTCTTTTAAAGAAAATTACATTTTACATGCTCACAGACACTGTGAGAATAGATACAAATTTAAACAAATTTAGTTTACTTTTGTAAGATTAGTCAAATTCCAATTATCATCTGTCAAGTACGTACCCTAAATGGCATGATTGTTCAAAAGCATACAGTATAATGATTATAATACAATTGCCTCAACTACCAAGCATTGCAAAGCTGCATACAAAGGAAAGAAAACAGTCTTTGCTTTACAGTGCAAGAAGCAGGTAAGAATGCATGCATTTAGCATTAACAAAATCATTGAATATAAATATTCAAATTAATAAATTCATAGAAGACTACCTTAGTAACAGGGTGGATAAAAACAGAATGAGAATAGCCAAAATCAAAGCTCCAAACCTAAACTTCATGTGGCATTTTCTGTAACTCTTTAAATGAAGGGAATATACACAACACATGTATAACTTCTGACAAAGACTTCATAACACAATTATGGAAATGTAACATTTATGTAAGATTGTGGTATGTTGATGCTTTGGTTGTCTACTTGTAGCTTCTGTACAAACACTTTAAAGTATAGTATTAACACGATTTATTTCCTTTTAATCTAATACATCGAAGCTTTTGCTTAGCCCTAGCCTCTGCGTTCTTCTCTTATAGTAATTCTGGGGGGCAACAGGTTGGATTATTTTGGTTTTATCTACCACACCCTTGTCAAAAACACGAATTTAGTTTGTTACTCGCAAAATAATTGAGACTCTTAGGACAAGCTAATTGACGTATTTGAAATACTGGGAAACATTTGCAGTTACAGAAACACATACCTTAAAGAAACCTTGCGTTAAACTAATACCACAAACGATTGTATATTAAGTAAATGCAGAACAAAGTCGATACCTAATTCATTTCCTTTGGTAAAATGGATAAGAATGCAATTGAATACCAACCCAGCCACGTCATATTGTATTGGCTAAACTAGTGTTTGTGTCTTATTTGGGTCTTGATTGCTTCAAGGAGAGTAACCCCAAGATCAAACTTTGGTATGTCCAGTAACATAATGTTGACAAGCCTAACTAAGACTTTGTGCCTGAACCCATAGCTGATATTGGGTTTATTGCACCGTCTACACAAGCAGCTAAATTTAGCTAGCCCACTTCACTAAAGGAGCCTTTAAACAACCATACTTTTTCAACTATATTTCTTTCTTTGTCCATAAAAGTCCAAACATAGATCCTTCTTATATTTAGTCAGTTACTTTTGTAAGCATTGTGTCTGCTGTATTATCAGCAAGTGTAAAATACATTGTATTCACGGTGCCTCTTAATTAGGCGGATTTCAGGTATGATTAGCCCTATAAAACAACCTGAAGTAGTGCCTATCCAATCAATAATGCCAGTGCCGATATGATTTATGAAGTTGGTAGTTGAAGTTGTAGGCTATTGCTTTAGAACACATAATACGCATGATTCAAATGGATTAGACTGTGTGGACACTTTCATATGTTGACCACAATTCTTTCTTGGTATAAACAATATGTGTTTTGGAAACCAATAGTGTCCACACTTTACATTTGTTTCTTGATATAAAAGCACAAAATTGACCTTAAGTCACCATGATCCATTTTAGGCTACCTCAAGACAGAAACAACTACAGTTCCTTGAATTACGTAGAATACAAGACAAATAACTGAAGCTGGGAGTCACATATTGTCAAATGATCTGTCGACCACATGTTTTTGTTGTTGTTGACCGATCTGCAATACGATTCTATCGTCTTGCCTTCTTCATGTCCATTATTCACTCAGTTGGCAAATATCTGAACCTTCGGACATAATCTGACACTGTCTTTTTGGAATTCTCTCGTCGATTTAGCCTGCCATACATATATCATAGGGTATATTTATATATATATTTTTTTTTAATGTTTCTTGTTGAATAATTAGATGTGGGTGGATATCTCTCT